>PYXC01000541.1:7830000-7887500 GCA_015244755.2 Tenualosa ilisha | reverse complement strand
GTCAATGGAGAGTATAGCTTGCCTTAGTGTGTGCCAGTGTGACACAGCTTTAGGCTATCTCAGGAGTCAGTTTGTGTGTGTGTGTGTGTGTGTGTGTGTGTGTGTTTAAATTTGTATGAGCTCAAAAGGATACGAGTAAGGCTAGGTTTAGGCATGCATACACACACAAACAGTGACACACACATGCTATGTGTGTTAAGCTCCACTGAAATCTTAGACCTAAGGGAGGTTTGTGTGTCAAGGTGGGCTTTTGTGGTCTCTCACAGCAGTAACAACAGCTGCAAGCCAGTGTGTGTGTGTGTGTGTGTGTGTGTGTGTGTATGAGAGAGAGAGAGACAGCATTATTGGGGAAGAATGTAAAGGCTCCCCTGCTTGGGATATAAATGGTTAAAGCAGGAGTATGGCCCCTCCCCTTCCTCTTTTCCTCCTCCCCCGTTGGGTGTAGACAGACAGTGGCTCAGCCAATCGGGGTGCTCCTGGATGGCTGCTCTGCGAGCAGTCTGCTTCAGAGAACCGCAAACTTACCAGAGCTCGCTCGGCGCCTATACGCTCTACACTGTTTCAGAGAAAGAGAGAGAGAGAGAGAGACTGAGAAAGACTGGAAGAAAAGAGGACAGAAAAAAAGGAGAAGTAAAAGCTAGCACAGGCAGCAGTCGAAGAGCTTGAATCTGTGTGTGTGTCTGCGTGTGTGTGAACGAGAGGAAAGAGGGAGAAAGGAGTGACACTGGAGAGGAGAGAAAAGGTTCTGGCACGCAGCGCAATGTTCATTTCACCTCCTGCCGTGAGGTGTGGATAACCCAGCTCAGTCCGTTGCTGTCGCTTTCTTTTCTTTCTTTTTTTTTTTTTACTCTTTCTCTCCATCTTTTTTTTTTTCTGCTCAGCGCCGGAGAGTGTTGAGTGAAGTCTCCGATGTGGCAGGTCTAGAGCGTGTGTGCGCGTGTACGTTTGTGTGCACAAGATCTGTCTGCCGTGTGCGCACCAGCGAGCAAGCGTTCAGAGGGTGTGAGAGAGTGTGTGTGTGAGTGTGTGTTTGTGTGTGTTGGCATTGGCATGGGGAGGAGCAGGCAGTGTGTTTTTGACCTGTTGTCTGGCTACCTAACTCTATAAAAGCCTGGATTGGAGGTGGAGGACGGCCACTACCCCTCAGCGCTGGAGAATCACCCACCCAGGTACAGGCTCTCCCCCACCCCAGCCTCCTTACTCTCAGCCCAGCATCCTCAGAGCTGTGCCCCCTCTCTCTCTCTCTATCTCTCTCTCTCCCTCTCCCTCTCCCTCTCTCTCTCTCTCTCCTTCATTCTTCATTATTTTACTCTGTTTTGTTTGCTCTCACAATCTCACTCCCATTACATCACAGCATCACAGGCTATAATGTGTAGTCATCCGTAAGTGCATTCTCTCTCTCTCTCTCTCTCTCTCTCTCTCTCTCTCTCTCTGCCTTTCTGTTTCTTGTGCCCCCC
Source organism: Tenualosa ilisha (assembly GCA_015244755.2). Lineage (NCBI taxonomy): Eukaryota > Metazoa > Chordata > Actinopteri > Clupeiformes > Clupeidae > Tenualosa > Tenualosa ilisha. Next base: position 7,886,043 of record PYXC01000541.1, on the reverse strand, counting down.
TCCACACACACACATACACACACACACTCTTTTTTTCTGTTGAAATTTGCGTTGGCTCAGTCTGAATGTTAATGCACCTTTTGTGTTTGTCCGATTGAATGGCAAGGCTTAAAAACTGACATTTAAAAAGGAAGGCTTAAGAAGTGAACACACATAGACCATATCAGACGGTTTACATTACTGTTAAATAGTTCTAAGCTACATACAGGGCTGGTCTTTTTGTTCTGTTGTTGTTGGGAGTTGCACCAATTGTGGTCAGAATTTTCAGTGCTCTGAACACACAGTCAAGACAGGCCATGGTCAAGAATAAGTAAATAATAGATAGATAGATAGATAGATAGATACACACAAACACACACACACACACACGCACATACACATGCACACATATCCTGTACATGCATACATGCACACATACATATGTATACATTTAGCCGTAATTGTGCAGGAATTATTTCTGCATCCAAAACATGAAACTAGCCATTAGGCATTAAAAAGAAAATCCAGGAACATTTAAAAGAAAAAAATAACAAAAAATGTGGAAGGCTTAGCTCTGCTATTTTCCCTTTCTATTTATCTGTCTCGCTTGGTTTTTTTGTTGTTGTTTTGTTTTGTCTTGTTTTTTTTTCTGTCTATTTTTACCGGTGCTGAGAAGTTGACAGAGGTGCTACTGCTGTGATAACGCTTCTCTGCCATTCCACAACAGACACTCACAAGGGTGGTAATTGGAAGCAGGTTTCGGCTCGCAGTGTTCTGTTATCTTTACTGCTGAACAGTTTTGGCCATTCGCATCTTTCTTTTTCTTTCTCTTTCTCGGCCTTTCACGCTCACCAATAGGTGATGAAGGCTTTCGCTATGTGTTTTACAGACATAGCGTGCGAGGCTGATTATGTTGTCTAATAGCCTGGAACTGGACTGATTAAGAATGGAAGGAGAAGTAGAAGGGTGCTGTGATGGCAGCCCTGAACTCTTGGCTGACTGGGCTCGTGCTGTTTCCAAAGTTTAGCCATGTGACGATTCCCAAGATGGAGGAAAATCATAGTGGCATTATTGGCATAACACAGCACAGACTCTGCACAGAGATGCTACACATTATAAGGGCACTATGGAGAGGCCTAGAAAGAGGCTATTTTTATTTTTTAAATGTTAAAGTCAACATAATGTGCTCAATGTGGTGCTGCTACATTGACAGAGATTTTCCACTCCTGGGAATGGAGAACAGCTAAAGAAAAAAAGAGGGAGTTTGGGCTAAGTCTTCCAATATGATTCAAAGCCCATGACCCCATCATCTGGGAGGAATAAGCTGTCAGAATTACTGTATGGACCAGGCCATGTGCGAAGGTGTTTAATGTCCCCTGCTACAGCAGGCCTTACAGCATGGTTCCACTTTAAGTCCCACATTAAGCTGCCATTTGATTTACGACTGAACCCCTCGTTCTTTGATTTGTCACAAAATGGATTTCTGCAACAAAAAGAGAGGAGCAAGGGGAAATAATGGCCTGGGATCTTAAATGGAGGAAAAGAGATGGAAAAAAGAGGTTGGGAAATATCGAACAAAACATCTCTGCCTCTCTCTCTTTCGATCATTCTCTCTTGCACCTCCAGCTATCTCTCTCACACACTTTCTCTCTCTCTCTTTCTCTCTCTCTCTCTCTCTTTCTCTCTCTCTCTTTACGTGTGTCTCCTCCTCAGGTCTCCCACTCCAAAAGCAAATACATCTCCTAGCAACTAGGGCCTTTTCCTGCCGTGTGATATACATTCTGCCGTTGAATCATGCTAATGGACTGAGCTACTGAAGATGGAGCCATTATTCAACAAATAAAAGTTTCAATTACCTCCAGTACAGCCTGGTAATATTTACTGATTTACTGGGCTACCGTGCCAGGCGAGGTCACATCTCCCTAACTATATATTTCCTTTTGTTTTATTACGGGTGTTATTGCACTGAAGGGCATTGTGATCACGCTGTAGCCTGTCCCGTTCAGTGCCCGTTTGGGGTGAGAGGCACGTCTCCAGGGCTGGTGGTTGCGAACAATGTGAAGCTCATTCTTAATTTATAGAGGGAAATTGGCCAGGGCCCTCTGCGAGTGTTTCCGATTGGGTGAAGCCTAGAGGGAGTGAGGGAGAGGAGAGAAGAGAAGAGTAGAAAAGAGAAGAGAAGGGTTTACACTCCATACTCTGCGTGCTACCATTAGCATATGAAATTCATTATATAACGTGTTTCCTCTTCTAGCTTTTTCGTTTTTTTTTTTGTTTCACTTTCCCTGGTGAGAAAAATAAAATAAAAGGGAGAGTGAAAAAAATCAGCTGCAACTCCATGGGAATCTACATGAAAGAGCAGCTAGGACGCTTGAAGTCTTCCCTGACTGATCTGTGTCTGTTGATGCAGAGCGGCTATTCTCTCTCTCTCTCTCTCTCTCTCTCTCTCTCTCTCTCTTTTTCCTTCCCTCTCTCTGTATTATTTGCCTGTGCTCAGTCAGTCTAATTTAAGCGAACACCTCCGAAAATCCACCATAATTTGTTCAGCTCGCTTACCATCTGCTTGCCCTTAACTGTACCACCGCCATGGAAAGTAAGATTTTTCGCAGCATGAAAACAAACGAAACCAGTAAATAAACAAATACATAAATACATAAGAACGAGCAATATGTTTTCCTCACCGAGCAATATTTTTGAATAATACGCCAAACTGGAAATATGAGCCATTAGACAAATACACAGAGAAAGAGGTCTGCGGAGGTCGGTGAAACTGGAGAAAAGGAGAGAAAAAGAGACAGAGAAGGAAATACAGTGGATGCGATTGCTTGGGTGTGTGCTTTATCTCCAGTGTCTGGAATCACAGTGTGCGGTTATCTGCCCTGAGCTCTGGACTTTCTGCCGGCCCGATGGGCAGCCAGGCGGTGACTTACGGGGCCTTCAGCTCAGTGATTGTGGGGCAGCAGGTTCCCAGGCTTCCTTTGAGATGTACGGCTCACACTGGCTCCACCATAAGGGTTGAGAACATCACACCATTGATTCAGTTCAGTCTCTCATCACTCCCATACAGAGAGACAGAGGGAGAAATAGATACAATAGAGACAATACAAATAATATTGGTATACACACACACACACACACACACACACACACACACGCGCGTTTGCGCACACACACACACACATATATATATATGTATTTGTCTGTTCACCAATTTTTAAACCCCAAGCTTTCTTTCATGTATGTACCGTAGCTATATAATGATACTTGTGTGTTTTATACACATACACTAGACAGGCATTAGAGCCGAGTCTTTTGGATAAGGGCTGTTGTCAGACAGGATGACGAGGCTGAGGCAAGACTCTGAGATGGCGGGTTCTAAAATGTTCTTTCTAATGACTTGGCAAATAACCAAGACTCTATGGAATGGTGGACAGTTAGCCGACTCTGGAGAGCCCCCTTGAAGTGCGGAAGGGGAAAAAAAGCGAAGAAGCGAGGTTTAATGGAAGGTGTTCTAATCCAAGCAAGTTATTATTGTTTGTTTTTTTCACCGTCTCGGCTTGAGAGGTGTAAAATGAAAATAAATTAGTCTTCAGCGGGGTTTTTGCCTTTCGTTTTTTTTTGGTTCTCCTATTGCAGATGTTGGAGCTGCAGATTGGTTTTCAAGTGGGAAAACACACATGCTGATGAGGGTGTAATTTACAATTATTTGCGTTTCGGTGACATGGTTGGTCAGATTTCTTTCTGTTGGAATGGAAACTGAAGGTGATATTTTGTAAGTATTTCTTCGAAAACTCGTAACCTTGCTGAGTGATTAAGAATAAGATATGGTGAAAAAACAGCTGTTTGTTTATTCATTTATTTATTTATTTAAAGAACTACATTTAAGCTTAATTGACAACTGGTAAAACCTTGAATGAAAAAGAAAAAGATTTCTTCATTTCAAATGAATAGTGTGCACCACTGGTCTTAGCATTAGAGCTTTCACACACACACACACACACACACACACACACACACACACACACACGCACTACACATTATTCTTATTCTTCTTATTCTTATTCTTCTTATTTATAATAATAATAATAATAATGTTATTATTATTATTATTATTATTATTATTATTATTATTATTATTATTATTATATTGAGGTTCTATTATTTATAATATTGAGGTTTATATTATTTTGTTGTTATTATTATTATAACACCATTATTGGTGTAGTTGTTAAAATTAGCAAACCTTTCCCAGCTTTCCAAATTTCTTTTTTTTTATGCAATTGTTTTATTTTAGGTAGAATGAAATTAATTGACATCTACAGCTCAATAACAGCAATAGCTCAGATCCATACAGCATCTTCTGTTGTAATGTGTAAGTTTGTGTGTGTGTGTGTGTGTGTGTGTGAGTGTGGGCCATGTTCTCTTGCTGTGTTTTTGTGCCGTTGGCTTTGGGAATGGGACAGTGACTGAGTGGCTTGCTTTGGTGAGGCGTTGGAAGGTTAAGCCTGGAAATAAAGTTTGGCACGGGTGGTGGGTGGCCCGGCGGCCCCATACATCATGCCTGGATCGGTGGCCTGGGCGGGGTCAAAGGTCATTCGCCACGCTTGTTTAGGGCCTGCCAACCCTTCTCCACCGCCGGGATTAAGACACAGACGTGCCCAGGGACGAGGGAAATAAAGTGTGTGTTATATTATGTTACCCTGCTCCAGCTTTGAGCAAATAAGCCAGTAGTCTGTAAATGGACTCACCCAGGTTTAGTACAAATGTTCCATTTGTACCTTTATTTAATTTTGTAAGTCCAAAACTGAAAAGGGAAGCTTGTTTAAAAAAAAAAAAAACAAATGTCAAAATAAGGCAAAGATTTCCATCATATCAAATTAACTTGAATTGGTACTTCAGATTAATTTAATCCACATGAAGAGTACTGATTTTTGTGGGCTCTGTGGAGCTTCCTGGTTTGTAGCCTCAAACCCTGGAGAGTGTTAACCCTGTGAATGCCGTTCTCCCTGCTCTGGCTAGACACCGCAAATTAATTTACCTGGGAGAGACGAAAGCCTTTGTCAGCACTATATCTGCGTTTCGTTCAGCTGCTGCATGGTAACGAGATTATGGGATGTCCATATTACCCTTGAAACCTTGAAACCCCACGTCCCTCACTCACCCACCCCACTTCATTTTCTCCTGTTTGCACTCCTCCGATCCTTCTATCCATCCCCCACCCCACCACCTCCCTTCATTCAGTGGATCCCAGACAATAGGGGCAGTGCAGTGGTGTTTAAGCCGCAATCATGTTTGTCCCACTCACTCACTGTGAATGCCTGCAGTGGCTGTGGGGTGAATTGTGCTGTAATAAGACATCATGGCTATTACTGTAAAATGAGATTGAAATGAAGCAGGACATCTCCTTGTACCCAGCAGAATGGCCCTAAATTGCTGCTAAATAACCAACATCACACGCATTACTCTACACACAAGAAAGAGAGGTGAAGATGGTGTGTGTGTGTGTACACGTGCGTGTGTGTGCATTCGTAATTAAAAATTTAAAAACACCCTCTTGCAAATGTTACTGATAGGAATGCACAGGCCTTGTGTGTGTGTGCGTGTGTGTGTGTGTGTGTGCGTGTGTGTGTGCGTGTGTGTGCGTGTGTGCACGTGTGCGTGCGTGTGTGTGTCAGCCAAAGAAAGAAAGGAGTCTGGCCCTGCTCGGTATGTGCCGGAGGGCTAGTGGGCAGTGTTTGGAGCCCTTAACGAGGATCCACACAGTGGAGGCTCACAAGTAAAGGCTCCCCTCGTTACTTCTGCTCCGCTCAGCAATAAAGGGATCAGACCACCAGACGTCCAAGCCTTCAGCTGCAGCTCGGCTGACGAGCCTACTCACCTCCCTCTCTCTTTCTGTCTGTGTCTCTCTGTCTCTCTCACACACACACACATATATATATGTGTGTGTGTGTGTGTGTGTGTAGTGACATGAGATTGGAAGACATTGTGTAGTTGTGGTTGTTGGTGGGGTGCTAGGGTTATGACCTCAGGGACTGGTGTTAGGTTTCAGGATGTGCTGTCTTTGGTATAAGATGAGGTGGCTCAGAGACTGGGATCGCTTTAAACACACGTGCTCAGCAATCAACGCCAACAACACAGACAACACACTCAACACCACTACCCCACAGGCCATTTTAGACTACAACGGTGTGTAAGTGTGTGTGTGTGTGTGTTTATATGATTAATTAATTGACCTGTTGATTACTAAATAATTTGATACATGTTTAAACATTTATTCATTTTCAACATCATCTATATCAATTTTCATAAATTAGAAAATGTTCAGGTTTCATTATGTGACAGTGAACTGGACATTTGGTTATGGGCTAATATAGCAGTTTTAGGACATGACTTTGGGCTCTGGGAAGCATGTTTTTCACCATTTTCTTGCATTATATCTGACATAGACCAAAGGACTAATCAGTTAAAATATGGATGTTGCATTGTAGTCATGTCTGTGTATTGTGTTTTATGTGCCTGTGCGTGAATATGAGTACCTGTATGTGTGCCTGTGTGTGTGTGTGTGTGTGTGTCTGTGTCTGTGCGTGAATGCGAGTATCTGTATGTGTGCCTGTGTGTGTGTGTGTGTGTGTGAGTGTGTATGTGTGTGTGAATCTCTGTCTCTCTTTCAATAGTAGCTTGCCCTTGTCGGAGGTTGAAGCATCCATTCAGTTTCTTTATGACAGTCCCCTGCTCGTGGTTTTGGCCTGTGAGGTTTAGAGATCTCTCTCTCTCTCTCTCTCTCTCTCTTTCTCTCTCTCTCTCGATCACTCTCCCATCGCCCTCGGCGAGAAATCAATCAGCTCCCCTATCCCTCCTGAGTTCTTTTCCTCCTCTCTTAATGTCTTTCTCTCCTTTCCTGCATTCACTCCCTTTCCCCCTCTTTTGCTCCACTGCCCCTTCCCAACATTCAATTCATTTTCTTTTCTCCAGCAGTGACTTCATGCCATTCCTCATGTCTTCCCACCCTCTCCCTCTCTCTCTCTCACTCACTCTCTTTCTCTCACCCCCTCTCCTCTCCCCCTCTCCCTCTCTCTCTCTCTCTCACTCTCTTTCTCTCACCCCCTCTCTCTGTCTCTCTCTTGTTTGTCCGAAAGGGTTAATTCAACAGTAGCATTTGTCTCTCTGGCAGAGTGCTGTAAGGTACAGCTGTTCTGACATTTTGTGCCATTTCTCATGTGTTTATTCCTATGTTTACCTCTCTGATCCACTGCATGAATACTAATGACTTTTTATGCTCATGGCAACACAGTGAAGAACAGACCCATCTTTACTTCACTCCTTCTCTCTTTGGATTTGAAATATACATATATACATATAGTGCAGTGTGTGTGTGTGTGTGTGTGTGTGTATATATATTTCTTTCTTTCCCTCTTTTTTTTCTCTTATTTCTGTCTTTCTCTTTCTCACTCCCACATTCATTCTCGTTCTTTATTTCCCTTGCTGTTTTTCCTCAAACAAATCCCTAAGAAATGTCAGCATTTAATTAAAAGGGCGTTTAAAACAAATCAAATGTGAGAAACAGTGCAGAGGCTCTTGAAATGTAGATGCAGTGGTTTGACAGGCTCTTCTCCGTCAGTCTTTTTAATTAAAAGCAACTTTGGCGTGAATATTCTCATGCTACAAAGGAGCCTGTGTAATAGCTAATGTTTCAATCTGAGCTTTTTGCATCCCGTTTACATAACTCATTTGTGGGCAAGATAGGATTCACATAATGACGCCCTCAAAATAATTACTTTTTTCCCGTTCGGGAGGCCACGCATGGGTGAGACTGACAAAGGGCAGTGAACAGGATCCTTTCGACGGAGGAGAGGAGAGGAGGAGACAGAGTCCATTTGCAAAAGGGCACCACAGCCACACGGCAAGCTACTGCTTTTAACCAGACTAGGTTTTTAAATCACCCCACCCAGAGCCACAGTCCTCCTCTTTCTTCCTCTCACGCTTGCTCTCTCTCTAAACACACACACACACACATGAGCTCTCCCTCTCTCTCTCTCTCTCTCTCTCTCTTTTTCTCGCTCGCTCTCTCAATCACTACCACACACACACACACACGCACACACACACACACACACGCACACACACCACTCCCTGGTCTCCTACTTGCTTTCTCTTCCATTTCTCTGCGCTCTCTTTCTCTCTCCCTCTAACTCTCATCCCTCGCTCTCTCCATCATTTGAATTCAGCTGTGGTCTCTGCAGTAGCTGTGTCTGGAAGAGGAGGGCTTTTGATAAGCGGAGAGAAAGGCCACTTAAACATTTCTGCCCAGAATGCTGAATGCCGCTACTCACTCTTCTGCTGGAGACGGAGAGAATGAGGGGGAGAGAGAGGAAGGGAGCGAGAGAGGGACTTTGGGTATACTAAAAAATGTATTTACCATGCAACCTGGCGAGTGTCTCGGTGCAGTTTTGCCCTCTCCCTGACTGCGGTGACGCAGAGAGGTGAGAGGGACTCACAGAAGGTGAGGGAGGCCGGCCTGTCACAGCCACTCGTGTCTGCGGTGGGGAAAAAAAAAAGAACTCCCAGCATGCGATGGCGCAGGCGCCGCAATCAGCACGTCTGGAAATGACAGCAAACGTTATCACGGCAGTCTCCCCCATGGCCCAGCTCGTCTGCGTTTGTGTGTGTGTATGTGTGTGTAGGCAGGTTTTTACACATACGCATACACATACACATACACATACACATACACATACACACTCGCACTCGCACACACTCACACATACACACGTAACGCGCGCTGAGATCCCACACACAGTGAGCTCAGTGCTACTAAAGCCATGCCTGAGGGTAGGTAGGTAAGACACTGAGGTTTCAAGCACTTCTGCTGTAGTGGGGAGCTTTGGACCTACACACACATGCATACACACACACACGCACACACACACATACACACACACACTCAATGTTTAAACCATCACACAGGATGTACAAATCAGGATATGTATGTTAAGACCAGGTGAGGATCGTTCCATGCACATCCTTGTCTGTGTGTGTGTGTGTGTGTGTGTGTGTGTGGTGTGTGTGTGTGTGTGTGTGTGTGAAAAAAAAACCCTGCCTGCCGCAGCCACCATAGTATAAGAGCTTGCTGCTTTGACTGAACCAGAATAATCAGATCCACTTCCGCATACAGCCTGCATGAGCATATGCCGCACACACACACACCATCCAGATGCACCCCTGTGAATACAGTGAGAGCCGCCTGCTTAGCTTCAGCCTCCTCGCTAGCACACATCCAACTGGGCTTTTGTGGCTTCCTACTCGGAAGTAGGAAAAAAAAAAAAGCTTGTCTAGCTGGAGGCGATGAAGAAGCATGCTTTGTAAATTACATTAGTACTTAATGAATGGAGAGCGCTGTGTGTGCACAGCAGTTTGATGTCATTGTCAGGGAAATAGACTTGCACTTTAAATGTTGGTTGCAGGAATGTCAAGTGGGCATAGTGGGGGGGGGTTTTCTTGTGTTTGCATGTGTGGCTATGAAGGAATATATGGTCTGGTTCCTACTTACATAGCAGCAGTTTTATTTTACAAAACAGTATGCACACACACACACACACCACACACACACACACACACACACACACACAAAGGAAGTAAGCAACTACCTGCGCACACACACACACATACACACACACACACACACACACACACACACACAGAAAGGAGGGAAGCTGCTACCTGCACATAACACACACACCACACACACCACATTTCCCACCTCTGCTCTCTGTGTGTGCCAGTTGTTTATCTCCTCACCTGCAGTCAGCAGAATTAACGTTAAAAGAGACACATTCATTACTGCGAGGCCGGGGGAATTTACTCCACCACCAGCGCCCATCGTCAGGCACATGTGTTCCCAGCGCCCTATTCATTAGTGTATAGCATAGCGAGAGAGAGGGAGGGAGAGAAGGGGGGGACGACAGAGACAGAGAGAGAGAGAGAGAGAGAAAGGGAGGCAGAGGAAAGCAGGAGAGGGTGTGTATAGCATTAGTAATAGGGGACATGAGAGGCAATAAAAAGCGGGGGCTTAGCGACGGAGGCCACGGCCGTCCCCGTCTCTCTCGGGGTGCGGGAGCGTGAAATGGGCTCCAGCGCAGCAGCCATACTGTCTCTGGGGGGGGGGGGGGGGTGGGGTGGGGGGTGCACTGGCGCTCACATTACAGGAGCGTTATGACTGATTTACTCACCTCCAGTGCTAGCAGTGTAGACAAGCTGCACAGCACTCCTCTCCTTGCTTTGTCTCTTCTCTCCCTCTTTTTACACTCCTCTTTTCTCCTCTCCTCTGCTCTCCTCCTCCTCTCTCGGTACACCTCTCCTCTCTTCCTCTTGTCTCTCTCCTTCCTCTCCTCCTGGCTGCCAGAGCCGGACCATGTGTTGTTGTTCTGTTGGACGGTGCAGGAGGTATTTTTGGGCAGACGTGGGCACCGCTTTGCTTCTGACATCACCCGAGCACACAATTAGTCCAAACGGTGGTTACCCCTGGCAACAAAAGAAAACACTGGAGACCAACAGTGGATAGACCAGTTTCCCTCTTGTTTTCCTCCCCAACACGCTTTTTTTAAGCGTTTTGAGCTGAAAGTAAGAATGGAAATTGTGTGGAGAAAGAGAACTATCATGACTCTCTATCTCTCTCTCTCTCTGTCTCTTATTCACACACACACACACTGGCACATACAAAGACACACACACACACACACACATATGTAGGCTACACACACTTTCACACAGTGCCACTAGAGCAGTGTTTGATGTCTGGAGCAGCTTCTATAGAATGATCCCCAGATGCAAGAGCTTTTATCCTCACCGGAGGCGCTGAAATATTTTGGGCTCACAACCCCAGCCGTGGATTGTGATGAAATGTAGTTGGGTTGGGTTTTGTACTCTGCAGACGTGTGGAGACAGAGTGTGTGTGTGTGTGTGTGTGTGTGTGTGTGTGTGTGTGTGTGTGTGTTCCCTGTGTGTGTGCCTACGTGAGTGCCTCTGTCTGAAAAGTCAAGAATGAAAAAGAGGCCTGAAAAGAGAGAGGAGCACCGGTAGTGTCGAGCAACTTGAAAGAAAGAAGAAAGAAAAGAGAGCTGGTGATCGAGCCAGAGTGAGAGAGAGAGACAGACAGACAGAGAGAGAGAAAGAAGGCGTGGAATGAATTAGGAGAAAAAAAACCTCAGGAAGACGGAGCGGGGAGGTGAATTGCGGATCAGGTTATTTTTAATCCCGCAATTAGCGTAAGTGAGAGCGCGAGCATGAATGCCATTCCAGATTAGCCTAATAGAGGGGAACCTGGACCCTTTTGTCACCGCGCACACACACACACACACACACACACACACTCACACACACCCTCCCCCCGCTCACTGGCATGAGGCCTCATGGTCGGTCAGGCCCAATGACTCTGGCTCTTAATCCGGTCGGGACATTCCCATCCAGGCAGTGCTCCACTCCCACAGACCTCATGGACGCCCCCTCCACCTCCACCTCCACCTCAACGGACACCCGCAGGGTCTCCACCATCCTCCACCCGCGCACATTCCCACTCCCTTTAACCTCTCTAATTACCATCCGCCCAGCTCCATCTCCTTCCACTGAAGAATGTCCGCTGTTCGTGAGAGAGAGGCTGCTGGGCCGGGGAGTGTGTTAATGGATGACTGTGCAGTCTGGGATGAAGGGACTCGGCTCTCATGCTGGAGCGGAGTGTTTGGTGTAGTGATGCCATCCTCAGTGCTCTCTCTTTCTCTCTCTCTCTCTCTCTCTCTGTCTCTCTCTGTCTCTCTCCTGGGTGCCTATGACAGTCTTATTAATTTCCAGTGAGGCACACTCCTTTGTTGAAGCTCGTGGTGATAAATGCAGCCATTCATGGCAGCCGCATTGTTTGTGTGTGTGTGTGTGTGTGTGTGCGGACGTGTGTGTGTGTATTTGTGTGTGTGTGTGTGTGTGTGTGTGTGTGTGTGTGTGTCCATGTGTGTTTGTGAGAGTGCGTGCGTGTTTGCACGTGCTGTGTACGTGTATGCATGTGGGTCTCGTGTGTGATGGTGAGTCACTGCGACATGAATCTCTCTCCCAGCTCACACCCCCTGCCGTCCAAGCCAGTAAGTGTCTTCACCCCTGATCCTCTCAGACAGGCCCTGTCATACCCCCATACCACCCCCCACCCACCCCCCCAAACCAGCACCCAGTTCCCTGTCCCCAATCCCCCATCCCCTCCCAAGGCTTCCCAGCGCTCCCAGTGTGGCTGGCCGGTGTCTGCCTCCAGTAGAATACCTGAAATAGTTTCTGTGAGCGTCGTAGCCACAAAAGCACCAGTGTCCTCGGGGCTCGAAGAGCCGGCCAGCCTGAATTTAATTAGGTGGTGTGTGTGTGTGTGTGTGTGTGTGTGTGTGTGTACGGAGGCCGTGCAGCAAATTAGATGGCCTTTTAATTGTACAAACAACAACTGATTCCATAATCCAGGCTTTATCTGAGGCGCGGAGAGCCGAGTGGCTGCCCCAGCTGCTTGACCTCTGCCGAGTGGAGAACACACACACACACACACACACACACACACACACTTAGCCAAGAGAGATGAGACAAGAGAAGAAAGGAGTGAGGAGGGAAGCCAGCAAAGAGGGCTACAGACGACCTCTCCCTCTCACTCATCATTTTCCCTCTCTTTATCTCCACTCCTCTATTCCTTTTTTTCCCTCTTCTTTTTCTCTCTCCCTGTCTGCATCATTCCAAACACTCAGTGATAAAGAGCCTGAGTTAGTCCATTTTAAAGTGTGTGTGTGTGTGTGTGTTTGGGACAGAGAGGACATGAGGGTGTTGTGGGTAATTAGAGATTGTTTGGGCTCACAAACAGTGGGGTCAGCCAGAGGGATTCGGCGGTGGGGGGGGGGGGGGGGGGGGGTCAGTTAGCATTCTGAGCGGTGCCCAGTCAAAACAGCGCAGTTTGAGCTGAGGTCTGCTCTAAAGCGCTTGCATAAGCATCAGAGAGAGGGACGGAGACCAAGCTCTTATCTTTCCATTAAAATGCTAATACATTTAAATGATCCATCCATTGAAGCTTTGCTTGTTTTATTTGTCTTATTTGTTTTAATCTCGCTCTTCAGAAAGTGTGCCCGAAGGTTAACAACCTAGTGGGAAGGACAGATGGGCATATACACACATGCACACAGACTCACACACACACACACACACAGAGAGACTCACACACACACACATACACACACACACACACACACACCACGTTGATATTAACACAGGATTGCAAAAATGTTAAATCTTACATATACACACACACACACACACACACACATTCACATACAATATAGCACATAATGCAGTGTAATAATACACATACACTGCAAAATCATGCCCTTAGGCTAAACACCACATAGATGATACACACACATGCGCTGACACTCACAAACCCATAAACGCACACACACACACACACAGATACACACCCATTGCCTGTATGTGACGGGGCAGGACTGCCAACGCTGGCATTTTGCGGGTGACCTAATTGCCCGCCAGTGAAATGGAGCAGTCTGACCAAATTCAGACGCTGTCAAATGGCCAGTGTGCACCCACTGAAAAATGACCCAACAATAGGCACCAGACTGGGACTGGTCTCCGACTCGCTCTGCCTGTAAGTGTGTGTGTGTGTGTGTGTGTGTGTGTGTGTGTGTGTGTATGTGGGAGTGTACATGTGTGTGCGTGCGTGTGTGTGTGTGTGCATGTGTGTGTGTGTGTGTTTGTGTGTGTGTGTGTGATTGTGCTTTGGCCTCCACAGTTCGTCTTTGGCTTGTTGTGTGGCTTGAGGGGTTGCAGTAAATCACCAAACAGAGGCTCTTCTGCTCGGTAAAAGCACAGGCCACAGACAGGCCTGATCTGCAGGAGATGGCCAGCATCTCTTCCAGCCAATGAAGCCTATTTCCCATTCCGGCCGAGTGTTGCCCCAAGCAAGAGTGTATGTGTGTGTGTGTGTGTGTGTGTGCATGGGCATGTGTTTTGTATGAGTGTATAGTGTGTGTGTGTGTGTGTGTGAGAGAGAAAGCAGCATCGCTCTGTGCCCTGAAGGGGAGCGCTCCATGTACACTGAAAAGGAGCAGAAGTGTTTTGTCAGGCACAAAGAACAGTGTAGTCTGATGGTGGGTCTTCTTTTGTCTCTGTCCGGCGTACAGCCCTGAACCCTGTTCAACATGACCTTAGCTTTTTACTGAGGCAGATACTTTGTGACTGGTTGCGTACCCTCTCCTCTCTCCTCTCTCCTCTCTCTCTCTCTTTCTCTCTCTCTCCTCTGTTCACGTATCCATCTCTGTTTCTCTCCCATCATCTCTGTCCCAGTCTGTGTAATCAGAGAACAATAGGAGGGTGCCTTCAGCAGCAAACAGCAGCACAATCGGCAGCCTGTTAATCATTGTGCTCTAATTGTAATGGAAGGAGCCGTAGAATAGGAGGGAAATGTCAGCAGGCTCGGCGGGGGAAGGCAGGGAGCCGACTGGAACATCTCTCTGAGTAGCAGAGCGAATAGACTGCCCTCCTTTTTACCCCATACTCAATTAGCTATGGAATCTCTCTTTCTTTCTCTCTCTTTCTTCTATTCTTCTCTCTCCTTTTCCCTCTGTCTCTGTCTCACACACTGCCTCTCCTCTCTCTCTCTCTCTCTCTCTCTCTCTCTCTTTCTTTCTCTGCAGTGTGGTAATTGAGGCTAATCCACAGTGGAGGGACGGTGTGGGTTGGCAGAGTATGTGTTATCGTCATGATGAAGGTGCTCCCGTTGGCACTAGGCAACAGATAACTCAAAGCTCTACCAACTAGGGATCTGCACTTCTGTGTGTGTGTGTGTTTGTGTGTGTGTGTGTGTGTGTGTGTGTGTGTGTGTGTGTGTGTGTGTGTGTGTGTGAGTGTGTGTGTATCTGCGCATGTGTGTTTGTGTGTGTGGGTGTGTGTGTGTGTTGGAAACAACTACTCAGCAGATTGGTGTGTGCATGGCCAAGAGGCAAGAGTGTGAAAGTAGAGCCTAAAGTTTTCAGGGCTCGCCACCCTGCCAGGCCCAGAGGGCCATCTCTTTAGCATTGCCATCCTTGCCAGCAGACACACGTGTCTCACACACACACACACACACACACACACACACACACACACACACACACACACAGTCAGCAAAAGAAGGGACGAAGGAATTCTAAAGGTTCATTCAGACCAGGAACAATATCTATACAATAGCTATAATGACATTAGTATTGACACTGACCAAAGATAATGAGAGTCTCTCCTCATATCTCTTTATCACATGTCAAAAGCAGTCTAAAACGGATTCCCATTGATATCATGTCACATGTCATTGTCATTCTAGAATGTGGTGTGGACGTTGTCATTTACATTAACTAGAGCGATACTTGAAAATGTTGCTTTTGTCATTAACATAATATTATGGATATAAACAGCCTTTCACAGTATGTGGATTTAAATGGGCATTTCTGTCTCTACGCCTCTCTCCATCTCTCTCTTTTTTTCTGTCTTTTTTCTTTTCTTTTTTCTGTTTTCTCTGCCTCTTCCCCTCTCTCTCTCTCTCTCTCTCTCTCTCTCTCTCTCTCTCTCTCTCTCTCTCACACACTTTCTCTGGTGGCCAGGGTGACTGCTAATTCAGTGCCCTGTGGTTTGCTTGCTCTGCTTTGGCCTGTGTGCCCATGGCCATCTGGTTTACTTGTTGGCACACTTGTTGGCACTCATGGGGCGTGCAGGCGGTCCAGGTAAGGATGGCCCACGCACCGCTGCTGCAGCGGCTGAGGCTGGTGCTCTAGCTGGAGCTGGTGAGGAGGCAGCTGAGAGAGGCTTTGGTGCTGACAGTGACGTCCAATTAACATTTATTTAAGCCATTCCCAAGAGGCCGGCACAGCCTGCGCATCTTGCCAACAAAGATTTGGCCCACAAAGTGTGTGTGTGTGTGTGTGTGTGTGTATGTGTGTATATTTACTCATAATTATACTTACTATACAAAATTTTAGACTGAAAATAATATTCGATACTACACCACAAAGCAAGAATGACCACACACAGGAGCCTAGTGATGATGCCAGATCGGTGAGGACTGAACCAAAACTTGACGCCGTCAAAATCGCTGCAAACACTCAGTCCACAGTATCATACACCATCAGTATACGATATCCTCCAGGATGGAGTGTAGCGCCAGCTGCTCCTCAGGTTAACTCAGGAAGCCTTATCTCATACGGAGAAGTGATGGCATCCCTCTCCCTCTCCCTCTCCCTCTCCCAAGGATTGAGAACGATGTCTGTGCCAAGACTCCGTTTTTTAATACTCATCCCAGATGGATCTTTGAGCTGCACAACTGCAGGCTCTCCCTTGAGTCTCCCGAGTTCTCTCAGCCCACCCATTCACAGCCGGGTGCTGTGCTGTCTGGGGCTTTGGCTGTAGAACGCAAGTTGTAGGTGGTTGAATTGGACTGGCTGCATTTGGTGCTTTAATTGTTTGTAGTGATAGTGAATTCATCTCATGTGTTTCTTCCGATGCCTTTTGTGTGACGTACGCCAACGTATGGGACCATATGTTGTGACCAGTGTTTATGTTCAGGGAAGTGGCAAGTTTTAAATGGGTTTACAGTGAGTGTCAGTGTTAGTGCTAGTGTGTTTTTTTTCTGTCTGTTTCATGTGTGTATATTCTCGCTCTTTCTCTCACTCTCTCTCTCTCTCTCTCCATGGTTCTGGTCCTTTGTGTATCCCTCTGGTGACTGGTTGGCCCAGGTCAGGCCGACTCTGAAGTGTCATCATTAGTATGCAGTGAAGAAGCCGCCTCCCCGCTTAACTCACACACTTCTTTAATGAGTCACTTGTCAAAGACCTGTGCGTGTGTGTGTGTGCCTCTGTGTCTGTGTGTGTGTCTGTCTGCATGTGGGTGTGTGGTAGTGTTCACCTCTGCTCCTCTGGTTCATGCCTGGTCTCATTAGCAGTGCTCAGTGGGGTTAGGCAGTGACTGACCCATCTCAACCACATATCATCTGCCCCATGCAGTATCTGTGTATGCTTCCCTCTCTCTCTCTCTCTCTCTCACACACACACACACACACACACACACGCACGCACAAAGAAACACAAAGAGCAACATCGCTAGCATTTAGTTAACTATTCTCCCTTCCTCTTGAATCCATTTGTTCAAACTATGTGGCATCACACATGTGCAAGCCCGCTCTTGCAAACGGAGAAAGAGGAGTGCTACATCTTTTTTATCAGTCTCTCTCTCTCTCTCTCTCTCTCTCTCTCTCTCTCTCTCTCCCTCTCCCTCTCTCTCCTTCTCTCTCTTTCTCCCTGTCGCGTTCTCACTCATTTGCTCCCTCACCTCTATTACAGTGTGAAATTGGGTCTAACATCACGCCTAATCTGCAAACGGCATATTCAGTGCGCGCCGCGATTATGAGCTCTTTCTCTCTCTCTCTCTCTCTCTCTCCTCGTGCTTCCCTCTGCCATCTGCCTCAGCACACTCTGCACTAAACAGACTGCCCGCCCGAGCCATGGACAGACAGAGGGAGGGGAGGAAAACGAAAGAGAGAGAAAAAAAGATTAATTTTTCAATTTCAAATGGAATTTCCACCCATCAGTGCACTCAGTGGTGGGCTAACACCCTCGGTCACTTAATCAAATTGGCAGTGCTGATTCAGTTTAATTCCCTCTGTGTTTTTTTTAGGGCGGGGTTGTAATAGGGGAAAGGGAGGGGCACTTTTTTTTTCATCCTTTATCTCTCGCCGCGTGCATCCCATTGAAGGAATCCCGCACTTTGTGAAGGATTCCCGATCTATCCCATCCTCCCCCTTTCCCACATCCGTCCGGAATGCCAGCCTGGTCACAGTTGGGTGTCCGGCTCAACCTGGCCGCCCGTCTCCTCTTTTTAGATTTTTTTTTTTCTTCTCCCCTCCGAACGGATCAGATCAGTGGAACTTCTCGGAATTACGACGATCTTTGAAAAATCTCCTTTAACCCTCTTTCTTGACCCCCCACCATACACACTCACACACACACACACACACACACACACAAAAGCCTACACGAACACAAAAGAGGCTGGGGTGATAATGACGATGCCGATGATGGCAGTGGTCAAGCTGTGCTGTAGATTATCCCCTTGGGTTGTCAGGGCGGAGGAGAGCCGCTCGGCTCGGCTCCATGCGGCCAGCTAATCCAGGCTGGCCAGTCAGACGCAGGCGGATAAGACGGCCGCAAGACGAGTGCTCTCAGGGGTCAGGGTCGAGACCCCCTGCCGATGTTCACACTCGGCTATTCTTCTCTATTGCACTATTGTTGGTCTGTGTGAGTGTGTGAGAGAGAGGGAAAGAGAAAGAAAGTGATCATGGTAACACTCAAAGCTGCAGGGTCTGTTTTAGGATGAATAATCTTGCTGTCTGTCTACCCACGCATTCTCTGTCCTCTGTGCCGGCCAAAAGGAAGACTTTGTGCATGTGTGTGTGTGATTGTGTGTGTCTGTGTCTGTGTGTTTCTGTGTGTGTGTGTGTGTGTGTGTGTTTTAGATTGCAGTGTAGGCTAGTGTGGTTTATTGTGCAGTGTTTTTCCAACACAGAAAGGATTCTCTCAGAAATGCCATACCAAACCAAAAACTCCTCAAATTCCTGGTCTCCTTGTGTGTTTATTTCAGATCTGTTTACATGTGCGTTAGCCGCTCCTGTTAAATCAGTATTCAGCTCAGGTCCTTGTCACTGCCGGTCACCCATGGCCATTGGGATTAGCCATTAGCAGTCCAGAGCCCCTTGGTTTGCGGGTACGTTTGGAGCCACGACCTGACCTGACTGCCCTCTGATTTTGAGGCACGTAAACCACCCCTGGCACAGACGCCTCTGTCTGGTTGTCACGGTCGTCTCCAGGTAATTGAAAGCAGCAGCCAGGGACATTAATGGGGTTGGCGGCGTGGCTGTGGAGGTGAGGTGGGGTGGGGTGGGGTGGGGTGGGGAGGGATGAGGGTGCCATTGGGGGGTGGCTGATGGAAGGTTCTAGACCACCCTGTTGAGTCACGCTCAGAAACCACTAGTCTTCAGTCCATGCCTTGCCCTGTGTAGCCAGCAACACACACATACATATAGGTGAGCCCACACTGGGGAGCTACACACATGTACATACACACACACGCACACACACACACATGAAAAAGAGATCTAGGAAATGGTCAGCTAAGACAGCAACACACACACAGACACAAACACATACACATACACCCCTCAGGCCTGTACAGAAACCTGGAGAACAGAGGAACTGTTGTTAAGAGCCCTCCCCCACCACCCTCTACCATTTACTGGGCTCTTTTCAGGCCCGCTGAGCTGCCCTTCTGTCCAGGTGTGAGGGCCAGCCGCACACACACATTCCCAGCACAGATAAACTCCTTACACACACAATAGAAGAGTGGTGTGGTCTGCCACTTTGTGTGTGTGCTGATACATGTCCTCTACAGCACTGAAGCCCTTCCTTGGTCCTTGGGCCCACAGAGAGAAAGTAAGTTGGTCACAGAGGGCGTTTAGCGTGGCTGGAGCAAAGGAGGCAAAAGGCAGCTGAGGAAGCAGCAGGGCAACATCGGAAGAGCGATGAGAGAAACATAGTATCGACCACCACTTCATTCCTCAGAGAGAGAGAGAGAGAGGAAGGGGCGAGGTGAAAACAAAAGGATTCCTCTAAGGCAGCAAACAAAGCCGAGTTATCAAGTGAAAAACACCAAAACAGAGAAGAAGGGAAGGAGAAAGAGGGGGGCAGATGAAGAAAGAGAGGGAGACGGAGAGGAAAAGACAGATACAGAAAGAAAGAGAGGAGAGAAGAAGAAGAAGAAAGAAGCACAGAGGTGAGCAGAAAGCCGATCCGATCAAGAATAACTGCAGAAGGAAACTGCAGAGCCTTATCTGATGGGGGGGCTTGTGTCATGACTATTGAATGCTGGCTAGAAGAGTTATGGCAGCATATAAATATAAATATACAGGAAACCACAGAGATTATCATGCCGGATCCGGTGTCTGATTTACTGCTGAGCCGCTGAGATCAAACCTCCGCGCGCTGTCCCCCTACTCCGATACGCTTACAGCGTTTTTGTTATTGGACCTCGCCGTGAAACGTTAGGTGGAGCACTCCAGCTGCCCCCTCTGTGTTTATGGAGGGCTCGGTGTCTGTCAGCTGCAAGGCTGCACGGAGCCCCACCCCAGTTGCTGTCTCGCCGGAGGAGCCTGTCAGTCACTCTGGCCAGCTCAAAGGGTTCCTTTGTTCCCAAGGAAGAAGTGGTGGAAAAATGTGGAAATGTGGCGTTGTAGATGGATCACCTACGCGTCTTAGAAGAGGGTTTGTTAGAGATGAGCTGCTCTCTCTCTCTCTCTCTCTCTCTCTCTCTCTCTCTCTCTCTCTCTCTCTCTCTCTCAGTCTGTTTACTACTGAGATAAGCTGACATGGATGTGAAGAGGGTTTGTCCGAGTGATCAGACTCATCCTGGCATACACACGCATACCCACACGAAAGTCAAAACACAAACTCACGCACAGACACACACACACACACACACACACACAAACACACACGCACACTCAAGCACACATTTTGCATAAGCTCATGGGTGAGCTTCTCTCTGCAGATCTAAGGCCTGGCAGCTTCAGTTTGCTGACATCATGGGAATGATATTCTGATGCAAATCTTCCAGAGAGATGTAGAAGATGGCGAAAAGAGAGAGGACATTTGTGGCTAAAGCCCCTGCACATCAGTGGGGATCTGGGGTTCTGTCGTTTCTGGCAGAGAAAGACATACTGTGTCCCAGTACTCAAACTGAAGGAAGAAAAAAAAAAAAATATCCAGTCCTTGGTCTTTTGTGTGTCATCCTGCCAAATGGCAGCAAACACAAGCAAGTCTCTCTCCATTTCTCTTCTCTCTCTCTCTCTCTCTCTCTCTCTCACTCTCTCTCTCTCTCTCTGTCTCTCTCTCTCTCTCTCTCTCTCTCTCTCTGGCCTAATCGGTAGGCTCAAGAAATGCCTAGTTCTAAAAATGCAAATACCACAAGCAGAGAGCGAGTGACTGAGGGAGAGAAAGACAGAGAGAGAGAGAGTATGGGAGAGTGGTTAGCCTGACTTCCCCTCCATTCAGTTCTAATTAGTTTTTTGTCAACGGCGTTATTTATTTATTTATTTGTGTTCCATTGTTGTCATGGCAGTAGAGCTATCGTGAGCGGGTCACTTTTGTTTCCTCCGTTCTCTGTGGCGGCTGGCAGCTCCATTGCCCTGCCACTCAAATCCTCTGGCTCGGCTTCCGCAGCGCTGCCACTGCGTATTGGATGCCCGGGGAACGGGGACGCGGCACGCCAGCTGGTGCCACAAAGCTCCTGCCGCACCACCCACCCTCTCTCTCAAAACGCGCGCACCCTTCGTGACCCTTCGACTGCGCAGCCCCAGATTTGGCATGGGTGCCAAATCAAGAAACAGCCATGAATTTCATAACAAATCACCTCAAGACAGACACAACAAAGTTCCCCTGATCATACAGATGTGGAAAGCTGAAAATCCTTAAAAAGGACCCTGAAAAAATCACAAACGCTAAGCAGGATTGTGTGGTTCTGAATCTCCGCCACCGCAGTCTCCCCTTGCAGCGCCTCTGGCTCCGTCGGGCGGCGGCACCCGGTCCGCTCCCCGCGGTCGAGCGAGCCGCCGCCAGCTGCGCCATTCATCGCGCGAGAGCGGCCCCGGGCCCGCAAGGACGCTGCCACCGCGGCTGCTGTGCTCGGTTCCGTCGCTGGCATCTCCTCTGGCAGCTCTGCCAGTGGGGCGCTGCCAACCCCCAAATAAAAAGCACAGAGGATGTGCATATGCCACCCGTCAGCTCTGTCCATGTGTGCGTCAGGCTTTCACCTAGACTGTCATGTGTATGCTTTTGCACGGGGGGAGACACACAGTGTGGCACTGTTTGCTTGGTGCAGGAAGGGTGGGTTGTGTGGGCCTAAATATAACATGACTGTTTATCATAATGTGGCATGGAACAGGCTTGTCCCGGAGGTGTTGCTGGTAAGTGGCCACAGAGAGAGAAATTAAAGCTTTTAGAGGCAGGCTTGCAGTGGAGCGTGAGGCCCCAGTGGTGCTGTTCCTCGAGCTGCCTTATCCCTCCCCACCACACACACAAACACAAACACACACACACACACACACTGACATTTTCTCACACGCACGCACAGACACACAAACACAATGCTCCCAAAAACTCAACACGGCCGAGCGCTCGGCATCACTGGGAGAGAGAGTGCGTCTGTGTGTATGGTGGCGAGGCGACAGTGAGACGCTGGAGAGATGAGCTTTATTTTCCCCCTCACCTGTTGGCGTCCAGGGACTTGTTTGTTCTAAACTGAGACGTGATCCGTGATTGATGAATTCCCAGCTTGCGGCGCTGGCGTCATTTTCTCTCTGCCGCACTTCCTTCCTCCCGCCGCCGTCGCCCCGCTCCCACCGTCCCCAGGGCAACCGTGCTTCTACTTTTTGATTGGTCCCCAGCTCCGCTCTCCCATGACAACCATTCACACAGAAAGGCTGGCAGGTGGGCATGGGCCAGTTTCACTTGGTTTGAAAAGTGGGGTGGGGAGAGGAAAGCACTAGTATATGCACATGCTTGTGTGTGTGTGTGTGTGTGTGTGTGTGTGTGTGTGTGTGTGTGTGTGTTTGTGTGTGTGTGTGCAAAATTCTCCTTGGGAACTGGCCTTGCATTGCTTGGCAGCCGTAACGCTGGAAGATGGCATATCTCTGCCACAGTAATTGCCTGCAGCACGCTCTGGTAAAGACAAAAGGAGACCGAACCGCTATCAGGGACGACGGCTAATTTATGACGTGACGCTCCGCTACATTTCCACCCTGTACTGGCCCCTTCCTACGCACGCATATAAACACACACACACACACACACACACACACACACACACACACTTGTCCCTGCTAGTTAGCCTGTCTTATAGTGTAATAGTATCTGTGTGTTCCTTTGCGCTGCCTCTTCCCTGCATCTCGGGCTTTTCCCATCAGTTAGAAAGGGCACCGAGATGAGCCTGGCCTATTTTTTCCTTTGTTTTTTTTTTTCACTTCTCGGCCCCACTCTCAGAGATTCCGGATGTATGGAAAACTTTCCCTTGCGGATGCTTAGCGGATGACTGGCAATCCTCATAATGGCCCATAAAAATACCCCGGCCTTAATATACGACCACAGACGAAGCATGTTCTCTCGCTAAGCATGTCGGAGAGCGCCGGCGAGAAAAAAGAGCCGTCGGAAAGGAAAGGGGAAACGACGTGGAAATGTTTGGTCTGTCTTTCCTCGCTGTTTCTCTGTCTGTTCACATTGATTTTACTGCCTTGCTTTTAATGGTGTTAAGGGAGGAAAAAGCCAGAACGCGAGGCGCTTTCGATCAATATGTCAGAAGTTGTGCGATTTCTGGTCTGGAAGTGATCAAAAACGGCTTTTGCTTTTTCTTGCTTTTTCCCTCTCTCTCTCTTCTCTCCTGCTCTGTTTTTGTAGTTTATTTTAATGCGGAGTAAGAGAGTGATCCCCTCTTGCCTTGTTAAGAACTTGTTTGTTTGACCCCCCCATCCCCCCCCCCCCAAACCCCCAGTACTTGTCTTTTCTTTTTTTTGTTGTTGTTGGGGGGGGGGTAATGGGCACGTCTTTGCTCTGGCCAACTAAATGGTTGTTGGCTCAGAGAAGCAGAACAAGCATCAGACGCACATCTTTACAAAGCTGAATTAACGAGTCGTTGGCCTTTGTGTGCGCTCCAGAAACACGCTCGTGAAAAGAAGGTGCTGCCTCGCAGAACACGAAATGGCGTCGTAAAAGTCAACCAGAGCTGAACTGAGCCAGACTTCACTTCTTCTCTCTCTCTCTCTCTCTCTCTCTCTCTCTCTCTCTCTCTCTCTCTCTCTCTCTGCTTCCCAGGTTAAAATTGGTCTGCTCTCTTGCCACACCGATGCATTCTTTTCTTCTCCTTTCTCTTTCTATTCTTGCTCTTCTTCTTCTTCTTCTTTCTCTTCTCCTTCAGATCAGCCACTTGTGAAAATCGTGTTGGTTCCTCCTCACCTCTTCAACTCCATTCATAAAGGCTTAAGGAGTTGAGCTGTTTGATCTTTTTTTTTCTCCTCTGTTCTCTGCTTTCTTTCTTATTCTCTTAGACTTCCTTTGACTCCGTCCTTAACAAAGTCCTTTCTGAGCTGTCTGGTTTAGTGTGACAATGCCTTGTAGGCATGTATATCCAGATATGTCCATCACTCCTGAGGGCCCATAACGGATGAAAAGCATCACTACTTCTGTTAAGTGACTTTGTCAGGTTATGTCCGAACACATATCTCCTTTGTCCTTTCATCTGGGTTGCATGTTGGGTGTGTATTTGGATGCAGCAGCTATCTATTGTTTAGGCTTACAAGATAAACCATCTTGGTCAGTCAGTCTGTGTGTGTATGTATATAGGTGTGCATGTGTATGTGTATGCGTATGTATGTGTGTGTGTGTGTGAGTGTGCATGCGTGCCTGTCCGTGCTTGTTGGCAGATTGAGGACACTGTGGAGTTCTACCTCAGCAGCTGTGTGTGTGTGTGTGTGTGTGTGTGTGTGTGTGTGTGTGTGTGTGTGTGTATGTCAGTGATCAGGGGCGTGTCCCGAGGGGCCGTGGCGAGCGTGTAGCCCAGCGCAGAGTGAGGATTTGGGGCTAGCGGGGTTAGCCAGCATGGGGGTGGGTGCCTAGGGAGAGGCCTGACCCCCTGTAAACTCGCATCTGCCCACTCCATTTTGGGAAAAGAACTGCTCTTTCATTTCATCCCCCTCCATCAAGTCTGTCTGTGTAGCCCTTTCCCTTTCTCCCTCCAAGCCTCCTTATTGGCCCCTCTGGCTCCCCCAGTGATTCTCTCATTCTCCCATCTCCTTAGCTCACATCAGCGCCTGCACTAGTATGCTCTTCCCATCTCCTCCTCCTTTTAGCACATGGGACATGACTCAGAGATCTCATTCATCTGCCCTGTCCTCCCAGACCTTTGATTGCAATATGTATTATCCTCTTAATGGAATGGATTGCAATGTTTTAAGCAGTCATTGTGCCTTTTTTATCAAATGCAATTGAGTCAGTTTATGGCTATTTCTGTTTCCTTGCTTGTATGTGTGGGCATGTGTTTTAGCTGTTCCATCTGCCTACCAATGACCTCTGGAATAGAGCTATTGTGTTAACCCTGTTTTTTTTTTCCGTCACAGTAATCCATAGACAAAGAATGTTGCACATCTATTGTACACTCTCACACAGAGTGAACAGTGTGTATGGGGGTGTTTGGGGGGGGGTGCATGTGTTGGAGAAAAAATATGAGTTTTTATGTGTGTGTGTGTGTGTGTGTGTGTGTGTGTGTGTGTGTGTGTGTGTGTGTGTGTGTTGCCTCTTTCACTTTGCCTCCCTCTGTGTGCCTTTATCCGGCATGGGGGAGGTCCAGTGCTCCCCACAGCACATGTGTTAATGAATACTTTCTGCTCTTTGTAAACAAAAAGAGCCCAATTAAGGTGACAGACATTTTCCTTACATGCTAGTGTGTGTGTGTGTGTGTGTGTGTGTGTTCGCTTCTATTTGTTCATGTGTGTGAATTTCCATTCGTCTGAATTTGAATTATTTCATTCTTTTCCTGTGATTCTGTAATTGGGTGAGGTATGGTGCAAATTGGTGACAGACTAGTTTTTTTGTTCTAGTGTGTGAGAGAAAGAGAGAGAGAGAAGGGAGGGGTGTGTTCCGTTGGCTGAACAGTGAAGCTGATCTTGCTTGCCCCTCCAGTCCAGCTGCTGTGCCTGACCCAGTTCTGCTCACACATCTCTCCCTCTGTCCACACTGTCGCCTCTCAGGCCCAGCGGCCAGTCAGCCTAGCGCCAGCCCCCCAGCATCCAGAATGCATTACAGCCCACTCTTTTTTGCCCAGACCCACAGGCCACACACACACACACACACACACACACACACAAACACACATACACACACACAAACACACACACACACATAAATATACACACACACATGCGTGCACACACACGCATACACGCACGGTTGACAGAAGCTACTGTTGTCATTCCTCCTTCCCACCACCACTGAAAAATAGGTGCTGTCAGTTAGTCATGTCAAACGCTTGACTGCCCTAAAAGTGTTTGGGTGCTCAAAGGTTGAGGGTGTGTAATTGTGTGTGTGTGTGTGTGTGTGTGTGTGAGAGAGAGTGTACGAGAGAGAGAGGGAGACAGAGAGAGTAGGCAGCACAACAGTTGTTTGATTGTTTTCTGTGCACTTTCACCCATCCCTCACTCCTTTTGTCTGTGTCTTGTATACACAAACGCACGCACACACACACACCCCACACATACCAGACACACACACACACATTTATGGGTGTTCCGTTATGCTTCTCACCTTGGCTTGTTGTTATGGCTTTCTATGTGGCCATAAGTCAGTGTAAATGGCTTTGCTATAAGCTAGAGAGGCAGTGCCCAGGATCATAATGGCCCAATTATAGATCGCCCAGCTTCTCCAGGATATCATCATCACCATAGTGAAGTCATTCTTATTCCCACAGTGGAGGGATATTCTTCCTCTCTGTGTGCTGTGTGTGTGTGTCTGTGTGTGTGTGTGTGTGTGTGTGTGTGTGTGTGTTTGCACGTTTTGATTATACATTAGACTGTGTGAGTGCAAGAGATGGATGTTATATCAAAATCTCAACTTCGCAGGTTGAAGGGGATGATGTTATGTCCCATGCTGACAGTTGTGGCAATGTGCTTGGTGGTGGTGGTGGTGGTGGGTGGTTAAGTGCGTGTGTGTGTGTGTGTGTGTGCACGTGCGCTGACTTCAGAAGATAGAGAAAGATAGAAAGAGGAGGGTAGTGGATCGTGGGTAGTGTAGTCCTGAGTGTAAAGGAGAAAAGGGGGAGCATTCCACTTTAATGGGGAGGTGGGGAGGCTATTGATTGGACAGCATCTCCCAGATGATATTAAGGCTTGCCAGTAAGAAAGGACCATGAATTATTAAGGCTTATTATTTATGTCATCATTGCCTCATCTCTCATTTATCTCATTAGTTGAACCATTGATCTGTTTTCACCTGGTATGGCTCTGGCAGTGTGTGTGTGTGTGTGTGCGTGTGTGTGTGCGTGTGATGTGTACATATCTACTTCCTGTTTCTATGCGATTCTAAGGCACAGTTGCTTTCAGTCTTTTTCAGATTATCCCATCTCACCACTCACTCACTAACATACACACACATGCTTACACACACACACACACACACACACACACATACAAGCACACACACACACACACACACACACACACACACAAACACACACACACACACACACACACACACACTCATCATACAATCACAGATATACAAATACAACACTAAGACATGAAACTCCCACATATTTCTCACATACATACACACACACACACACATCTCATCTGTTTTTTTTCCCCCAATCTGCTGTCTTTATTCCTCTGCTTACCCTAGCTTGCATGCGTACGCACACACACACACACACACACACACACACTATAGCCGCAATACCGCAATAACTTCTCACACTGGTCTTCTAATTGCCTTTCCACTCCTGGAATATCCACAGATAAAAACAGGCTTGTGCTAGATAGTCTCGCTCCGTCGCTCTCTCTCTCTCTCGCGCTCTCTCTATCTTTGGATGGTGTCACATGTTGCTGAGGGGGAGCTGGCTGAGAGGAGAGGTAAGTGATAGAGGCAGATATGAAGGGAGAGTGAGCCGGAGGAGGGAAAGAGAGAGAGAGAGGAAGAGAGATAAAGGAGGGGATAGAGATAGGGCTGGGATAGAGGAGACTGGAGACATTGTTCCCCCCTGCAGAAGACATAAACATACCAGGGGGCTCCCTGTGGTATTCAAGCCACATTCCCGTGTGTGTGAATTTGAGTGTAGTAGTGTGTGTGTGTGTGTGTGTGTGAGTATGAGTGTGTGTGTGTGTGGGTGTGTGTGTCGGGGGGGTGACCTTAAAAGGTTGTATTTCTATGGCAAGTGAAAGAGATCTAGAATAACATGGAGAGATTGGCCCCTGATAGGGGCTCAAGGAAAATAAAGCATCCAGGGCCTCCACCCTCCTCCTCCCTGGGCCTGTGGCGCTTGACTGATGGAGTGAAGGCAGCGTAAGGTTCACTGGCTGCTGTTGCAGGCGTGTGGTGATCAGTGTTTCCTGGGAGCCCAAAGTGATATTAATGAAGATTCTCACACTTGAGCACCTGCCAGACTCCGAAACTAATCTACACACGCACACACACGCAAAAACGCACACACACACACACACAAAGCACACATACAGACACACGCACACACACACGAGCAGCAGCTTTCATGCATCATTACTGCAGTCATACCTACCGTTCTTCACGCGGAGAGCCTCTAATGAATGGAGTGCGCCGTTACTGTCCCTCCTACCGAGAGGCGTCGGAGACAGATGCACGTCTTCTCTCCGCTGTCCACATTGGGGCCAGCCATGCGCCTCTGACAGTGCAAGTGGGGCTCCTCTGCGGGGACTTGCTTACTGTAGTATAGGAGCCCTTCAGTCTGCGAAAGCGACTTCATTTCCCACAATCCCCTTTCTGTCACTCAGCCCCCATGCACCCCACCCACCCACACGTGCCCAACACCCAGCAGCCGCTGGTCGCGCTACTTATCTCACTTGCGTCCTTTGCTTTCTCGTGCTGTTTCTCGCCGTATCTCCCCTCCTCTCGCATGTGAGTTATTTACAATCTCTCGTGCTTTCATTCACTCTCCTCCTCCTCCACCTCCTCCTCCTCCTCCTCTTTGTTGCCCAGGCTTTGTATTCTGTCTTTTTTCCCTTTTTATTCCAGCAGCCTCAGTACAATAAAACTCCTCTCCGCTCAAGCACATGCAGGCATGTGTGTGCACACATTGGCATGTGTGTGTGTGTGTGTGTGTGTGTGTGTGTGTGTGTGTGTGTGTGTGTGTGTGTGTGTCTGTTTCTCTTTATGTGTGTGACTTGCACAGCCTGAAGTGGTCTCATAGCACTTATAGAAACCTCTGTTTCTCTTATGCTCAGCCCAAACACACCAATCAACTCAACCTTTGAATCTTTTTAATTAACCACTGACACCTCTTCTAATTACCAAGCTACAAGTGTGTGTGTGTGTGTGTGTGTGTATGCATGCGTGTGCATGTGTTTGTGTCAGGGGTTGCCAGATATGTGTCTGCGTGTGTTAGTGAGCCTTCTTTTCTTAACACACTTTGGCACATTGTCCCCTTGTGTGGGCAAATGTTCGTGTTGCTACAGCAATGAGATGACTCTTGTTATCTTTGCCTGGCAGTGAAAAGGAACGAAAGAAGAGACGAGACGGGGGAGAGAAAAAAGAGGAGTTTTCTCAAATGCTTGACCCTGCGTCCTGTCCTATCAGCATCATTCTCTCTCTCTCTCTCTCTCTCTCTCTCTCTCTCTCTCTCTCCTC
This sequence comes from Tenualosa ilisha, assembly GCA_015244755.2. Taxonomy (NCBI): domain Eukaryota; kingdom Metazoa; phylum Chordata; class Actinopteri; order Clupeiformes; family Clupeidae; genus Tenualosa; species Tenualosa ilisha. Next base: position 7,856,557 of record PYXC01000541.1, on the reverse strand, counting down.
CCTTTATGCCTGCATTCTCTACTTTTCCATCTGTCTCCTATGAAGGCAGCAGATGAAAGGGGGCTGGGGTACGCGGCGTCTGATCCAGCAGAGTGCGGCCCCCTCTTCTGTGGCGTGTGGACTGGAGATGGCCTCTGTGCGCCGCGCAGACGCCTGCCTCTCAGACGCCTTATCTCACAGAGACCCACTCGCCTCAGCTCGGCAAAGACGACACGTCGACATTATCATTAGTCCTCTTATCGCCTATTATTCTTCTCCTCCCCCCCCCCCCTCTCTCTCTCCTTCTCCTTTTCTTTTTGTTCTCTATTTATCTCCTTTGCTTTCCTCTCTGTCTCTATCCCTCTTTCTCTCCTCTCTCTCTTTTTTTTCCTCTCTCTCTCTATCTCTTTCTCACACACAATATTTTTGCTCTCCCTCTCCCCCTCTGCCTGTCTGCCTCTCTGCCGAGAGTGTCAGACTCCAGCAGGCCTAAATGTGCCTCGTGTTCTGTGAAGGCCTGATGATCTGTGGAGAGATAGAGTGTCTTTGATTTATTTGCGCGTTGTTCTCGTTTGAGGGGAGATATGGAGCGTGTCCTTTAGGCTTATTTATGCCCAGGGTTTGCCAAGGATTGAAGAACAAGAGTAAGGGAAATAACAAGAGATAGAGAGAGAGAGAGAGAGAAAGAGAGAGAGAGCAAGAAGGGGGGGGTGATGTGTTTGGAGGAAGTGGTTCAAGAGTTGTGGGAGGCCTGGAGAAAGAAAATGAAGGAGTAAAGGACAGATAGACTGGGGTTGTGGAATGATGGGAAAGTCTTCTATTAAAGCCCACACACAGTTCTTACATATTAAAGTATCGAACAGCCAAACTCAGCTCCCCACATTCTCCATCACATCCCATAATAATAACACTGCAGGGGAAATGCTGTATATACTCACCATGATTCATGAATATACACACCACATTTCCTTTCTTTTTCCTCAATGCAGCTAAAACTCTACCCTTGGCTTGCAAAGCAGCTGTCCAGTAAGCGTTCAGAGGAGGGGTGAGGAAGGGGCATGTGTATGGGCAGTGTGTGTGTGTGGGGGCGGGGGGGGTTGGCAATGCAGGTGTAGCGTGAAGAGTCAGACAAAAGGAAAATCAATTGCTGACAAACACTGAGCGGTCTGCTGGTGGAAACATACTACAGGCGCCACAGACGTCTCCCATGATTAACTCCCGCAGCATGGAGCAGACAGCTGCGTGTGTGTGTGTGTGTGGGTGTGGGTGTGGGAGGAGGTTGTGTGGGTGGCAGAGAGGTAGAAGTAGTGCAGTTGTCTAAGTCTCTGTTTCCACACACTGTACATCTCAGGAATAACAGTAGGTCCTCCTGTCAGGAAGAAGCAATGGAAGTGAATGTGGAGACATTAGAAGTGAAGTGCTTTTACATTTTACTGCATATATGGGTTTGAAACCATGTTATCACCGGCTGACACTCATCATCTAGATGAAGGTGGTGATGATGATGATGGTATCTGTGTGTGTGTGTATGTGTGTGTGTGTGTGTGTGTGGTTTGTGGTGTGTGTGTGTGTGTGTGTGTGCGCATGTGCGTGTGTGTGTCTGCTTTTCCACTCTTCTGCATCACCGTCTCTTCTGCACTCCTCACTTTCATCTCTGGCTTCCCCTCCTCTCAGTCCCCTGCTTCTCTCTCCTCCTCAGTGCCATGCTTTGGTGAAGAGGGGGGAAAAAAACTCACACATTTCCCGTGTGACATTTCAGCAGTCCCTATTTTATTAGCGGGTTGTTGCCTCACAGATGTTTGAATGTTGTCAGGAGTGCCTAATTGACAGTCCTAGGGCAAGGGTCGTGCTGGCCTACTCGTGGGCCCCATCCGGTTGTCCAGTGAGCCTCTGCTGAGGGCTGTGATGGGCTTTGCGGCGGCGGGGTGCATTGTGGAGAGGGGTCTCAGCCATGCTTTATGTTGTCTTTTCCTCCTCACCAGGCCTGATGTGCAGGAGAGCAGCGGCTGGCCGGGGGGTAGAGATACTCACACACTGAGAGGTAGAGAGCGAGAGAGAGCTGATTGAGCAGGGACAGTACAGAGAGTAGCAGAACAGCCTGCAAGTACAGGAGCAAGAGAGAAAGGCCAAGAGATTGAGAAGAGAGGGAGACGGGGAAGAAAGGGGAAATTGGTGTAATGGGGAATGCATTTGGATCTCACACACACACACAAGTACACGCACACACACGCACATTCATTAAACTGGCTTCTGTTCTCTGGTGACCCTTTGCACCGTGATTGGCTCTGACACATTCACAGGAGATCAGACTTACCCAGTGTGCATCTGTGCCACATCAGAGTAATTCCGTTTGGACACAAAGTGTCTGATTGCCTTACATGAACCAGTAGTCTGAGGTATTAGTCTACAGAGTGTTTCTTGTCCTTTTTTATTTATATATAGTTACTAAGGCTGTATGTGCAGCATGTCTGGGTTCTGAGGCAAGAACACACACACACACACATACACACGCATACACACGCACAGAAATGTCTGCAGGGGTGTGGGCTATGCCTGTCTCACTGGCTTAATTAAGTGAGTAGCATTTGCTAGATAGCGTCCAGAGACTATGACCACAGGCGACACGGCACATTCATAAAGTCATAACTCTATGGGACAGAGGGATTTGAAGGAGTGAATGATGGAGGGAGAGAGAGAGAGGGAGGGAGAGACTTCCTGTGCGTGTTGAGAATGCTGGGAGCGGCTGGCAGCCGGCTCCTGGTACGGCAGACCGGTTTGTGACTGCACGCCGGGCCGGCTTTCGTTTCATTTGTCAGAGTCACTTTCTCCGTCACCGCGGGCCTCATGGCCACTCTGAAGCTCACAGGAAGGGGGCAGACACTGCTAAAATAAGCTTTCATACTCTCACACACAAAGACACATAGACATATAGACACTTGCATAGGCACCCTAACACGCACACAAGCACAGAGAGTCCCTCTAAACCCACAGCCACGCACACACACACCATAATTTCCTCATATATCACACACCCCACACATAGGCACATAGGCACTGACTTCCTTCCAAACACACTCACACAGACCCCACCCACTCCCATGAACTCACACACACATGCACCCACCAAAACCAACACCCACCCACCCCCACCACCCCATACACACACACGTACACACACACACACACACACACACACAAACACACACGTACACACACACACATACACACACACAAACACACACACACACACACACACACACACACACAAACATACACAAACAGTGTCCCAGAGGCCCAGTAGAAGGTTAATAGAAGCCTAATTTGCTGGTTGTGTGGGGCAGCGAAGCTGTAGCTTTGCTCCCAGTAGACTCTGCCCTAATTGTGTTCCTCTCCTCTGCCGTGGCAGCCTGCCTCTCCCTGTCAGAAATATATAAATAAAGGCTGCATTAATTAAAAGGAATTCATTCATTTCCCCCTTTTTCTCACTCTCTCTATTTTTCTTTCTTTCTCTCTTTCTTTCTTTCTGTCTTCATTCACTCTCTCTTTTCTGTGCCCCCCTCTGCTCCTAGTTTGCTCTCGCACAATGCAGCAGCATGTAAACAGGAAGGAGCAATTATAGGCTCTGGCAGAGGGAGGGGGGCACACAGAATATGTGTGTGTGTGTGTGTGTGTGTGTGTGTGTGTGTGTGTGTGTGTGTGTGTGTAAGGGAGTCAGTGTATGTGTGGCTGTATGTGCATGTGTGTTCACATGTCTGCTTTTTGTGTGTGTGAATGTGTGTGTGTGTGTGTGTGTGTGTCTGTGTGTGTGTGTGAAAGGCAGAGCGTGTCTGTAGCCTGTTACTGAAGGTGTGACCAAATCATCTCTCAGCGCATGGGTGGCTGGCTGTGATAGTCACAGTCCATACATCTGTGCCATTGAAATGCACTATGCTTCTACTGGTCACATCAGCCTCCATGAAAAATGCTCAATCTATGGCTCGGTCAATGGGCCTGAGATGGCTGCCAAAATGACACACACTGTTATTTGAACAGATGAGAATATGACCAAGAGATACTGAAAGAGAGAGAGCGAAGAGAGAGAGAGAGAAAGAATATTCTAGAAAATCTACCTCTGATTTGATTTAGCTTAACCAAGAAAGACCTGTTTACCTGAGTGATAGCTGAAAGTTCCAGGCGGAGATGGATATGTGCGATAGATAGATAAATAGATAGATAGATAGATAGATAGATAGATAGATAGATAGATAGATAGATAGACAGACAGACAGACAGACAGAAGGGTAAAACAAAGAAATCCTAAGCAATTCCCCCATCTGCTTTACTACACTTATGATGCATCTCAGTGCACTGCTTTCACTCTCTGCCATTTCCCCACAGCGAAAGCCCTGACTCTCTCTCTCTATCTCTATCTCTCTCTCTCTCTCTCACTCACTCTCTCTCTCCCTCTCCCTCTCCCTTTCTCCAGCACGCGTTTTTCCATCCCTCTCAGTTGTTTTTTCTTCTTTTTTTTTTTTTTTTTCCTCTCCACAGCCCCTTGGGCCAGTGGCCAGTGAGGGGTGGCAGGCCTGGTTCTCAGACACTCCTCTATGGACTAACAAGGCGGCAAACTGTGCTTGAGTTTTATTTAACCAGCCTTCTGACGGTCTAATCCTTTCATATGGCTCTGCACTGTGGAGTGTAGGCTCGTGTCAATTCGGCTTATGTGTGCTTTACTGTAAGGCTGTTATTACCTCTGATGTTTGGTCTGTCTTTCTGAAGTTATGAATCCTGTTGTGTACCTACTGCATGTGAACGTGTGTGTGTGTGGGTGTGGGTGTGGGTGTGTGTCTGTGTGTGCGTGTGTGTGTGTGTTTGAGAAAGACTTGTGGGTATATGTTGTTGACTACCAGCCCAGCATGCTGTGGCCACTGCTGTGGGGTGACCTGAGCCAATCAATACTGAGACAGCAGGGGGCATGATGGGAAATTGAGTTCTAAAGGCTTCTCAGCGCTGATCAGTGTGTGAGTCAGACCTGCTCACAGGGGCTCCACATCATTGCTTGCCCTCTCAAGCAAACCCTTGGGCACCCCCATCATCTGTGGGGCTTAAGCCAAGAACACCGGGCCACTAGGTTGGATTTAAACCTAAATAATCCGAAATGCAAAATTGAGTACCATCTCCTTAGACATACAGTTGGGCCAGTGGAACTAAAGACCTAACAATGACTGCACCTGCAAACAGCCTGATGTTTGGATTTCAATTTTCTTTTCAATTTTTTTGCACTCTCATGACATATATTTTGAATTGCTTTGATATTGTTTTGCTACCATTCTTGCTGCATTTCTTTCTGTTTTCCTTGTTTTTGGAGGTTCCCTTTTTGTTTATAGTCATTTTGTTTCCTTTAGGTTCTCCCATGCCATCCTCTCTATCAAGTCCATCAGTCACTGAGCATTCACATTCTCAACCACCATCACCCAATCTCCATGACAACCAGAGTCCGCTGCTAAGTAATGTCACCACGGAGACAGTGCATGACTCGGACTCTGAGGAGGAATTTGCAGCCACCCTGTACTTACCAGTAACACACCCGGCACAGGGCTCTGCATGTAATGGTAAGCGCTCTCTCTCTCTCTCTCTCTATCTCTCTATCTATCTATATATCTATTTCTCTATCTCTCTATCTTTCCTTTGTCTCTCGCTTTATCTCTGTATATCAATCCGTCTCTCTCTGTATTGTTTATTATCCACAGTGAATCAGTAAGTGGAGGCATGCATTTACTCACTCACTGCTGCTAATAGGCTTTTCCCGGAGTGATAAGATGTATGGCCACAAGTCACAGTTCATCTGTCACCGTCAGCTACTGCTTTCTCTGGTGTGCCAAACTACATTTCTTGAAAACAAAACTGTAATTGTGTCACAGGCTGGGCCTTTTTTCGATGTCACAGCGCTGAGATTGTTTCAAAGGCTGTTTTCATTTGCTTTGATGCAGCACGGGGCCAGACTGTGATGTTAGCGGTTAGGCCAAAAGGGAGTTCTTTGTTTGGCTGCGCAGGCCATGAAAGGGCGGCTTGCACAGGGCTTTTGTTGGGCAGATGGCTCGGACACACTGCACGCATGCATTCATTAGGTGAACACCACAGCATAAGCGAATGGATTACGGCCTATCTGTTTCCTCCAGTCTCTTCTGGCCCTCGTTCTTTTCTCTTTTACCACCCCCCACTCACCCACCCACACACACACACACACACACACACACACACACAGGCTGTCTTGTCATGCTTGTCTTCCTTTTGTGCAAGATTTCTACCCAAACATAAATTAAAGCTTAAAGGCAGAGCTAATTAATACCCATGGAGCATGGTCCCCATGCTGTATACACAGACTCTTTCACTCAAACGCACATACACACATGCACACACGCACGCAGGTTTGGTCTGACAACGCCGAACTAATCGAACCTCATGCAGTTTAAAGCATTTTGGAGGCGAAGATCTTCTATCTCTTCCTCCCTCCACCACGCCACACTATGCTCATTATTCTCTCAGCATACATGAAACTTGATGAAGGTCTTTAGCCAGCAGCCATCATTGTGTCCTGGCTGAAAGTTCAGTCCTCACAAACGAGACATTCAGGAATATGAAAGCTCATGTGCTGGAGAAGTGCAGCCAGGTTCTTTTGAAAAAGACCAGCCCCTCTCGAGGTGGGCTAAACGTGGCCTATGTCAGCACAAGAGCAACGATGGCTTTCAGCCCCCCTCACAACGATACTACGCGTGAACCGAGAATGAGCTGAGAGAGAGGGTGCTAAGGGAAAGGGTTCACATTAGCTGAGAGAGGGTGCTAAGGGAAAGGGTTCACATTAGCTGAGAGAGGGTGCTAAGGGAAAGGGTTCACATTAGCTGAGAGAGGGTGCTAAGGGAAAGGGTTCACATTAGCTGAGAGAGGGTGCTAAGGGAAAGGGTTCACATTAGCTGAGGGAGGGTGCTAAGGGAAAGGGTTCACATTAGCTGAGAGAGGGTGCTAAGGGAAAGGGTTCACATTAGCTGAGAGAGGGTGCTAAGGGAAAGGGTTCACATTAGCTGAGAGACGGTGCTGCTAGAAGCTTTGAAATGAGCAGGCATCACAGCAGCACATCTGCTGCTGTTTCATACAAGAAAACTAGTCAGGATCCCAATCGTGCTGCTCCACACTCTGGGAACCTGTTTGCCTATTATCATGACCGCACTTCTAATAACAAAGAGGTTTCTCTTTCGATTATTTTTCCTCTCTCTCTCTCTCTTTCTTCTCCTCCTCTGTCAGTCTCCTTCTCTGATATCTTGAGTTGCCAAAGAAAGTGCAGGCTACACCTTAGCCATTAAAGCAGCCCTCTCTCCCCACCCCCACCACCTCAACCTCCAGCCTTTAATGACCACCACAAACGCACTCATCAAAAAGGCAGCGGAGACAAAGACGTTTCAAGTGCTCTGCTTTAATTAAGCCATTTCCTTACATGCACATTTCCATCGATCCACCATCACAAAGCACTTAAGGCCAACAGGCCAAGAGTGCTGAGGAGAGTCATTAACCTGCATGTGTTTGTGTGTGTGTGTGTGTGAGAGAGAGAGAGAGAGAGAGATAGAGAGAGAGAAAGAGAGAGAGACATCAGCATCTTTGGCATCAACATCTAAACCTGGTTTGGAGATATACTGTGCATTCGTCAATGAAATTTCTAATTTTACAAGTAAGACGACTGCAAGTCAGCTTGTACAGCTAATAGCTAAGTGAGAAATAATGGACTTCACAGCACTCGGCTGAAGCAGAAAATTCTGCATGTTCAATGTGATAATGCAATTGGTAATGGACATTACTAGTACATTATGTGCTGCTCAATGGAGCTGTCCCAGGGGTCCATTATGTCATCTTTACCATGCCTAGCATGCCTGCATTACATTCTAGTACAACTGTATTAAAAAAATCATTTTTGATATACAGGACATGGATATATAATTTAAACCTTACAATGAACTCAGATCAATATGGAACTGTCAGAAATGTAGTTAGGTAGGCTGTTTACTTAAATAGTGTATTTTTCATGTGGAGTGCAACACAGCTGTACACATTGAAAATTACCACAACCAATAAAAATAAAGCTTCATGAGTCAAGTAAGTCCGCTGGACAGGTGAAGGTGTCCCTGGGCAGTTATGACTGCATGAAACACGATACTGCAACACCAATCCAGTGAATTTTTTTGGCCGTCTGGCAAGCAGACAGGGAAAAAAATTAAAATCACCTGAAATGTTGTCTACAGACAATAAGCTTCCATAGTCAAATGTAGACAAACAGAACAAAACATACTATAACATGACAAAAAGATTTAGAAATCAAACAAAACAAGGCGCTAGATGGAGTGGTGTGACTCACCTACATTCACGTATCCTCGCAACTTCATAAACCAGGCGTGCCCGTATCAAAACTGAATCGACATTTCCAAAAGACTCATAACAATAGCAAACTGAGTTAGGCTCCGTTCGCAACTAACTAATAATAGGGAACAGGAGAGATGTGGTGGAAGTAATTGTATCCACACCACATTCGGGTTTAAATCACTATAGGAATTCTGGTTTGAATCAGGGGATCAGGTTTGAAACTATGGTCATTTCTCAGTCTCACCCCATCTCCTATCAGTTGGTTTCTGTTTCCCTTCGCTGTCCCATTTGACTGAATGCAATAAGCCAAAAGATGTCAGAGTAGGGCAGTCCCTGCTCATGGCAGGGCAGGTGTGCTCTCTCTCCTGGGCCTGCCACAGGAAACACTGGGTAAACACTCTCTGGTGCTCCGACTGCATGTCTGCCTGTGTGCCTGTGTGTCTGCCTTCAGTCGGCCTGGCGCTAATGGTTCTGGAGCTGGGGCCCGTAGAACTGGAGCCAGTCTGGAGCCCACTGGCACTCACTGTGTCAGACTCTCCTCTGACAGGACCCAGCACCGTCCCTAGCGCTTTAGAGGGAAAACAGACAGATCTGTACACACTCCCCCTCCCCATCCCCATACATGGTATTGATCAGGCTTACTCTTTTTCCCAATATAAACACTAAATGGCTTGAACGCAGAAAAAAAGAAAAATGAAAAAAGACCCAGACAGGTCAAGGTAGGGCTCTCATCCATTATGTGTCCTTGTTGGCTTCTTTGACATGGATCTTATTTTCAATTATTCCTTTTGAGGTCTTGAATCCTGGACAGAGAACTGGGGCAGGAGACTGGGAGAGGGTAGCTTTGGGCCTGGTTAGCAGGCTGGCAGGTTGGCTGAACAGGCCTTGGACTAGGGACAGGCCTGACAGCGGCTCCAGCTCTGACGGACTATTGCTATTGTCAGATGCACTGGGCATGAAAGTAGCAATTTTACAGCACAGGAATTCCAATAACATTTACCGGAGCCAAGCCAAGCCCAGCCCAAACACAGAACACACTGCACTCTCTCCACTCCCTACGCCTCAGCTCACCACAGTTCGCCTGGTCTCGCTGACACGCTTGTTTAAACCTTGACTGTCTGTCTTCCCTGTTCGTCTGTCAATTTCTTTTCCCTTTGTTCCCTTGTATCCCCTTACTTCATATCCCAGTCTCTCTCTCTCCCTCTCTCTCTCTCCCTCTCTGTCTCTCTCTCTCTCTCTCTGTCTCTGTCTCTCTCTCTCTCTCTTTATCTTTCTCCCTCTCCAGAATATATGGCCTAAATGTGTATTATGAACAACGGCGAAAAATTCTACTTGCACTGAAGCAGTGAAACTAGCTATGTGACGAGAGCCTAGTTACACTGAAGCGGTGAGACAGGCTATGTGACAAGAGCCTGGATAGACTGAAGCAGTGAGACTCGCTATGTGACAAGAGCAGTGGCCTCAGTGACCTTTAAAAAGTAAAATAAGGAGGTAATAAGGCATTGGTGTCATGGTGCATGCTAAAAGCATGCAGCAGGAAAGCATTGATTAGGAAGTAGCCATGGAGGTCGACGTGGCTGAAGACGCACCAGTGATTTTCTCAGGGATATACAGTGTTCCGGCGTGGCTCCCTCGGTCACGGAAAACATCACTGAGACACAACAGTCACGCCTAAATGCACCAGGTTGCCTGTCTCCCTTCACAGTCACGACACTGGCTCCCGAGGTCATGGTGTTATACAATGACGCATGCATAATTTAAGCATTTGTCAGAGGCTGAGGCTGACAGTTTCACATCTGCAGGTGGAAAGTTTTTTTTTTTTTTGACTGTTACTCATGCATTCTCACTTCTCTCTCTCTTTCTCATTCTCAAGTCTTAATTGATGATTACGTTTGATGTGGTGTCCCATTACATCCTAGGGGAGAGTATAGCAGAAGGAAGTGTGTGTGTGTGTGTGTGTGTGTGTGTGTGTGTGTGTGTGTGTATTTGCATGTGCTGGTCTTTGCATTTTTTCTTGCTTGCAACCGCCACCAAAGAATGGACTTCAATACAGTGGCCATTAAAAATGCATCACGGCAGAGAACAGTTCGTCATCGGCTTAAACTGTGATTACTCTCTTGCTCGCTCGCTCCCTCTCTCCCTTCCTGGCAGTGTTGAACATGGCGACAGACTTGTTCGACACAAAGCGTGCCTCAAGATTAACCAGCCCATTAGCTGCTGAGTGATCTGCTTGCCAGCTGAAGCTACTCCTCTCTGTTTACCCTTGCCTGTCTCCCCCATTCACAAGCTAGGGATAATAAGAAATAAATGAATAAAAACACATGCTGATTATAAAAAAAGACATACTATTAGTAAAGTGGAAGAAAATGTCATTTGTGCTCTCCCACTATTAGCCAAATACCTCCATGTTTTCTCTCTGTGCCCCCCTCAGTTCTCCCCTTACGACTCAGTTATCCCCTCACGAAATTGCTAAATGTCTCCCAGTGCAGATGTTTGCTCAGTTATCATAGCAGAGGGCCCTGAAGACAATGTGTTTGCCCCCCTCTCTGATTTTGATAATGTGTCACATCAACTCAAGGCAAATATCGCGCTATAAATATGTTATTACGTATTTATTAATGTGCTGTTTCGGTGAAAATTTCATGTCACTCATTTTCCCATTTTCTCAGCAGTACTGTTGACATTATGCTTCAAATTCAATTCACCTCAAAAAGTATTGTGCGACTAATCAGGGGGAAAGACAGGGGATACGAAGAATTAATTCTCTTTGGATCCTAGTGCAATTACTCTGACTTAAACAGAATTATGAGCTTTGCAGTCCGGTCAGAATGAATGCTGCCCAGCTACCCTGCTGACATCCCAACACCCCATCACAACTAAAAAAGAAATCCCCTTAATTCTATAAATGGCCTCCCTGCGCTCCTCTCATTTCATGGACATGTAGAAGTAGAGGACTCTCTCACATGCTGTAATTGCATTTCCCCCCTTTTTGTGTGTTCCTTTACCCTCTCACTCCCCTTCCTGATTTCCACTATGGGTGATTTCTCTCTCTCTCTCTCTCTCTCTCTCTCTCTCTCTCTCTCCTCTCTCTATCTCTCTCTCTCGTCCTCCCCTGGCTGTGCCATGCTCGCTAGAGGTGCCATTGATCTACAGTAATGATTCGCCCTTGAGTTTGTCAATATTTAAAAAGCACTTTGTCCCCTGGAAAATCATAGACAGGCCAGCTGAGAAATGTCATAACCTGCTGATATTTATCTTGTATAAATATCACCCTGGTCATATGTTTGAGCTGCACAGGTCTTGGAGGAATCGTTGGGATAAATTAAGCTTTGGTAATTTTTTACCAACTCTTCCTTACGTAGTCACATTCATATAATCTAAATGATAACCTTGGGCACCTCATTACCACACTATATGAACAAGCTCAGCCGCAGTCAACCTTCAATCTAATGTTGTCTGGTTGATATGAATAGGAGGTATGGAAGAACGTTTTAATGGAAGGTTCATTGAAATATGTGTGATATGCAGTAAAGATCTGTAATGAATGAGTAAAAATACCTTTTTTGAAATGGTCTGATCTCCTTAACTTCCCCAGCAATGACAGAACAAGTTTTCTCCATTGCCTCTGTACTCCTTGCATCTTATTCTTTGCATTGGGGGGATATACTCTCTCTCTCTCTCTCAGTCTCTTTCTCTCTCTCTGTCCCTTTCTTTGCTACTAGTGGTTTTTGATTTCAGGAAACATCTGAAAGGCTGCAGAAGGTCAAAGCCCCAAAGATGTTGTAGAAAGCAGGCAGAAAGATAGCGGGGAAACATGCCTTTTTTAAGCATACATTTTTTTCATCCACTTCTTTTTTCCATCCTCTTCTTTTTTAAAATGGAAGTCTCTTGAGTCTCTCCTGCCACCCCCCCCCAGTACTCTCATCTTTGCCCTCTCCCTGAGTACCCCTCACACCTGTTGGCCTCACGCTGCGCCACCCTGCACCACAAAAGAGGCATTTCCAATCCCGCTCGCGGGTCGGCGATCACAGGACACCGGATCCCTACCCGCGCGCCGGCACAAAGGGGTGGTGCGGCTGGGCGACAGGCACTCGGGGTCAGCCCTCCCTTTCAGGAGGAGCGGAGCGGGGAAATGAGCTTCACGCCTCATGAGCCCTCGGAACATGTTCCCACTTGTGTCGAGAGGAGCAACCCGTCCTCTCTCTGCTCACCACCTCAAACGCCATGGTTTCCCATCCTGCCTGCCTTTGTTTTGCCATCCACACCTGTCCTCTCTTCTCTTTCTCTCTTTCTCTCTCTCTCTCTCACTGTCTTTCTCTTTCTCTCGCTTTCTGTTTCTCCCTCTCTCTCCCATTCTCCTCACTATCCTCTCATCACCATCTGCACCACCTAAGCGCTACATTCAGTGACTTGGAATGACAACAAAGGCACAATGTTGCATGCTGGGGTTTTGGTGACAGTGTGGAAGTGTTTAATGTCTGACCCAGGGCACAGCCATTGCAGAGGGTGGGGTAGGGTGGAGGTTGTTTAGGAGAGGAGGTTTGGAGATGAGGGGGGGGCAGGGGGGGGGTGTGGGTGTGATGGGTCTACCAGCCAATCTGGTCCTTGTTTATGGTTTCCCACAATCCTCCCGGCTTTACTCATCACTCTTACGTCTGTACCACACACCGCAACACACACTTTCATGGACGCACACACACAGAGAGTTAATTTAGGGCCATAGTGAAGTTTGAAGCTGCCTTTTGTTTATAACTGACGGAGTGTGTACTTTCCCAGCAGTCGACCACTTCCTGCCATCCCCGGCCTGCTCAAAAGATGTTTCAAAAAAGCGTTTGCCTTTGAAACCCTACATCCCGGAGCGCTCAAGTGTCATTTAGTAACTAGCTGTGCACTCATCTGCCAAAAGCCCCCACCACCCCACCCACCCCTACTACCCTCCCCAAAGAGTCAATAAGGCACAAATCCCCTCCATTATCCTTAGAGAAATTGCCCCGGTGGATCATCCCACTGGTCTACCCCTAAGAGACACCCTGTAGTCCAGATGACACCACGTTGTTTTGGTGTTAGCATTGGTGTTGACGTACTGTATGTGGAGAGGTAGGAGGAAAGCCCTGAAGCTCCTGCTGCTGCTGCTGCTGCTGCTGCTGCTGCTGTTGTTGCTTCTGCATCTGCAGGAGTTTCTCCTCGTGTTAGGAGGCATGCAGTCATTCTTACCCCAGGCAGTTTTTTGTTTCCATCTGTTGGTGTGTGGGAGCAGTTTGATATGTCAGTGTACGAATCGCTCCACTGATCTGGCTCACACGCCCTCCATATTGGCTCCCTGCTAATCCAGATCCCTTTGCTTTCAGTAAATAAAAAAGAATTCATTATTTCTCAAGGTGAGATATGACAAACTGCCGCGTTGTTGATAAACAACCTCTCTGGCAATTTCTGTCAGCGTAGGATGAAGCCTCCGTGACAGCAACTGCACGCGGGTTTTCTTGAAATGTCAATTTAGCATCTTGACACATTATTGACATGAAGGCTGACATTTTTGTGAGTCTGCCCAGCAAGGTGTCAGAGTAATTCCACTTATCATAATGTTGAGCGTAGGCCTTCAGAAATCGACTCTGCACACACTGCACCTGTGTCTGGTTTCCTCATTTGGGTGACGGTGCATCTTTTCGCATCGGGTCTTGACAGAATGAATGAGTGGGAAGAGTTTTTGGTGGATTGGTCCATATGCAGCGCATTCGTCAGACTTCAGACTCGTTTTCCTCCAGTCCGCTGAACCACATCCATCTCTCCATATAGAAACACTCTGGTCCAGCCTCACAAATTTGGTTAACTGCACAGTGAGGGAAGTTATCTCGTTTGATCTTGTCTCATGACATAGATGTCTTGATTGCACATGTGCCTATGTGTGTGTGTGTGTGTGTGCGCGTGTGTGTGTGTGTGTGTGTGTGTGTGCCTGCATTTGAGTGAAGATCGTAATCTGAGCTTGTGTGTCATAAAGTAGGCCACATGTGTGAGTCGTTGGGGAGGGAGCAAACGTAAACACGCTGGCCTCTGCCGAAGTGACACTGAGCCCAGATGTCTTCCATATGACCGAGCCACTGCACCCTCCCCTCCACCTTCCCCAGTTACTTATTCCCTTGTAACCTCGGGTCCCACCACCTCCTCAACCCGTGCCACCTTGGCGAGTCATCGCTACCCATCATCGACACCTAGAGAGCAGAGGCCAGTGCCGCACCCCCATTTCCATGAACGGTGTCACACGCTTGACAGATCTCCTGCCTTCTCTGCGCTGTCTTTTCATGGCAAAAACGAGAAGGGGAAAAGCTATACAAAAGGGCTCCTGTCTTAAAAAAAAAAAAAAAAGAAGAAGAAGAAAGAAAGACCAATCACGTTTAATGAGCAGCCACTCCATTGGGAGGGACAGATAAGGGATGGCCAATTCACACCTCATCTCCCTAGAATGTTCCACCGGGCACTCTTGACATGTACAAGAGGGCGAAAACGGTGCGGCACTCCAAATGGGTGCTTGTCGCTGCCTTTAACGAGCACTCGTCCATCCATCCGCCCCTCGCTCCCCCCTCGGAGGACGCGTCTCTATTCTCCCCGCTCCTGCACCGTCAAAAGCCAGGTGGGAAGTCTATCAGGCTAGGCGAGTTGAGCAGGCCACTGCTCTTCAGCCTGGTCTCAAAGGAAGCCCATCAGCGCGGCACGACGCCAGCCAATCATCCCACACAGAAGGCTCTTTTATGCGGAGCCATTGTTGCGGTGACATTGATGGACATTGATGGACACTCTCCATTGACCCACTCCTCTTGTTGCACTAAAACTGTGTACTTTCGACAGTCGCGCGGGAACAAAGGTCGACAAAATGACTTGCACCCCACCTGCACCACCAGTGTCCACCATGCACTCACTCACACACACACACACACTCACACACACACACACACACACACACACACACACACACACTCACACTCACACTCAAAGTAACCTTTTTCACTTGCTGTCCCTCTTTCTCTTTTTATTGTGGGAATGATAAAAATGTCTTTTGAAAGCCAAGGACTTGGTCGGCCTAGGCGAAGGTCACCTCTAGCCCTGTGTGACAGGTCAGATGGATCCTCCTGACATGCTGGTGGCGGGCTGCTCTTACAGCTCACTGCCTTCCTCAGAGAGGCCCCTCACAGCAGTGGACCGGCCAGGAAGCACCAGCTGCCAGGGGCTTAGCGGCCACATCTTTACTGCCAGCAGATAAGCTGTACAGCTTCCAGTTTCGAAGGCTAAAGACGTCATTATCTTCTTCTTCATCATCATCATCTTCTTCTTCTTCTTTTTTTTTCTTCTTCTTCTTCTTCCTCCTCATCCTCTTCCTCCTCCTGTCTGGATAGCTGAACTATCAGAAGACAAACAGCCGGTGGTTGTAATTTCAGTTCTGCTGTGAAATCCTAATCGTAAAAGAGAGAAGCCCCGTAAAACATTTTTTTTTCTTCTTGCCGGCAAGTGTGTGTGTGTGTGTATGTGTGTGTGTGTGCATTTGTGTGCGTTTGTGTGTGTGTCAGTGCGACCCCCAGTGAGCTACACTGCCATGGCCCATCCGTCACTATCGTGTTTCAAAAGCAGCGCTCCATAAAAAAAAAAAAAAAAAAAACAGCATCTGCCTCATCCATCTCTCCTTTCCCTGCCCCCTCCCATCCCCAGACTCCCAGGGCATAAGCGCGATAATTCCCCCATCACCCTTAACACACAACCTGAGGCCCTGGGGCTACGGCATCCTCCAGTCCCCCCCGGCCCCTTCCCCCTGCTCCAGAGCCCAGACTGTAAGTCATGGCCCAGTGGCCTGGAGGTTGAAGATATATGACCATGCCAGTGGTGTAGGGGTCAGATGGGTGGGTGGATTTATAAAGGGGGCGTAGTGCGTCTCTTGTAGGCTGTGTTAAGAGCCTCATCCACTGGGCCCTGGAGGGGGCCGGCGGTGGAGAGGGTTGTGAGGATGGCACCAGCGGGCGCCCGTGGTGTGACTAATGTCCATCCCAGCCGCGGAACGCCACTGCTGCCATAAACATATGGCGGCGTGGAAATGAAGATGTATGAGGAAGCTGTCACTGAGAGCTAGCTATGTGCACAGCCATTAACACCCCTCAGCAGGGTGTGTGTGTGTGTGTGTGTGTGTGTGAGAGCAGGTGTGTGTGTCGGCATTTGTTTGAGCTTCCCTCTACGCATGTATCCATATGCTGTCCCATGTGAGCGTTTATGTGGATATAGGTAGTGTGCGTCATGCTGGTCCATGTTTGATCCTGTAGCGGCTCGCAGTTTTGTGCAACATAAAACATAGATAAGGCAATCAGAGTAAGTGCTGAGTAGGCCAAAGGGAGGCAGCTGGGCTCAAAGATGTAAGAACATGGGCTCTTGACATACAGATACACACACACACACACACACACACACACAAGCACGCACGTAGGAGAAAGAAAAAAGACCTAAATAATGCAAACCCTCTGTTTCGACTTAACCAGAACCATCCTATTTATGACCTGTAATGGTTCTCTAATTACAGTAGATCTGCAGTGATTTCTGCTGGAAGAGGAGCGGAGAGGAGAGACACAAGTGGGAAGAATAAAGAGAGAGGAAGGAAATGATGTGAAGGGAATTGTAGTAGAGTGTGCTGGGGGATGGTGGGAATGGGAGAGAGGAACTTCTGCAGGATGAGCCAGAGCTCCCTTTGTTCTTGTCCTTGTGTGATTCAGTTGCTTCTCCGAGTCTGGGCAGCAGCAGTGGCAGAAAGGGAAATTGAAACACTTGCGGGCCAGCAGCAGTGGTTCCACCTCAGAGGAGCCAGGAGGCCTGTTCTCCCTTTCTGGACCTTTCTCTTTTCTCTCTCTCTCTCTCTCTCTCTGCCCTTGCTCCTTTCTGTTTCATCTGTCCACAATGCATTGTTCACACCACACAGGGACTCCTGTACTTCTGTACAGGCGTTTTAATAACAGACATCTCTGAAAGAAACAGTAATAAACATCTCCGAAAGGATCTTGAGTCTACCCTGGCTGAACTCTGAAAGGCTGGGCGAGTGCTCTGTGTTTCATGCTTTGGGGTTTTTCAAATGTATTTCCTTTTCTCTGCTCGCTTGACACTCCTGAGGGGATTAATGATCTATCGCACTGTTTACTTCCCAATGAAATCAAAATTTTTTGGGGGAAAAAAATGAGGTAGGAGCGGAGTAGGAAAAGGAAGTCTGAGGATCACCACAACAGCCGAGTGGCAGAATGATTAATGCAAGAGTGAAGGAATGCACAGCCTTGCAGCAGTTCGAACAGCAGCAGCTTCAATAAGAAAGGGAATATTTTTGTTTTTGTTTTTATTTTTGTTTTTTGTTTTTTGTTTTTTTGGGGGGGGAGGGGGGGGGGGTTGTAGTGCACCTTTCCCCACTTCTACTTGCCTTTTTCCTCACCTTCTCATATATGCTTTTCTCTGGTGAACCATTGCTGAGGATCCCGTTGGTGTCGTCAACGAGTAGCGATGCTTTTGTAGTGCTTGTGCCATGTGCTGTCTGTCTCTGTGTCTGTCTCTGTGTCTGTGTCTGTGTCTGTGTGTCTGTGTCTGTGTCTGGCTTTGGATGGGAATCCATGGGGGATGTGGAGCGTGGTGGACATGGAGGTGTTTGGGTGCCTCTGTGCCTCTAACTTGGAGCGAAGGCCTGGGGGCAGATGAGCACACACGTCAGAGAGACACACGGAGACGTGAAGACAGGTGGCCCGCAAGGAAAATAGGCCATCTCTCATTCTCTCTTTCTCTCTCTCTCTCTCTCTCTCTCTCCCTCAATTACCCACCTCCAGGCCATTGACAATATGCCATAATACTCTAAGGCACAGACTGCCTGAGGAGGCAGGGGCATTTAAGAGCTCCAAATGTCACTAGGCTTGCGAATGTGTGTGTGTGTGTGTCCTGTGTCTTGTGTGTTAGAATCTGTGTGTGTGTGTGTGTGTCCTGTATCTGTGTGTTTGTATCTGTGTGTGTGTGTGTGACCTGTGTCTGTGTGTTTGTGTGTTTGTATCTGTGTGTGTGTGTGTGTGTGTGTGTGTGTGTGTGTGTGTGTGTCTGTAACTGTCAGACAAAGACAAACAGGAAGAGAGGAGTGAGGAGTCAGAAGTGGAGGCGCAGTGAGAAAAGTAGTGACAGAGGAAAAGCTGGCAGTGTGTGGTGCATGTTGTGTGGGAAGCCTCTCCTCTCTTTGGTGGCAAGAGCACACACCGCCTCAGCTCAAGACAGACACAGGCCAATGTCAGGCCCCCTCCACTCAGATGGCAACAGGACTCTCCAGAGAAGGTCTGAGAGTGGAGGAGGAGGCTGGAGTTTGACGAGCGGCCTGAATGAACAGAAGCCAAATTGCAAAGCCCACTGAACAACAGAAGGCCAAACAGACATCATTTAGATACCAGCTAAAGGATCTGTGTGGAGCAGGAGCCAAACGTTTCCAGTACTAAAGCAACTGCAGGATGTGCAAGTGTGTTTGCATGTGTGTGTGTGTGTGTGTGTGTGTGTGTGTGTGTGTGTGTGTGTGCAAGTATGCGTGCGTCTTTGTGTGTTCCTCCCCCTCATTCTTCTGGGATGCATTCCCTGCATATTCCGTTAAGTGCCGGCAGAACAGACAATTACAATTACAGACACGCAGCAGCACATAAATATCCACCAGCACCCGGCTCAGCACACTTGCCGGACCAGCGGGCTCCTCGGGGCGGCGCAGCGGGCAGATTTGTCATGCACAATATTGCTTTACGGCCAGGAGCTGCTTCTGTGTTATTAGTCCCCTTCGCCATTAGAATGCTGTGGTTTCAGTGCTCATTGAGGAGGAGACACAGACGAGAGCTTGGCTCTCTTTGCTCAGGTAGTTCTTTAGGGTTCAAATAAGGCTTTGTAGACACGCACACAACACACACACACACACACACACACACACACATCAAGAGTGTATAGCATCTGCACTTGAAGACAGGAAGCCTTTAGAAGAGAGATCCTCTCCTTGCATGGTACTTGATGGCAAAGCACAATGAGGTGTGGATAAAGCCCAGCACTATGTCCTATTCCTTCAGTGCCTCTTCAATATGGAAATGTGTGTGTGTGTGTGTGTGTGTGTGTGTGTGTGTGGCTCCCTGAGCACTGTTAGATGCTTTGTGTCATCTGCCAGTGAAAAGACAAGAGGTTTCTCGATGTCTGGGAGGTACTTTGACTTTGTGGCTGAGCAGAAGAGGCGAGAGAGCAGGGGAGAGAGGGGATGGTGGGAATGCCTCAGTGCAGGAGAGACATGTAATATTGGGTTTTTTGTGAGACGTCTGTCTAGAAATCTCTTCAAGGTCTCCAGTTCATTGATGTTAACTTCTATAAAATAGAAAGCGATGGGAAGCTCTGATGAAGTGTGTGTGTGTGTGTGTGTGTGTGTGTGGTGTGTGTGTGTGTGTGTGTGTGTGTGTGGTGTGTTTTGTACACAACAGTATACACCACAATTGCATGACTTGCTGCTTCTCTCTCTCTCTGTCTCTCTCTCTCTCTCTCTCTCCCTCTCTGTGTGTGTGTGTGTGTGTGTGTGTGTGTGTTTGCTCAAGCACCACAGCAGCTGGTGTCTGAGGCAGTGCGTCCATAAAGCCACCACTGATCTTGTATAACGTCACCCAGATGTTGCACTGTAACAATGCTTGCTCTGCTCCTGGCAGCTTTTGTTTTAACCACCAACAATTAATTACCTAGCAATCCCACAGTACCCCACCACTGCCACACACACACACACACACACACACACACTCAGCATGGTCCCTTCTGTCTTCTCTCTCCCTCCCTGCCCGTCCATCTGCCTGCCTCAGTCATTGGCTAACCCAGCCGTCTGTCTGTCTCTCTCTCTGCCTCTCCTCCAGAACAACTGTCCAATCAGCATCATCACCAGCAGGGCCAGTCCACGCTGCCGCCAGCCCCGCCTCCGCACAAGCAGCAGCCGTCCGTCACCGCTCTCAACCACAACTCCCTGAGTAACCGTCGCAACGTGAGCCCGGCGCCGCCGGCCGCACTGCCCGCCGAGCTGCAAACCACACCCGAATCCGTGCCGCTGCAGGACAGCTGGGTCCTGGGCAGCAATGTGCCGCTGGAAAGCAGGTGAGCCAGAAGGCGCTGCACGTTGACTGAGCGGCCAGCACAGCAGGTCGACTTTGTGGAGCGGTTTATAAGCACGGTTATAACTGATTCCCTACGTGGTTATAACCTCTTTATTACAAAGTCATTTCACAACAGCAGCCAGAAAGTGTCAGCACAGCCTGTATTACTCCAGTGCAGCAGAGAGGAATTAGGAGGACTCAAGGATAACTACACTGAGCTCTGTCATCATGCATGTGCTGTGGCAGTAGGTCATGTTCAAATTGGTCTGACCATTTGCTATCACCACTATGGCCTTATGTGAAATATGCTTCACAAGCACAGGTGAGCTATCTGAGGGTAAACATGGCCTTGAGCTCAGCACTCACTGTCCAGATTGTGTTAATTAAAGACTAAACCTTTTGAAGTGTTAAATGGGCAAAATAGTCCTACGTCTGCCCGCTGGCATCGCTAAGTGTTTGTGTGCTCTCTGTAGCAGCAGTGCAAAGTTCCCCAGTATTGTGACAGCCTCCCTTATGGAGAACGGCGCCTACTAAAACCTGGGCGAATGCCATGTCAATCAAATTTCCCTCTCAATGAAACCAGTTGGTTCAATCCATTCATTATTCTCTCAGCACTCCGGAGAATAATATCTCTTCAAACTGTTATTATGACCAACCATCTGGGAACACAAAGAAGGATACATTATGTACCTTTATGCGGGAGGTGTCCATTGTTGAGCAAGTGGAATGAAATATACAAAAGTAGGCATATGTGGAGTTAAAAGGCCGTCGAATAAAAGCGTTTTTAAAATTCTCCCGCACAATAAAGCATCTTATTATTGTAACGATGAGCTAGACCAGAAGGGACTATCAAGGCTTTCAGCTCTGTAACTCAATCTGTCAGTCAAGCAGGTCTGTGTGAGAGAGAGGAGTCAATAGGACTGGCTCCAGCGCACCCCAGCAATTAGGGGTATTAATGTACAATCTCCCGGTCAATCCCAGCGAGAGTTTATCCACACACCACTGGCCCACACTGACAGCGCCTCCCTAAGCCGGCTTGTCAATGACCTGCAGATCCCGTTACATCACGGGCCATGTGTTGATGGATGTAACGCAGAATAGCAGCCTGTTCACCCGATAACGTTGATCAGGTGCGCTCTTCAAATAAGTTTGCTAATTGCCTGTGAACGGCGAGACTTTTAACCATGAGATCAATGTCCCCCATGAGCTGGGAGAAGCCTCCAGGACCTGTGCGCTGGGAAGGGGGATCTTTGCTGCCTGCTCTGCTTCCTCCAGCGAAGTAGGGTTTTATTGCTGTTAATTTGCCGGCTGTGCCCGGCGGGGTCTTAATTACGAGACCAGAGTCAGTCTTATTGTGTGGGAGGTGAGGGATCACTAATGTGTTTCTCTGGGTGTCTCTGGCTCACTGTCAAACACCAAAACCAATGAATGGCCAGGTCCCTCGCTTTAAGAGCAGATGGCCCCATTCACAGAATCACTATGGAAACATACACACAGCACACACACACACACACACACACACACACACACACACATACTCACATACATGCACATTAATAGACACTTTTACACACAGATATGTGCACACGCGTGCACACACACACACACACATGTGCCCCATGTGACATGAACACCACAAATCTTTCAGGGCAAAAAGAGCAGGGATGAACAGCGGAAGGTGAAATGGGCCGTGAGAGGGGGAGAGGGCCTTTGATGGAGGGAAGAAAGGAAAGGAAGAAAATGCACTGTAAAGGCCACAGCAGATAGTAGTCATGCCAGAGCCTTGTCTCCCCGCACTCTCAAGCAAGGACAAAAACAATACATGTACCACACAAACAGCACAAAACAGATCCAAAATACATAGGTTGTCTATCTCTCTCTCTCTTTATCTCTCTCTCAAATTCAAATTCTCTCTCTCTCTCTCACTCTTTCTCTCAAATTTAAATTCAAATTCTCTCTCTCTCTTTCTCTCTCTCTCTCTCTCTCTCTCTCTCTCTCTCTCTGTGTGTGTGTGTGTGCGTATGTGTGTGTGAATGTGTATTCTCTGTCTGAATGTCTGCCTCATAGCGGACTGCTATAATTGTATGTGTTTTATTTATGTTCCGCTCCGCGCGGCTCCTTCACTGCTCCGTGCGACTCTTGTGCAGCTCCTTTAGCAGCCATGCAGCACAGGTGCTGTTTGCTCGCTTCTCTTTCTGTCGTCCCCTCCTCCACGCCCTCTCTTTCTACACCCCCCACCCCCTGCGCCTCGCTCCCTTGTTCACTCTTGCTTTCTCTCCCTCTCGCATTTTCTTTCACTCTCCCTCTTTGTCTCATCCCCTTTCTCCCACTTTTTTTGCTCGCTCTCTCTTTCTCTTACTTTTTTTGCTCTTTTACTCTCTTTCTTTCACCCCCCATCTTCCTCTCTTTCTATGACTCTACTGCTCTATCTCTCTATTTCTCCTTCTTCTCTCCCCCCCCCCCCCTTCTCTATCAGTCTGTCCTGCTGTGACCGTCTGCATCCTCTCCTCCTGACCTTGGGCTCTCCTCGGCTCATATTGACAAAACAATATGTACACATCTATTATTAACAAGCAGGGGCTTAAACCTGTGTACTCAAATCCCAGCGCCTCCCTGGAGCCCGCCGCACAGCACAGCACAGCGCAGCGCCGGCACACTGTCCCGCTGCCACCACAGCCATGGGGAAAAAGATAGATGGGGCAAGTGGGGAGGGGGGTAGGAGGGGAGCAGCAGCAGCAGGGACGAGTTGGATGAGGGTCTGCCTCCCTAGGATGGGGATGTGTGTGTGTGTGTGTGTGTGTGGGAGGGGGGGACCCTTGCTGGGAGCAGAGGGCCACTCCGGGGCCAGGCCACAGTTGTGTTCTAGTGGCCCGCTGTGTAGCAGAGGCCTCAAAGCATGCAGGCAGAAGGCTGGCTCCTAACATGTCTCCAACATGTGATCATCAATGAGATCAACTATTTAGGACGACATCAGTATCTGCCGCTTGCCGCGATTTTACTCGACGGCCAAAAATAATAGTGAAAATGAGAGTTTGTGATCACATTAATTACTGTGGTGCCAAGTCACTCTTAACAAGGGTGGTAGTTGCTCTCAGAATGATTACTTTTTTGAAGGAGCACTTTTGTGTTTCTGTGGACATGGGTTTTCTTTAAGTGCCTTTCAGCATTGTGCTCCATGGTGGATTCGCCTGTATTCAATTAACACCGCCGACTGTTCCTCTCTCCACTCCGGCGCTCTGTCTGATTGCGTGCGTCTCGGTGAGGGAGTGTGAAGTGCTTTAAATCAGAGGGTTCCACCAACTCCTGCTGTTCTAACAGCGCTATGCCATTACTGACCTGCTTTGTTCTATTCAGCGAAGATTTATATAAAATTCCACTCAAAGGCAACGGCTGCGTGCTGGAGACTCTGTCTCCTTTCGCCTTGAGCGAGCAAAGTGTGTGTGTGTGTGTTTGTGTGTGTTACAGTTGCCATAATAGTTTCACTTGCGGCACGCTAGGTGAATGGCGCTTTCATTTTTAAAAGTGTTAACAAATACCTAATGAAAACTGTCTGCCAAACCAACACATGCTTACACACACACATACAGACAGACACACACACACGCACACTCACACTCATGTGTATATACACATGCGTTCATGTTTACGTGCACTCTGGCGTCAGTGAGGCTGAGTGGAAGCATTAACATGCTCTAAGAGCTCGTGTAGATGCCTCCACTTTATCACCTCTAGTCTCTAATTAAAGCCAGAGGGATGAGGTTGCTTTTATAAACTTGAGCACCAGTAAATCCAAACAAATACCAAATGACCTTTTGATAGGTTTATGATTCTTGGTTATTCCTGCCTCTCTTTTGCTTTGTACTTTTTTCCTTTCTCTCTCCCTTGCTGTCCCTCCGTCTGTCTCTCGCTCACTCGCTCCTCTTTCCGTTACCATTAAGCATCATTGAGATGGCAAAACAAACAGGAAACATTTATTAGCAAATAGTAAAAAAAACATTTGAGATTAATCTATGAGGAGCAGAGTTTCTGTTTGTGTGTGTGTGTGTGTATGTGACTATGTCTCTGTGTTTGTGTGTTTACTGTCGCCTCCCTCCTAAAAGATATGACACGTGTGTACCGTGAGTGTATTTCAACATTATAATTAGCTGTTCCAAGTAAAGCTGAGTGTCTGACCTCTGAAAGTTACATGGACTCCCAACTTCTAATTGAACACGTCAGTAATGCACAGAAGCAGCTGTTTAGTTTCCCCCCTGCTCACTAACAAAGACAGACACAACATATGCTCAGCGGTCAATCGAAGAGAGCTAAACACGCCAACTGCGAGCTACCTTCAGTGCTGATTCATCTGTCATCTGTGGGTGATTTGCAGTGTTTTTGTTTGTTCGTCTGTTTTTTATTGCTGTTGTATTGTGCAGCAGTTCACAAGAGAGTAGGCAGGAAAAACAGAAGATGAAGATGATGACTACTTGCAGAACAGTTGTAGACAGTTGCATTTACTTTTACTTTAGAGCTGCAAAGATGCCCTTCTCTCTCTCTCTCTCTTTCTCTCTCTCTATGTCCCTTTTCCCCAACAATCTAGAAATTTGTGTAAATCTCACATTGGCTTTTGCCCTCTGTTGTTGCAATGTTATCTGGAATCATTTTCTCTTTTTTGAATGACATCAGTAGTAGAGGCTAGAAATGTCAGTAGAAGGGTCACTGAGGGCTTGACCTGTAGTGCAGAGAGAAGGAGAAGGATGCATGGAGGAGAGGAGAGGAGAGGGGAGGGGAGGAGTGGAGAGGGGACGGGAGGAGAGGGGAAGAGATTGGAATAGAGTATTCCGCCACGGAGGGATTAGTTGCACACAGAAGAGAGAGGTGTCTGGACGGAATTTTCAGTTTAGGGTGATAATCCATGTGTCATCATTGGGTCACGCCTCAAGTCACCTGTTCCGCAACCTACATACACACGCATAGTCACGCGCGCACACACAGACACACACACACACACACACACACACACACACACACACACAATATTTTCTGACGGAAATAGGAATACTCTTTGATCCCTACTGACTTCTTACTATACTTCATAAAGTGTGTGTGTGGTGTGTGTATGAGAGTGACAGAGCGTGCAGTGATGCCTTTGAGTTTAACACCAGTAGTAACCTTTTCTTGTCTGTGTGTCTTTTTTTTGTTTTGTTTTTTTTTCATTAGCGTGATTTGTTTTTGCTCCCTGTGCTATTTAAACCCAAGAGGCGTGTCTCCCTCTCCCAGACCACTTGTTGAGTTATCCCTTTAGAGACAGCAGATGTGTGGATTAGCAGGGGTCATTCTAAGGGGTGGATGTCACCTCGGCTCAAATCCATTCGCCACACTTATCCCCCCCCCACACACCCCTTCCGTCCCCACAGCCACAGCGCTTCTCTGTAAGACGCCCAAGTATTTGTGTGTTCATCAACACTCCAGCAGGGCCTCCTGCTCATAAAAATAGACTTTACTGCACATCTGTGGTCCGCCGCCGCAGTTGCTCTCTTTGAGGAGTAGAAGGCGTTAAAACGGCTCTGTGTGGAAACAAAGGAGGAAGTTCAGTGAATTTCGAGGCAGAAATTTAATCAGCCCTTTCTCCCAAAAAAATGAAAAGTTTCACAAAACCTGCCGTACACTACTACTTACCCTTATCTTGTAACGAAAAGTGCGATTAAAAAAAAGTCATTTGTTTTGTGTGTGTGCGTGTGTGTGTGTGTGGGGGGGGGGGGACACATTTGAGAGAAACATTTGATGGCTGAATGAAGTGGGAGTCTTATTATGAAAAAATATAAAATATATCAGAGTTAGCCCCAGAATGAATGAGATTTAATTAACGTTAATTGTTCTTTTAATTTGCTGATTGAAGAGATTACTTTGTTTTCTGTGAGGCTGGATCACAAAAAGTATGAAACGATCTGCCTCTGGCTTGATTGACCTCTCATTATCAAGTCTTTTCACTCAGCATGTCCTAGAAATTATATTGTCCAAATCCACATTGTGTAGTCACACAGCCACCAAACACAGCAAGCCAGACCTACTTCTGAAATTAA
>PYXC01000541.1:7820000-7825000 GCA_015244755.2 Tenualosa ilisha | reverse complement strand
GTTATGTCATGGTTGTGTGTGTGTGTGTGTGTGTGTGTGTATGTATGTGTGTGCGCAAACTATGAACGCCTTGGGTGCAAGACTGCTTAGTAGCTGGCGCTCTCTTTCATAGTATCCTCTCTGACAAACAGGCCCCACATCTCCAACTGTGTTAGAGCCTTGCCTAGGTTGTGCATCTCACACAAGCAGTGTGCTAGCTAACACGCCCGCCACACACACATGCAAACCATAGGGACGGTGTGAACTGGCCCTGAGAGAGGTCAAATGTCAAACGTTTGGCTACTGGGGATCCAGCCGTCCTGCCCGGCATTTTAGTTCCAACACAACTTCCCTTCCCAGCAAGAAGTTGCAGGAGCAGCAGTAGTCGTTGCAGTAGCAGAGCAAGAGGCGCAGGCCCTGGCTCCGTAATTAGTTCCATGGATGTATGCATCCGATCAGAAGGGTGCATGTGGATGGACTGCGGGACGGCAGATCATTAGCAAACATTAGGGCCCGCCTCAACACAGGCACAGCGGGGGCGCTTAAGAGCAAAGCTAAATTATGGTAATGTATGGAGAGCTAATCATGACGGTGCCCTGTAGGGGACAAACATTACCATGCAAATACAGATTCCTTCCCACTTTCATCTGAAATTCCTGCTCCGCCATCATGCCGGCGTTTTCATTATCAAGCCTCGTTATCTTGGGCGCTTAATGGGCTAAATTTGGGGGTCCAGAGTCCCCCTCATGCCAAATAGTCAAAATAATGAGCCCAGGACCATTAATAAAGCATTCATGAGCAAGTCGCTTTCATGAAAATGTTTTGGTGGGAAAGTATGTCTGGCAAAAGACCTTTTCCCTGCACATTAATGTACGCCGACATTCTTTCAACCACTTTAAAAAGTTCCTTCAGAAGTTTCTCATCGTGTGTATGTGTGTGTGTGTGCGTGTCTGTGTGTGTATGGGTGTGTGATTGATTTTGGTGCTTGCATCTAGCAGTGTCTGTATCACTGTGTGTGTGTGTGTGTGTGTGTTGTGTGTGTGTGTGTGTGTGTTCACTATGCTCATGTTTGGAGAATGGGTTGTGTGCGACCTTGTCTTTCATCTGCATTGTTCCAAAGTCTTTGTCTGCGCTTCATCTTGATCTCCCATCTGCTCTCCTGCCTCCGTGCTCTTTGCTTCTCTCTTTCTCTCTCTCTTTCTCTCCTTCTCTGTCTCTCTGTCTCCTTCTCTCTCCCTGTCTCCTTCTCTCTCTCTCTCTCCTGTCCTCTTCATCTGGTTGGTGCTCCTCCTCTGCCTCTCGCGGCCTCTCCTGCATTGCCTCTGTCACGGATATGGATGAGGTCCTCTCATCCCACTCGCTCCTCTCTCGCTCCTCTCCCCTTCACGCACGAAACAATACCTCTGTCAGACTGACATGTCATCACCTGAGACTCGTCTATTCTCTCCTCCTCCTCCTCTCTCTCTCGCCCATGTTCTATTTACAGTAGAGAAAGGAGAGATGTAGAAGTTGAGGCGGTCCTCTGTCAGTCCCTGAGGCCACCAATCTGCTGGAGTGGTGTATATATTGTGTGTGTGTGTGTGAATGATTTGTGTGTGTGTGTGTGCCTGTGTAACTCACACAGGTTCTGGTATGACTGTGACAGTTAATCAACAATTAATTGACTATTAAGCTAATCACCAGCTGTTTTGGTAATCAGCTAATCGGTCTGTGCCATTTTGTTTTAGCAAAAGTAGCTCAAATTGGGTGTGTGTTTGTGTGTGTGTTTGTGTGAGTGTGAATGTGTGCACGCACGCTGTACACCTTATGTCCTTGTTCGACAGAAGTAACATGGCAGCACAGTGCTCAGGTGGAGATTTCTCATGAAGGCTGAGATCAATTGTGTGCACGGTGTGTGAGCTACCATGCCGAGTCACAGTGCTTGTTTGGTTTCTCTGTGTGCTCCAAACCTGCAGCCCGCCCTCCCTCCCTCCATCCATTTTCCTTTTCCTCTCGAGCTATCCATCCCTCTCTTTCTCCCTGTCTCTGTCTCTCTTTTTCTCTCAGTTTCACTCAGTATTCACATTATTGACATGGTGGAAAAACACATAGTGGCCCACTGAGCTCTGTGTGCTGGGGCTAATTCTCCTGAGGAGATAGGAGCCAGTAGGCTGAGATGGAATAGCCAATAGGCTGTGATGAAAACTGGGCTCATTTCCACAGCCAAATTGGAATATTTTAACCTCTGCTCTCCGGCTGTCGCCGCCCAAGTCGATGCTCTCCGGGCACGAGTCGTGTCTGTTGTGGCTTCTTCCGTTGCTTGAGCGTCGTCTGTTTTTAATGCCGGCCTCAAACAGTCTGTCACCGTCAGATTTGTTGTGTTCCTGTTCTCTGTGGGAGGCCCAGGAACTAGAAGTGACACTGATGTCTGGTGCAGATTACAGATTTTCTACTTCTTTTTCTGTTTTTTATTTTGTTTTGTTTTGTTTTGTTTTCTGATGGCCTTTTATGATTACCCAACCCAGATCAGGCAACCATAGAGCTGTGCGTTTTTGCCTGGCTTGGTCGGGAGATTGGGCTCATGACAACACTGCCAACAACGGCAACAGAGAGTGAGAGAGTAGTGTTGTGTTTGGGGTTCCTGGCATTAGGACATGGCTAGTTTGGTGTGTGTGTGTGTGTGCGTGCGTGTGTGTGTGTGTGTGTGTGTGTTGAACTCCCATTTATGAGGGGATGATTTGGCCAGCTGCAGCAGCCCGTGGAAGTGTAGCTGCTGGAAGTCCCCTCAGAGCCTGGCCTGAGCCTCCTCCACTTGCGTGGGCAGTTCTGTGCGAAGCCTGTGCATCGTAAGTCAAACGCACAACACATACGGATGCATACAGTACATTTTCCTGTAGTAAACTCACAGCACTTCCGGCAGGGGCACGACCTCTTGACCCCCCCCCCCCCCCCCCCGCCTTTAGGACAACCAGGAGTCACACCACAGAAAAAAAAGAAAGGAAAAAAAAAAAAAAAACTTGTGGCTGGGGCAGCAGCGTTGGAAGGATTCAGAGGGACGGGGGCGGTTTTCGAGCGCAGGAGTCCAAGGGCAGAGACAGATGCGAGGCAACCAGCGGGGGTGTGGGTCAGAACACTGACACTCACCAGCCCACACACGGGCACTGCCAAAGGGCCAGGGGGAGGAGGGGGAGTTGAGGAGGGGACGTTATATGGGACTGCCAAGCAGAGCTCTGTGGGTTTGAGGCCGGCCTCTGCTGTTACCATGGGTGGGTTTGAGAGCCAAGCGCCTGTCTCCCCAGTGGTGCATAAATACATACAGTAAGTGCCTTTGCCATCTGTGAAGAGTGTACAGAAGAGGAAAAGAGAGAAAGCAGAGACTGCAAAGAACCCAGAGAGGAGGAAAAGAGAAAAGGAGAGACTGCAAAGAACCCAGAGAGGAGGAAAAGAGAAAAGGAGAGACTGCAAAGAACTCAGAGAGGAGGGATAGAGAAAAAGAGACAGCGAAGAGAGAAAGCCAGAGGGTGACATAAGAGTGAGGGAACAAAGCAACAGAGAGGAAACTTTCCTTTCTTTGTCTCCTCACAAGTGGCAGAGTGTGTGCTAAGACACAAACACACACACACACACACACACACATTTCCGTTACCATTCCTCATTCTCTTTAGGATTCTGTTCCCTTTTCTTTCTCTCTTTTCCTTTCGGGGCCTTTTCAGTCGTTTCCTTTCTTCCCTTCATCCTCGCACATTTGTTCAGCTTTTTCCCCTGTTGCATGAGTGCATTCTGCTCTGAGAAATGACAGTGCATTAGCGTTGGCAGCCCATGGATGATGAGGCATGGCTCCACCACGCTCCACTCCACTCTTCATGGCGCTTGGCTCAGCTCCTCTCCTCTCTTTTCCTCTCCTCTCCTCTCCTCTCTTCTCCTCTCCTTTGTTTTCCTCTCCTCTCTTCTCCTCTCCTCTTTTTTCTTCCTCTCTTCTCCTCTCCTCTCTTTTCCTCTATTCTCCTCCTCTCTCTTTTCCTCTCCTCTCCTGTCCTCTCCTCTCTTTTCCTCTCCTCTCCTCCTCTCTCTTTTCATCTCCTCTCTTTTCCTCTCCTCACCTCTCCACTCTTTTCCTTTCCTCTCCTCTACTCTCCTCTCATCTCCTCTCTTTTCCTCTCCTCTCCTCTCCTCTCTTCTCCTCTCTTCTGCTCTCCTCTCCACCCCTCTTTTCTCCTCTCCTCTCTTTTCCTTTCCTATCCTCTCCTATCCTTTCTTCGCCTCGCCTCCCCTCTTTTCTCCTCTCCTCTTCTCTCTTCTCCTTTCCTATCCTCTCTTCTCCTATCCTCTCTTCTCCTATCCTCTCTTCTCCTCTCCCTCTCTCTCCTCTCCTCTCTGCTGAGCTAAGAGCTGGAGTGGGGGCTGGGGTTTGTTAGGCTCGGTTAGCCAGGGCCGGGGCCAGGGAGGAAACTGCTCATGCTCAGAGAGCTCATATAAACGACACAACCCTGATGGATTGTTTGAGAAAGCTCTCTCCCCATCTCCGTGCCCAACCGCCCCTCTCTCTATCTCTCTCTCTCTCTCTCTCCCTCTTTCCCTCCCTCTCTATTTATCTATTTTTTGTTCTGTCTTTCACCATTTCCCAAATTTAAATTCAGATATCCTTAAAGCTTCGTGTACATCGGTTGGTTTGGTGGGGCTATTTCAGCAGGGGTGCCAGAGAGCATTGAATACACACGTTCTCTTTTCCTTCTGGGTGTGTGGGTGAATAGCTGCAGTCAAATGGCCTGTCTTTTCCTTTGACCACAGCAAACAATAAGCTGCCATGTTGATTTATAGGACCAAGTGAAGTAATTTTTGGGATTGTTTTCCAACCGAATTCAGTCTGGGTGATGAGGGACAGAGATGGAGTGTTGTGCGCAGAGACAACCGGACACACATACACATGCACACGCACACACACACACACAAACATACACACATGTGCATTCATCTACTTTCAAAAAAAGCAATCAGTCTGTTTTCACATTTTTGCCTCCTGCCAAAAGCGGTTGGGTCCCTGG
>PYXC01000541.1:7800000-7817500 GCA_015244755.2 Tenualosa ilisha | reverse complement strand
TTGGCCTCCTGCTGCTTTAGGAGGGAATATGTTATTATCCTGCCTAATACATCATTGGCACCGGAGCAGAGCCTCTGTCTCTGCCTGAGATCATGGCAGGGCCCTCTGCACACTGCAGCTGTTGCCATCGAGGCTCTGGCCCGAGAGGAGTGTAGCCTTGTGCTTTCTAATGCACTCAAGTTTCAAGTGTCTCAGAAGTTAGAATGCCCTAATGGCCTGGTGCTGTCTGAGTACCTTAAATGCACCTGAAATGGCTCAGTGTTGACGTCTCGTAGCTTATTTGTCTTCTGGGTACGTTAGCATAGAAACACGCAGTGATAAACATTATTCAAAGCAGTGTTTGTGTGTCAGAGCTGTGTGGAGATCTGGAATTGAGCTCGCCGTGACTACATTTCACCAAGAGGGGCAGACCAGGAGAGGGGGAGGAGAGGAGTCTCTCTACACTCTTTCTCCTCTCCCAGAACTAGCAGGTCATCATATTGCATTAGCTTGTCTGAATGACCACATGCTGCTTTCTTGTGCATCCCATGTTGTGTTGCATCATAACACAGTTGCTTTAGCCTATGCCTGCGGGAGGAGTCTCTCTCTCTCTCTCTCTCTCTCTCTCTCTCTCTCTCTGTCTCTCTCTCTCTCTCTACCTCTCTCTCTTCTTGTGAGGAGAAAGTGGTGCTGGCAAAAGCAGGGGTTCCCAGAGGTGTGGGCTTTTTCAAAAAATTGCTCTCTCCACAAAACTCTCCAAATAAAATCAATGGTATTTTGGATGGGTTTTTTTTTTTGACATTTCTGACTTTCAGGAGTGTGTGTGTGTGTGTGTGTGTGTGTGTCTTTCCATAATTTTGTGTTGTGACAGTAACTTCCTCTGTACTGTGACTTGAGATTTCACACAGTTTATTCTTGTCTCCTCTTCCATTGTTTTTTCCTCCTCCTCTTCTCCCCTCTCTCTATTTCTCTCTCTCTCTCTCTCTCTCTCTCTCTTTCTCTCATGCCCAGCCATGCATCTGTTTGGGCTGAACTGGCAACTGCAGGAGTCAGAGGGTTATGCCTTTGAGAACGGCCAGGTGAAGTCAGACACTGTGCCCACCAACTCTGTGACCGCGCTGTCTGCCGACACTGGTAAGGAATCTTCCATGGCGGAAAACTCACACACACACACATAAACACACACGTGCGCGCACACACACACACACACACACACACAAAGGAAACAAATGGGACAAAAAAACAAACATTCTATCAGAAAGATTCACACTTCACTAGTTCTGTGCTTAGTCCTGTCAGGGTATTTTGCAAACAAATTTCCATAGCCCTCTACCAACACACTGTCACTGAGCACGCACACACACACACACACACACACACACACACACACACACACACACAGACACACATACACACTGCCTCCTCTGCAGGCTCCACACCCCTCTGCTGCTGCTCCGAGGAACAGCTAAGCCCCAGCATGTTTGCAATCGCAGCGCCCTCCTGTCGGCCCGGCCTAATACCAGTCTTAGGAAAGCCAGCTTTCTCTCTCTCTCTCTCTCTCTCTCTCTCTCTCTCTCTCTCTCTCTGTCTCTCTCTGTCTCTTTGCCAGTGCGGAAGCCCAGCACAGGACAGGGCTGTCTGCTTTTTGCTTGTGTTTGTCTGTGGTATAAAGGCAAGCAGAGTGTGCGCTGGTGTCGAGGGAAGGGGGCCGAGATGCTTGTCTGCGGCGCGTCAGATGGCCCACAGGTCTGGTTGGGACACGGGGGCCTCTCAAAACAAACAGCCCACCCAGCCACCGGACCCGAGCAGACTGCTGATGCAGGATTAGAGTCCTCCGAAGGAGGCGAGACGCGGAGGAAACAATGAGCTGCAGTCATCCTCTCTCCTCTGCAGTCCGTGCCGCACTTGCACGCCTTCTACCTCCTGCTTCTCGACTTTTATTTTTCTCCTGTCTGTCTCCGTCACTGTTTTCTATCTCTCTCTCTCTCTCTCTCGCTCTCTCTCTCTCTCTCTCTCTCCTCCCTCCCTCTCTCTCTTTCTCTCTCTCACTCTCTCACGCTCTCTCTCCATCTCAGAGGGATTGTTTGGCCCAATGAAATGGAGTGAAATGGAGTGTGTTTGAATAGTGTTGAACCACAGCAACACACATGAAAGCACACATACAAACACACACATGCACTCTCGCACACACACATATGCACGCACACATATGCACACATACACACGTATTCACACATTTATGGCCATTATCAGTTGTATACCGTCTCACCATTTTTCTCTGTGTCCACATATAGTCCCTGCAGCCTTGTCTCCAGAGAGATGGATGTGTTTATGTTGGATGGCCTTTCTAGAGCTGGTGACTAGAGTATTGCATTTGTCTTTGCTGAGAGGGAGGTTTCTGTGCGTGTGTGTGTGTGTGTGTGTGTGTGTGTGTGTGTATGAGTGCGAGCGTTTGTGTGTGTGTGTGTGTGTGTGTCTGTGCATTCACGGGCACTTGTAATGTGTTTGCCTGTTGTGATGGGGAGCTGGAGCTGTGGGATGTGCACTCATCACTTTGGGTTGTTTTGGGCCAAATGGACTGACCCTTGAAATAGAGAGCACAGAGTGTGTGGGGGAATGCGTGCGCGCGCGCGCGTGTGTGTGTGTGTGTGTGTGTGTATGTGTGTGTGTGTGTGTGTGTGTGTGTGTGTTAATGTGTTCCAGTGGGGACAGGGTAATACTAATGCCAGTGGACAGTGAGAGAGTGTGCTGTGCTGGAGGGAAAAGACTCCAGTTGACCCCACCACCACCACCAGCAAATCCCCCAAACACACACACACACACACACACACACACACACACACACACACACACACACACACTTCATTCCTCGTCCCCTGTCACCTCTCTCTCCATTGGAGGCACAGAATGGAATGAGGTCAGATAGAAGAGAGAGAGAAAGGGGGGAAGAGAGAGTGAGAGAGAAAAGTCTCTGTTTCTCTATAGGGGAAATATTTCAAAGAGGGTGTGTAAATGTATCTTTTTACTCTAATGAAATATGTGCTTCAGCAAGGCAAGACAAGACAGGCCTAATGCCAATAGCATGTGTACAGTAATGCAGTTGCCACACATCTTACAGAGACTACAAATGTTTTATTATTTCTCTAGATAAAAAAAATTCCCAGTGTACAGTGTATCACTGCATGGGTAGAAGGTTTCAGATATGTTCTTCTTTAGTTGTGTCATATTTAATATTTTTACCCTAGACTGTTATTAAATCATCACAAGGGAAACATTAAATAATGGATGTGTTGAGGGTGGTGGTGGGGAGCAGTAGAAGTAATGCTTTAGGCTGACTCTTTGTAGTAGGAAAAAATATTGAGCTATGCATATGGACTGTGAAGATGCAATGTGAATCTCTCCGGGAGTGTGTAAGTGTGTGTGTGTGTGTGTGTGTGTGTGTGTGTGTGTGTGTGTGTGTGTGTGTGTGTGTGCACGAGTGTGTGCATGCCTGTGTGTGTGTGTGTGTGTGTGTGTGTGTGTGTATGTGCAATGGCATTCATCATTGTCCTGTAACCAGTAAGTGCCTGCTGACACAATCAGGTTGACATTTATGTGAACAGAATTGAAGCCCTGACTGCTTTTTCCTCTCTCTCTCTTTCTCTCTCTCTTTCTGCTTTTTTAAGTGTTTTGAAATAGGGCTTATGGTAATGAGAAAATGCAGGGGTGGCATTTAGGATGGCAGATTCCCCTCTCAGCAAGTGGTGTGTTGTGAGTCTTTATACCTGTGTGTGAGTGTCAGCATCACCTTGACCTCGGTCACATCACTGATGATTAGGACATGAGGAGAACCAAACATGATCAACACGGAAAGACCATTTCTTCTCAAGAACATATGCGCGCGCACACACACACACACACACACACACTCACAGTCACACTCATTCCCACACACACACCCACACACTCACACACAGTCGGCAGCAATGTTTGAGCACAGTCATCTGTGGTATACACAAGCATATAGAGGTAGACAATGTGGCAAGTAGCCTTACTTGTCCATCTTATTAGAAATCTCTAACATCAGCATCCAATCAGCAATGTTACACAAGCAGTGTTAGTCCCACTAAGAGAAAATGAGGTAGATCACATTCTCTACGCATTCTAACCTAGAGCTTTACACTTCAGTTTGTCAAGTCTCTGTAGAGGATCCATGTATCCCCACACAAACACACACACATACACAAAGTAGAGTCTATATGCCCCCCCCCACACACACACAAGCGCACACGCACACACACTGTAAGACCTCAATGTATCCCCATCCTGCCTTTTAGTCTAATTTTTATTCATGCTAAGTGCCAACCTGACAAATCCTTTGAAAGCGGAGTGTGTGTGTGTGTGTGTATTCTCTCGTCTGAAGCAGAGGGCCCTCCTTCAACAATTAGGGCTTGTGAAAAGCGAGCGCAGCAAATGAATGTGCACTCACTCACTCCGTCTCCGTCTAATGCACTCCAGACCCGCACACTGCCTGGATTAGAAAGCGGCCTGGCTGACTTAAGCCAAAGAAAGTCATCAGGAGATGCGAAAATGCTGTTGGAATACATTACAACCTGAGTGCAATTGAGACACACACACACACACACACACACACACACACACACACACACACACACACACACACACACACACACATCTTTCTATGCATTCAGACTTGGTGAGAATTCCACCGACAAATAGCAGACAGGAAGAGATTAAAAGCCTGAGAGAGCGTGTGTGTTTGCCTGTGTGTGTAAGTATGAGTGTGTGTGTGTGTGCATGTGCGTGTATGTGTGTGTAAGTATGTGTGTGTGCTTGATTTGGTGCTGGGGGAAAGAGAAGGAGTGAGAGAAAGGAGAGAGATGTTTAGTTTTCTAATGAGGTTATCAGTCACAAGACTCTGTTGTTTTGTTAAGGGCTAGCCCCAGTCCAAGGCCTGGTTAACTGGCCTAAAGAAGGCAGTGTTATCCAAATAGAGCATACCTCTCCCAGCATTGCCTACCATTCACCCTGCAGCTAGCAGCTCATATATCATCATTCCAGGTCAATAGCTCAGAGACTGCAGCTAAAGGATTATAAGTCATAACTTATCACAGGGTCCCATGCTACTCTTGTTTTTCATCCTCTCTCTTTGGCATCGCTGCAAGATATCCACTCTGTATTGATCACGTTCATTTTTAAAGCTACAGTATGTGTGTGTGTGTGTGTGTGTGTGTGTGTGTGTGCATTGTGTGTGTGTGCATGCATATTTTATTTCAGCCCACATCATGGGCAGAATTTCATGTTGGCAAAACTGTACAGCGCGTAGGCATTTCTCCCTACCCCCAGCATCTTCTATTCCTTCATTTGTACATACACTCACTCACACACACACACACACACACACACACACACACACACACACAGACATATGTGTAGCCACAATGGAGGCTTGCTTGCCAATAAAAGTAGCATTAGAGTGGCTGAACAGATGGTTGACACAGGTGAGACTAAATCTCTGATTAAACAAAGAGATAGCCTGAGTAAGGGAGGAGACGAGGGTGGGAGGGAGAAAGACAAAAAAAAAATGGGTCCGGGAACCTTCCAGAAAAAGGAAACGAGACCCCCTAAACTGGAATTACCCATAAAACCCAGGCAACAATGAGCGCAGCCGTCAAGAGGCAGACCGGCCTGCCAGACTGACCAATCACTGGTTCTGTGGTTCTCGCGTTTTCGGCTCTGACTGCAGCGCTCCACTGCGACCCTCCCCTGGCGCTTGTTCAGGCCTGGGCCTGGCCTGCTGGTGCCAACCGACAGCACTGGGCACAGGGTTCCTTGTGGTGCCAGTGATGCTGCCCGACCGGTAGGCATCGCAGATGGTGTCTGGTGGAGCCATTTAGAAATATGGAGGGATGGGGCGGGACAGCAGAGCACCCACAGGCTGGTTCTATTAGGGAACAACTGAGCAGAGTCTGGCTTTTAATTAACATCTACCCCCTCTACCCAACACACACACACACACACACACACAAACACACACACACACACACACACACACACAACCCCCCCCCCATGCTCACACTCCGATGCATCATAT
Organism: Tenualosa ilisha; assembly: GCA_015244755.2. NCBI lineage: Eukaryota > Metazoa > Chordata > Actinopteri > Clupeiformes > Clupeidae > Tenualosa > Tenualosa ilisha. The sequence goes on along the minus strand of PYXC01000541.1, from coordinate 7,811,427 downwards.
CTGCCGATCTCATAGCCTGGCGGTTAAGGCCTCGTGTAACAGTGCCTCGCCCACAAATGCACTTCTGAAATAATTAATGGCATATTAACTCCAGCTGGTCGCCATTAGCGACCATATGATCTCAGTCCCCAGCATTGCGTGTGCTCTCCAGTTTAAGAGAGGCCGCTTTTTTTATCTACACATAATAGTGCCAGTGGAGGGGCTGTTGTGTTGTTGCCGCAGAGAGAGTGAGAGAGAGAGAGAGAGAAGAAAGAAAGAGAGAGAGAGAGAACGAGAGTGTCGCATGCGCCACATGCGTGCGTCATGTCTAGACACGCTGCGTACCCCCAAGCCCTCTGAGCGCGGCCCGAGGATCCAGTTTCTGTAGACTGGCAAAGCCCTTAGCACAGCATGAGCTGGCACTGTAAGCCAACAGGTAGAATATCCGCCCGGACATTTTTTTTTTTTTTTTTTTTATTATTTTTTTTTTTTATTAATTTGGCATCACACCCAGAGTGCTCTTCTGTTTGTAGGTCACCACTGAAACAGAGCCATCTTTAATTTAGCAGAACAGGAGGCGATAATTTGCCACAAGAAGATCCTGCTTTTTTTTTTTTCTAGCACTTTCTCTTCACATCGTTGCCAAGATTTTTTGCTCTCCATCTTCTTGCTTCTGTGTCCTTTTTTTCTCTTTTAATGTAGTCCTTGCTAGTATATTGCTTAGCTTTTAATTGATTGTGTGCCTGCGTGTCGGAGTGGATACAGAGAGCCGGACTTGTCAGGGAAGAGGAGGAGGAGAAAGAGGAGAAAAGGGAATCGCTAGGCACTTTAGCACACATTAATAGTGCTGCTCGGGGAGATGGCTATCAGGCCGACAAGCGGAGCATTAGAATAACCTGATTTTCCACGCTAAGGCTTTTGTCTGATCTACACCAGCAGATTAGACCACTAATGCATATGAACATGCATGTCCATGGGCCAGGAGTAAGGGACAGGGCTAGCTTGTATGTGTGTATGTGTGTGTGTCAGCGCTAGAAGAAAATACACTCTACTCACAGACACACACAAACACACACACACATACACACACACACAAACACACACATGCATACACATGTACACACATACTCACATGAACTGTATACACACACACACACACAAACACACACATACATATACATGTACACACATACTCACATGAACTGTATACACACACGCACACACAAACACATGCTCACACAGTGTCTTGGCATGCGTGGTGCATCCTTGCTGCCAGTATATAAGGAAATATTTTATCAGAGAATCCTTGAAGCATCTAATGTATCTGAATTAATCTCCTGCCAAAGCCAGCTGAGGAACTCAATATTGCTCTCACTGTTCCAGTCTTTTAAGTCACAGAACTCTGTTTTCATAAATAATTCCCAGACATTTCAAATTAAACCCCTTTTCCTCCTCCCTTCCTCTCTCTCTTTCTATATTTCTCTCTCTCTCACACTATCCCTTGCTCTCAGGTAAAATGGGTGTGTTGATACAGGAAAATAACACCATAGACACAGGGGAGGTGGACGTGGGCCGCAGGGCAGTCCAAGACGTTCCTCCCGGAATGTTCTGGCGTTCCCAGATCTTCATTGACCAGCCGCAGTATCTGAAGTTCAACATCTCAGTGCAGCGCGACGCCCTGGTCGGGGTCTACGGACGGAAAGGCCTTCCCCCCTCTCACACGCAGGTATGTGTTACGACTTCTTCTGATGTGTTATCACCTGGTCGCTTACCGCCCGTAGAAAACACACAGTCCACTCGTCTCTTCCCACAGTCCTCTTCCCTCTTGTGGGATACGTGGGTGAGGGGTCACCATTCTTTGCCCTCAGAGTCCATCCGTCCATCCAACCATCCATCCGTCCATTCATCAATTCATTCATCCATCCATCCATCCATCCATCCATCCATCCTTTCAGACAAAGGCCTCTGTGACCTCTGCTGAAAAGATTCCCACTCCGAGTCATTTGTTTATCCACCCATCCTCACCCGCGTTGCCATAAGCTCCTTTAAGAAAAGGCCAGCATGAAAGAACGCATGCATGCTTCTGAAGGCCGGAGTGGTGCCCCCACTCTGCTCGCTCTACAGCGGGCCTGAAGCTCCCACACAATGGCGCTCAAGGGCAGAGGCAGAGAACTCCGTCCAGCCCAGCTCCAGATCAAAGAGCCACTGCCTAATGGTGGTAATTGACGGCAAAGGTCCCCACAATGAGAGTCCAGAGAGGAGCACTGCATTCATGCTGATTCCTTTCTCAAGCCAGCCCAGTGAATCGATGCGGCGCCTTGCGCTGGCCAGAAAGCATGTTGTAGCCGGGAACAATAACTGCCCTGAGAGAGAAAAGGGGGAGGGTTAAGGACAAGGGGGGCGCCACTGGCAAACGCTGCAGGGAGAGAAAAGGAAAAAAATGAAAGAAAGGAGGAAAGACAGATAATTAAAAGAAAAGAAGAAAAGAAAAAGGAAAGACCTTTGTTTTTAATTCTGGTGCATGTTTTCCTTTGATCACGCCAAATGAGTCAGTCACTTTCATTCGTCCTGGAGTGTTTAAATTATCAGAGGCCTGCGTTCACTCACTGGAGTAGTGAGGAGCACCCGCTTGGAGTAGGCTCTCACGGCAGATAATAGAAAAGGGCTTGGAGTTGTTGATGCAGTGAAATTGCTGTCGCGTCGAGTGTGAAGCCCATCCGTGGACCCATCAGTGCTAAAACATCACCGCATCATGTGCATCGTGAGTGCTGTTTGTCAGGCGTCACAATGCAGGCTCCTTTTTCTGCTGTACTGTTTTCTCGTAACGAAGCAAGGTGGTTTGATCTTGAAAGCTGTGTGTGTGTGTGTGTGTGTGTGTGTGTGTGTGTGTGTGTGTTGACTGCCTCACTCTGCCTGCCTTTTAAAGGAGTCAAATGACTGCTCACTACTGCATTAGGAAAGCACGTAGAGCATTATAATAAGTATAGACTTGCAGATTGTGATGAGTGATTTACCTCCATATTTTACTGTGTGTGTGTTTTTGCGTGTGTGTGTGTGTTTGACAGTATGACTTTGTGGAGCTGCTGGATGGCAGTCTGCTCATCACCAAGGAGAAGCGCAGTCTGTTGGAGTTTGAAAGTGTGCGAAGAGCGCGCTCAGTGAGCTTGCACGAGGCCGGCTTCATCCGTTTCTTGGATTCTGGAACCTGGCACCTGGCTTTCTACAATGACGGCAAGAACACCGAGCAGGTCTCCTACAATACAATCGTCATAGGTAAGTGTGTGTGTGCGTGTGCGTATCCCAAATCACTTCTGTGTATGTTATACTACACTCTTGGTATGCATTTATCTAGTGTGCCCATCACTTTTATTGTAGTTATGTCTCTTGGTCTCTTTGGGAAGGGTGTCCCTCCAGACATTATTACTCTTTGTGAGATCTCATTGCCTGAACCCCTCATACATGCTGTCACACACACACACACACACACAGAGATATATGCACACATGGTCACAAACATAATGAGAATATTGATAGTCTATTGATATGGCAATGCTGCCGCCATTCTCACCTTACAACACAACACACACACATGCACACACACACATAGAGAGACAGACATGATCTAAACAATATAGGGGAAGCCTAAGGAAGTGTGCAATATGGAGTTGAGTGTATCTACCATAAAGCATCATTGATTTCCACTGTCAGTGCAAGGCCAGCTGAAGGGATTTTGTTGTGCTGAAGTTGTTGTCTGTGTTTATGAAATTGTGTGTGTGTGTGTGTATGTGTGTGTGTGTGTGGAGGGGAAGTGGGGATATATGAGCTGTACGAATGAAAAGCTAGCTCATTTCAGCCTCTCTGGTATTGGATGTGGGTGTTTTAGTGTGTTGGCATGAACAAACAGTCTACGTGTGTGTGTGTGTGTGTGTGTGTGTGTGTGTGTGTGTGTGTGTGTGTGTGTGCGTGAACGGACATGACTGTGAGTCTGCCTTTAGGTTCTTTTATGTTTGTTTTTCAACTTTTAGAACATTAGAGAGATATTTATAAAGCGTGAAAAGGCCAGTTTATATTCTGCAAGTCTGTGTGTGCATCCGTGTGCATGTGTGTGTGTGTGTGTGTGTTTCTGTGTGTGCGCGTGTGTGTGTGTGTGTGTGTGTGTGCGTGCGTGCGTGTCTGTGTGTGTGTATTTCTGTGTGTGTGTTTCTGTGGATGTGTGTGCATGCGTGTGTGTGTGTGCGTGTGAGGGTGGGTGGGTGTGGATGTCTCTTTGTGTGTGTGTGGGTGGGTGTGGGTGTAAAACACTGTCATTCAGCAGAGTGAAGTAGTCATGGACTGAATTGTGTGGCCGATAATTGGCCATGATAATGCTGTGATTGGTTCATTAGGGAAGAGCAGGCAGCCGCAGGTTTGCCATAATCAAGCATCTGCTCTAACTATAATTACAACATTAGAAGAATAGAAGGAGAGAGATAGACACAGAAAAATAAGAGAGAGAGAGAGAGAGAGAGAGAGAAGGAGAGAGATGGGGAGGATGACACATATCTGTAATTTTCAGAATCTGCCTCCTCAATTAGCTGTCTCTTCTCCCCCACTCTCTGTGCTCGTTTCCTTTCCTTCCCTCCCTCTTTCTCTGTCTCTCTCATTCTCTCTTTCCTCACTTCTCCTCTTTTCTTTCCACAGATTCTGTCACTGAGTGCCCCCACAATTGCCATGGAAACGGAGACTGTCGATCTGGAACGTGCCATTGTTTCCCAGGTTTCCTTGGACCTGATTGCTCAAGAGGTAGAATCCATCTCTCTCTCTTTTCCTCTCTCTCTCTCTGGAGCACACACACACACACACACACACACACACACACACACACATCAAAGAGCTTACTGTGTTATCTTGGCCACAGTTTGGCCCATCCCAATCTGTGACCCTCTTGCCTTGTCTCTCCTCCTTGTCTCTCTGTTCCCAGCGGCCTGCCCCGTGCTGTGCAGTGGCAATGGCCAGTACTCCAGGGGGCGCTGTCTGTGCTACAGCGGATGGAAGGGCACCGAGTGCGATGTGCCCAGCAACCAGTGCATTGACAACCACTGCGGCGGCCATGGCATCTGCATCATGGGCACCTGTGCCTGCAACACTGGCTACAAAGGCGACAACTGCGATGAAGGTGAGAGACAGACAGACGGACAGAGAGAGAGAGAGAGAATGCGAGAGTGATCACATGTTTAAAAGCTCCTTCTCCCAAGAGAGCTTCAAAAACAGTCAAATTATTCAAGATCATTCTTTCATCAGAGGTTTGTGGAAACAGTGCCCCGCCCCTCGTCGCTCTGGTGAAGTGAAATCCTTATTTAAGCACCATTTGTTATATATATATGTAATCAGACATCAGTCTGTTGCCATTAATTTAGCAGCATTCACATTCCAGTCTTATCGATATTGCAGGCAAAGACCTTGAGCAGATTTATCATAATAATCATTTGCTCAAGGCTGAGACTTCTAAATAGCTTACTTTGCCAGAGCAGCCAAGAAACACTTTCCGAATGGGCCTAAGGTAATGTTGTCATTGAGCGATGAAAAGGTCAAAACAATATGAACCCTATTCTGTCCGTGTCTAGAAAAGGGACCGAGCTTGGGACACTCAGGCAAGCATTTGTCAAGGCACTAGGCGCATTAGTGCAACTGAAGTGAGGTACCGTTTGAAAATGACTTGCAGATCCCTCCAAAACAGAGAGAGAAAAGCGAAGGACAGCAAGAGCATATAAGAAAGAAGCAGGCTGAGCATGACGGCTCCTCTGTAGTGCTGAGATCTGCGACGACTCAACCAGAGCAGGAGTATTAATGTCTGGAGGCTTATTGTGGGAGAGTTCGTAAGTTCACGGTTCCTTTGTTTGGGGGGAGGGGGGGTTATTATTTTTTTCCCTCCGATTAAGCTTGGAGTCTCTCCCGTCTCTCAGATATCTTGAAACATTCTTCCTGAAGTGCCTCACTCTTTGGGAGGCAGAGCGCCGTCTCCGTGGATCACAGGCACTCTTGAGTCGCCGAGACGCCACAGCCAAACCTCCCTGCTCTTTATATAGCGTAGCGATCAGAGCACAGTGCAGCATGGGGGATGGGGGGGGGGGGGGGGTGTCAAGAAGAGGTTATGTGTAGAGTCCCTTAGCTCTTGTTAAAGAGCTCTTAGCCCCCCCCCCCCCCCCAAATAATTAAAAAAAACACTCTGCTTTGGGTTACGCTGTCAGAGTGAGGCAGGATCTCATGTCCCAAACCTGTCCGCAACAAACACGGCGAGGTCACACTGAGATCTATTGATTTTTTTTTTTTTTTTTTTTCATGCTGCCCCTTTTACCAAGACACCTTTTAACACGCCGCGCCTCACCGGAGAGTGGCCCACAGCCCCCAAACAAAAAGGCTTCATCTTGCATATCCTGTCTTGACACTCGGGAAGGCATCTGTGGGATCGGGGTGAGGCGGGGAGAAGGTTGAGGGAGAGAGGGCGAGGGCAATGTGATCCCACCAGCTCATCTTTCTCTCCTCTCCTCTCCTCTCCTCTGCTCGCACTCTGCGCCCCCTCCCTCACTCCCTAATGAAGGCGGATAAACCTTCGTCCGGCAGCCATCAAAGGCTCTTTTCTTTTCTCCTCGTTTACCACCCACCACCCCCATCATCCCTTCGCTCTCTTTTTCCAGCGCTTCCTCTTTTCCTACGCCAAGCTTTGATTGCTCACCATCCCCGCAATAATCATTAAGTCAGGAGTTAATAGTTCAATATTGCAGAAACAATTGCTATTCTCTACTTCACAGAGCAAATAATTGCATTGATGTCCCTATTGATATGCCAGTTTCGCGGGGGCCCTGCGCTGTCTCCAGCGTTTGGCATTCAGGCCTGGGCCGACTGGAAGGAAAAGGCCAGATTGGAATAGATTTTTTCCTGTGCCGACTGATTAGCTTAAATTAGCTCAGCGTGTACTGTAGCGTACACACTCGCACAGCGCCCGAGCAAACCGAACCATGTGTCGCGTCAATGCGAAACAACCAGCCCCGCTCTGCACCGCATCGCACCGCTCCGCACCACTCCACCGGGACAGGCCCAAGAAAGATCTAATCACTGCCAGACAGAAGCATTGATTTAGATACACACACACACAAACACACACACAACACACACACACAAACACACACACACACAAACACAAATACAAACACAGAGACAAACACATACAGCTGCACAAACATATTTATATATACACATACATACATATATGCAAAGGATAATCAAGTGTACAGCTCTGTCCAATGCAGACCAGTGTAGAGTAATTATGTGAGAAGGGATTCCATTGTAGCACTGCTGGGCTCATTTCTGGCACCCATGTCTCAGAGTGAATGAGTTGATTAATTTGCTTCATTTCCAAAAGCAATCACCAGGATGAGGGGGCTGTGTAACCCTCTGTCCTCTTGGGGATGACTGCCTCCCAAGCACACATGTGAAGATATGTGTAATTACACACTGACATGGACACGCATGCACACACACACACCACACACACACACACACACACACACACACATGCGTGTGCACACACACTCACACACACGCACATACACACACACACACACACATACATGCACAAATACACACAACACACACACACACACACACATACACATACACACACACATGCTTCTCCAGAATCAGTCACCCACTGTTTGAATGCTCTGTTCCTGTCACTGAAAAGCAGGCCAGCAACAGGCGCACTCTGTTTGGGCTGTAGCTCTTCCTGGAGGCTCAGTGTCTGCGGCCGCCTCCCAGTAACAATGGCCAGGCTGACAGGACTGGGTCAGCGCCGCAGCATGCCGGAAGAGCCCCGTGTAAAATATACCTGTCCGCCGCAGAGCCCAGACAATGCAACAAAGGAGACGGGCAACAAAGCCCGCTGTGTTGGGACACAATGACAGACAGATCCGACTGACCTTCTGTCCCTCTGTCCTCTCTCTCTCTCTCTCTCTCTCATGTTCTCTCTCTCTCTCTCTCTCTGTCTCTCTCTGTTTCATTCTCTCTGTACAGTGGACTGCCTGGACCCCACCTGCTCGGGTCACGGCATGTGCATTCATGGGGAGTGCCACTGCAACCCAGGCTGGGGCGGCACCAGCTGCGAGATCCTCAAGACCATGTGCCCGGACCAGTGCTCAGGCCACGGCACCTACCAGACAGAGAGCGCCACCTGTGCCTGCCATGCCAACTGGAGTGGGCCTGACTGCTCCGTCGGTATGACCCTCCCCACACACACACACACACACACACGTACACACACACATACACCCTCCACATGTACAAACATACACACACACACACACACACACACTCACCCCCCCCCCCCACACACACACACACACACAACCCTTAACCATGCAACACATCTGTCTCCATCACACCTACCCACAGTTGTGTTGGTCTGCTCTAGCTTTCTTTTGAGGTATGTAAAAAAAAAAAAAAAAAATTAGCTAATTCATTTTGTTGTATTTTGATTCTTTGGTCCATACACTAAAAATTATTGTATATAAAAACAAAGTAGAGATTTGTGGAAGTTTCCAAAAAAAAGGGAAAACAGAGGTTCAGCATTTTGATTTTGAAATCAGCCATTGGTTTGAGTGCCTTGTTCTTAATAGGCGTGTGGATAGAATCAGTTTAGAATACCAAGGAGGAAAAATAGCGGTCTTTAAACTCCCCAACTGTGTGTGTGTGCGTTTGTGTGTGTGTGTGTTTGTGTGTGTGGTGGGCCACAGTCTGCTCCTGCTCTGCGTATCCTGTGGTGGCCTCACGGGGGAGGAGGGTGGTTTGAGAAAGATTACCTTGTAAAGCTTAGGTTGTGTGAAATGATTGGCTCATTTACGTTCACTGTTACCAAGGGGACCATCAGCAGGACTGCTTCTCTGGTTAATGACTACATGGGAGAATATTACATGTGAGGTTTCTCATTCTCACCATCCACTGATATGAAGAGAAAGAGAAAGAGAGAGAGAGAGAAAGACTTCAATGCAAATGGAACATTCTGTGCATTCCTATTTGACTTGCATACTGAAGCAACAAAAAGTGGGAAGGGCCTGTCTTGGGAGTAAGAGGCCAAATTTATTATAATGCAAAATGCTCACTGACACCCAAACAGACACGCACACGCACACACACACACACGCATACACACACACGCACACGCACACGCACACACATATACACACAGTTTGGCTAGTAGATTAACACAGCAGAGAGAGTGTAGAGTGTGTATCATCATGGGATTTTCAGGCGCAGTATCTATTCTAATGCATAGCGCATAGTGCAGACAGCATCTCCTCTCCCAGCGACAAACAGGACAAAATAAATGCTGAGTCTACCACTCCTACTAGCATCCACACGCCCCACATCCTCTGCAGTCCCCACTCCACGGCCAAGAGCTACTGCTCACCCGCCCCCTCCTCCCTCCTATCCCCCATCTTTAAGCCCTCTGTGGCCGCCCAGGCCTATACAGTACTCACAGACCTCACTACCAGCCCAAAGGCTCACATTTGTCCTTTGCTTTTCTCCTCACTATTTCTCAGTCACTCTCTTCTCTCTTTTCTCTCTCTCTTTCTGTCTCGCTCTCACTCTCTCTTTCTCTATGCGGGCTATAAGGAGTGGTGAGGAGTTCTCTCTGTCTCTGTCTCTGTGTCTGTCTTTCTCCAACTCTATTAATTAGCGGTGTAATACAGCTTCGTTTAGAGGTGTGCTAATTAATGCTGAGACATAGAGAGAGAGAGAGAGAGAGGGAGAGAGAGAGAGAGAGAGAGGCGCTGGCTGCGGCACTGTGTTAAAAGCAGATAAACGCCTTTTGCATGGAATGAAAAATTGATCAGATCGATTTAGTCTCCTCCCGGTGCCAGGCTAATATTAAAACAGCCCAGAGAGGCTGGGAGTAGCAACTGCTGCCAAGACAGACAGAGAGACAGACAGAGAGATAAAGAGAGACTGAGAGAGAGAGAGGGAGAGAGAGAGAGAGAGGTGGGATGTTTTTCATTCAACCTTTACTTTGCATGACCTATAGAAAGAAACGTTGGTGTTTGCAAGGGCAACATGACCATGGATGGGTGGAGAGAGAGAGAGAGAAAGAGAGAGCGAAAGAGAGAGAGAAAATAGCACGACAGAGGCAGTACTGGAAGGATGTCACAAAGAGAGTGAGAGAGAGAGAGGGGGGGGGGGGACAGAATGTTGTGCAGAGTAGTGGAGAAGTAATCCTGCCTGCCACGCTTCAGTGCAGAGAGCCACACATGTACCGGCTGAACAGAAAGCCTGTTTAGGTGTATATATTGGTGTGTGTGTGTGTCGATTGCCCTTTCCTTTCCCATGTGATGTGCACAGCCTCTGCTTTCCACACCGACTCTCTGAGCAGACTGAGGTGTATTGCAACTTTCTAGCCACCCGCGGTCTCTATAATGGCTGCACGCTGCAGGGAAGAGTCTAATGGGAGATTTGACAGACTACGCACACACCTAGCCTAATCTCAGGGCAGACCACAAACGCAGAGAGCCGACAGGAGAGGGAGAAAACCAAAGAGAGAGTGTGTGCGTGTGCGTGTGTGTGTGAGAGAGAGAGAGAGAGAGAGAAATTACCTATAAATTCTTTCATACACAAAGCTATGCACAAAAACATTCATGCTAATCCAGCATTCTTAAGTTGAGTTGAACGGAGAGAGGGAGAGAGATACAGGGTCTTTCTGGCGAGAGAGAGAGAAAGATTGACAGAGAGTGACGGAGAGAGACATGCGCCCATCTGCGTAGGGAGACTGGGATTTGACAAGGGGGCCGCAAGGCCTGTGCTTCTGGGCCGTATCTCAGTGGGGGCTGGTGCTGCTGGGCCTGGCCGCCTAACAGTCTGTCAAGCCGCTCTGTCTGCTGACAGCGATCTGCCACGACACGAACAAAGGATCCACTGGGCTCACACATTTCCCACAACACAGCGCCAGCCACATCAGAGTAGCCATCTCACACCGCCTTTGTCCTCCCTCTCTACCTGAGACACATGCACATATATAAACACACTCTCTCTCACAGACACACACACACACACACACACACACACACACACACACACACACACACACACACACACACACAGACATTCGCACATGGTCAGATTCATACACGCAGCACCCTGTCAAGTGAAAAGCCAAAAAGAGCAACAAACAACAGCTATTCTTTTAAAAGCATTATTCCTTTCCAAACTTCACACTCAGGCTTTGAACACATGAGGATAGGCAAACAGTCTCTCAGTAACAGCCAGCGGCATTCAGGCGTGTCTGGGTGGCTGTGGGTGGGGGGGGGGGGGGGGGGGGGGGGGTGTCTGGGGTGGGTGGGGTGGGGTGAGGGTGAGGGAGGCGCCTGTCTTGTTGTGGTGGATTTCTGTGGAATGCTTTGGTGTAAAGTTCAAGGTGTCACC
>PYXC01000541.1:7780000-7797500 GCA_015244755.2 Tenualosa ilisha | reverse complement strand
GGGGAGGGGAGGAGAGGTAAGCCATCTACCACACATGAAGGCCCTCAGCGTGGTCTACTTTGGCTGGGGTGTTGGCAGCCAACAACAGAGGTTGGCCAGGTCAGCACGAGCATGTCTGTGCTGTTTGTGTTGTTTTGTCCTCTAGAGCAGGCCTCTGTCCTTGACTGTGTGTGTGTGTGTGTGTCTGTGTGTGTATGTGTGTGCGCACGTGTGTGTGTATGTGTCAAAATTTGTTCTCATAAATCATACCTGTCATCCCTAAGATAAAGATGGGCTAGTTGACCTCTACTTTAGAAAGGATAAAGCTGTGTGTGTGTGTGTGTGTGTGTGTGTGTGTGTGTGTGTTTGTTGATGTAATGAGCTGTGCAGCAATAGTGTGTAGAGTTATCACCACCCACCTACAGTACTCAGACAATAAAGCATAAACATACTCTTAATGGACACTATGTTTTATGCACACACACACACACACACACACACCCACACACACCCAGAATGGACACTATGTTTTATACACTCACACATACACCCACACACACCCAGAATGGACACTATGTTTTCTACACACATACACACACGCCCACACACACACACATAATGGGTACTATGTTTTATATAAACGATATTCAATTTCTATGTTCTAATTTCTAATTTCTATGTTAATAATTGATCATTTCTATGTTAACTATATTCATTGCTTCTGTTCACGATTCTGCCCCTCAAAAACGCACACACACACACAAAACACACATACACACACACACAAACACACACACACACACACACACACTCACACACACACACGCACACACTCACCCACACACATTCATCTGGTTTGGGTTTGATAACTGCATCCACACACACACACACAGGCATCTCACCACACACCCAAATGAAAGAGCCCCTCTCCAGGAGTAAAGAAAAGAGAAAAAAGAGGGATGTGGATCAAAGTGTAATGAAGAGCAGTGATTTGGCTCTGTCTGTGAGACACACACACACACACACACACACATCCACAGACATGTACACTCACACACCATATCCCTACACACATGTACCAAGCACACATAAAGGTGCAAATACACACACATACACACACACACACACTTCTGACTGAGTCGAGGGTGGTTTAATGTTAATGTGACGGGGCGAGGGGAGAGGGCACAGCTGCCATCACTTACACACGAGATGGACACCCAGTGCCCAACACATGCAAGTGTTTATGCGGCGCCATTTGTACTCTGCTCTCGGGACCTCCGAAGCCAATGCACCGGAGACAGAGACAGAGCCAGACAAACAGGCCAACAGAGAGAGAGAGAGAGAGAGACGGAAGAGAGAGAGAGAAAAGTGCGTGAGAGAGAAAGAGACAGAGAGAAAGAGTGTGAATCATTTGTTTCCCAGTCGCGTCCCACCTGCTGTCACTCACCCCTCAAACACAAAACCAGTGTGCTGTGGACAATCCCCCAGAAAAAAAAATAAGCCAATAGTTTAGCAGGATTGATCCCAGTCCAAATAGCAGTGTGAGATCCCTTGCACTCCACCAATAAAGCTCCAGTCAATCAGACAGTCTGCTGGTAGGGACTCTCATTCCAGTCTAAATGGACAAGGCAGGCAGAGATGAATGAGATGGCGTCCGCAGCAGTAAATCACTCTCCTGAGAGAGAGAGAGAGAGAGAGACCTGTTTACACCTATAAATAAACCTGTTCACACACACATGCACACCCTTTTACACACACACACATACACACACGGTTTTCTGGTTTGTAATAAATGCCTCATCAAAGGTTAAGCCTCTGAGCTGGAGAGTGATAGAGGGAAAGAGAAGCTGTAGAGAGGAGGAGGGAGAGAGAGAGAGAGAGAGAGAGAGAGGAAAAAAGAAAGCAAGAAGATTGTGAGTCACGTTTACGTTTATCTTGACGCCGTCTGTCTTTCATTCTCATGCGTGGAGACAGTATCAGAGTGTGTGTGAGTCAGTGGTGGATCAGCATGAGGACGTCACAGGTGTCAGAGGATCCTCACATTTTACCCCAAAGGGCCCCTAGCAGTGTTCATCTATGTACGGTTATGACTCTGTGATGCCTGTCTTTGTGTGCGTGTGTGTGTGTTCACACGCACATGAGTGTTCATCCTCAAATTGGCCCCACAGGCACGTTCTCCAGACTCCTCACATTAAGCCTTTAAAAGGAGATTTTTACAGCAATGTTAAGATGGTAATGTTGCACGCACACACACACACACACACACACACACCTCTCTCTCTCTCTCTCTCTCTCCCAGTAATGTAGCCAAGCAGCTCCAATCTCCAGCACATTTACAGACCAATTACACACTTAAGGCTTTCTCCACGACAAGGAGAGGCGTCAGAGCGCGGAGCCCCCCGATCATAGATCATTCATTCATTCATTCATGCGCCGTGATTATTAATTAACACTAGGACCCCCCCAACACCATTGAGCAAAGAGTTGCCATGGGAACGGTCCGAACGAGGGAGAAAACGACCTTGTCGTAAGCGAGGCGGTAAGTGCTGGAGCTGCCATGTTCGCTCCACGAGAAACCACCCTCCGTCATTAGAGACCACAAGAGGCGTGAGGAGAAGACGCACACTCTCCCTGTCTTTACTCTGTTTGTCTCTCTCTCTCTCTCTCACACACACACACACACACACACACACCACACACACACAGACTCAAACATACAGTGTTGCTGTAATTATGTGATGGTGATGTCCAAGGGAATCAGAGGTCTCAGTCATTAAAGACAAACACAGATCTATCTGTAGCAAACCTTCCCCGTAAGCCAACAGGCTTCAGAACACCAGCCACTTTTAAATGGGCAATTAAGATAATGTAAATCAATGTAGATGACCACCACCTCTCCCTCTCTCTCTCTCTCTGCCCATTTCCCTCCCTCCCTCTCTCTCTTTTTTTCTTCTCTCTCTCTCTCTCTCTTCCCAATTGAAGTGGCTGGATGTGCCTGGTTAGATTGCGGCCAGATTAATGGCACTTTAATCATGGCACTCACAATCAGTGCACAAATAATGAAGCACTGATGTCCATGAGGGGCTGATTAATTTCTTTCTCCCCTTCATTGTTCTTTTCTCCTTCTCTCTTTCTCTTTCTCATTCTCTCTCTCTCTCTCTTTCTCACTCTCATTCTGTCTATTCTCCACAGCTTTTACTGTCTCTCTTCAAATCTCTGATTTTGTCTTTTTTCTTGGATTTTCCTTCCCCCTCTCCAGCTCTCCATCTTTCGTCCCTCCTCTCCCTCTTCCCCCTCCTCTCTCTTCCCTTTCTTCTGTCCCTCTTCCCCCTCCCTCTCTCTTCCCTTTCTTCTGTCCCTCTTCACCTCCCTCCCTCTCTCTCTCGCTCCCTCATTCTCTCTCTCTCTCTCTTTCTCTGGTCTTGTCCTGTGTCTCCTCTTGGCTCCTATTTTCACTCTTTCCAGTAATTAGTGTGCTAATGGCAGACCTCTGAGTCAGGGGTGCAGGGGTTGTTTTCATAACCCGCCACCGTCTAACACTGGGCCGCCACGCAGAGCCACACCGCTCCAGTGCACCCCAGGAGAGTTCCTCAACAGCCTCCAGCTGTTGCGCACACACACACACACACACACACACACACACACAGACAAAGTGTCTGGTCTGCGCTTGCACTCGAATGCCACATATGGTCATTGGTCACATGTCTCTTCTTTTTCCACTATATGCTCATGTATTCTTTGGATCGCTCTCTCACTCACACCACACACTCACACACACACACACACACACATACACATGCATGCACACACACACACACACACACATACACACACACATGCATGCACACACACGTACAAGCACACATGTGCGCTCGCACTGTCAAATGCCACATATGGTCAAATATGTCTTTTTCTTCCCACTAAGTACCCTTATGAGAACACAGACACACACACAGAGTCACACACGCACATACAAAATTTTGGGTCTGATGGGGGGAGCCACACTCACCACACACAGATTTTTGGGCTCTCTGGGGGGAGTCAGTGGGGGCTGTGCTGCCACAGTGAGTCACTCTGTGTGTGTGTGTGTGTGTTTGGAGTGCTGCAGTGTCAGCTTGGCTTCTGACAGCTGTAAAGATGAGCTCACACTGCATGCAGGAAGGTGGTGTACACAGAACACAACACTGCAGACTCACTCTGTGTTAACCCATACACACACAAACACACTTACATGCAACACCATAGACTGTCTCACTCTGGGTTATCCCCCACTGGTTAATCACACACACACACAAACACAAGCACACACTTTTCAACTATACTCGTCCGATTTATTTTGTGGAAATGGAACATCACCTTTCAAAAGAGCAATGTTAGTAAACCTGGAAACACTATTGTAGTTGGTTAATCTCTGTTGTGTGTGGTGTGTGTGTGCATTCATGCGTATGCGTGTGTGTGTGTGGTGTGTTTGCGTGTCCCTGTGCTCTTTTTTTTTTTTTTCACATCAGCAGTCTGATTAAAACAAATTTCTGAAATGTCTGTTCTCTCCTCTTTTCTCTCCTGTTCTGTCTCTGTGTCTGTTTGTTTTTCTCCTCTAAAGCTCACTCTTTGGATCCTTCAGTGCGAGGTACTGTGCTGTCTTCCCTCTTTCTCCTACCTCATATTCTTTTCCATTGTGACTCGCGATCATCATAACCCCTTTTTATCTCCTCTGCTCTGATATGTGTTTGGTGTGCTTATTTGTCTGAGGGGCTTCTCCCATACAGGATTTTTTAATGTAATTTATGGCTGTGGTCTTTGCTAGACTGTTTTACATCCTCTGCTCTGCTGGTTAACCCATTGGATACAGACAGACACACACACACACACACACACACACACACACACACACACACGCACACAGTGCAGCCATCATAAGCCCCAGTCAGCCATAATTCAACACGCGTGATGATGCTGTGTGTCTGCCTTTCCCAGTCCTGCGAAAAAGCTGAGTTGGCTGCAAACTTCTGGGCAGCTTTTGAAAGAATGTTCAGTCAATATTTAACAACATAGCCAAGTTTTTTTTTTCTTTCTTTCTTTCTTTTGTTCTTTCATTCTTTTTTGGTGGATGTACTGTTGGGTTCTTTTGCAGTAGTATTGCTTGGCACCAAGCAAGAAAGCACACGCAATGCGAAGCTGGCAATATGAGCCCTTTTTGATGTAGATTAAGCAGCTCTTTGCAGCTGTTTCTTTATTTCCGTTTTTTTATTTTTTTTTTTTTGCTGCTTGGTCCTTTGCTTTGTGTTTGATTCATTTATTGGAGTTTGGTGCGTAATTAAGGCCAACACAGACAGATGATGCATGTTATATTGTGGCCATTGAAGTCTTCTGTGAGCAAAAATGTGAGCCTCACACCTAAACACCTTTGAAGAATCTGAACATTCTAGCAGTCCTCCACAAGCTTCTCTGTTTCCTTTATTCTTTTGTTTTCTCCATCTCTCTCTCTCTCTCTCTCTCTCAGTTTCTCTCTGTTTGTCTTGTCTTTGCTTGCCTTTGGTGTGAGTTAGTCTGGGTCATCCTTCATGCAGCCTTACTAGGTACTGAGGGCTTTTTTTGTTGTTAATTTTCTTTCCCAAATCTTCCTTCCTCCTCCATTCCGCTCCATAATAGGAGAGAGTCTAGGAGGATATAAAGGTAATTCCTACCTAAATCCCAAGGAGATTGTTACAAGCAATTGCTCTCCACTTTCTTTGTCTATTTCTCTCTCTTTCTCTCTCTTTTGTTCTCCTTCTCTGTCTCTCATCGTTTCTCTCTCTCTCTCTCTCTCTCTCTCTCTCTCTTTCTCTCTCTTTTGTTCTCCTTCTCTGTCTCTCGTCGTTTTTCTCTCTCTTCCTCTCTCTCTCTCTCTCTCACTCTCTGCGTGCCGGTCCTTGCTGCTGTCCCAACTTTTGTCTTGAAGCACGGCATTAATGTGTCTTTTCCAGTCGACTATGTTCTTTTATTTGTGGTCCTTTTTTTATCTCGTTCTGCTCATTCTTGTCTTGTCTTGTCTGTCTTTGCAGTCACAGACATGTTCACCAACACACACACACACACACAACATACACACACATGCACACACAGGTACATACACATAAGGGCAAGAAAGCATGCTCAAACACAGACATATATAAACATACATGCATACACACACATACATACACACACACACACACACACACACACACACAGTCACAAGCCACCAGTTGGGAACTGTTATGGTCCTGTCTATCCATGCATCCACTTGGGCTGATACTGCTGATAGCTGCTGCTGCTGCCACTACTGCTGCTGCTGCTGCTGTCTCTAAAGCCTTCTGCTTCCCTTAGGCAGAATGGCAGCCCCTGTGCATAAAGTATGACAGTGGAGATTTGCCCACAACCCTTAACCCCTATCCATCGCCCGTACCCCCAATACCACACACCCAACTCCACCATCTCCATCCATCGCCTGTACCCCCAATACCACACACCCAACTCCACCATCTCCATCCATCGCCCGTACCCCCAATACCACACACCCAACTCCACCATCTCCATCCATCGCCCGTACCCCCAATACCACACACCCAACTCCACCATCTCCATCCATCGCCCATACCCCCAATACCACACACCCAACTCCACCATCTCCATCCATCGCCCATATCCCCAATACCACACACCCAACCGTATCCCCAATACCACACACCCAACCGTACCCCAATACCACACACCCAACTCCACCATCTCCATCCATCGCCCGTACCCCCAATACCGCACACCCAACCGTATCCCCAATACCACGCACCCGACTCCATCATCTCCCATTCCACCCCACCTGGGCTCTCCCTATACTTTGTGCTGAGATTAGTATACTGTATATCTGTGTCTTTCTCTCTGTGTCTCTTTCTCTTGAGTGCTGTGGCTTCACATGAATGCAGTACGTTCACCGTCCGGTGTTGCTTCCCTCCTCCCCGCTAGTCTTACTTCAACTTTAGCTTCACTTTTAATCCTACGTTCACCTTTGCTTTACTGTTTACTCGACTCCTGGACGTTCATTTTATTTTTTCTCTTCTCTTTCCTTTGCCTAATTGGTTAATCTAACAAGAGATTATTTTTGAATCCACCAGAGAAGTTAACCGAGTCGGTCTTCATTAAATTCAAAAGTGGAGCGCACGCCATCAAACATGGTTTGGGATGGCGACAGCACGTTTTGATTGTTGACCTCCGCGTCCTCGACGACACGATGTTGTGTGTTGTTGCTCCCGCCGTCTGGGAGTGAAGTGAAGGACTGAGTTGGCTGGTCGCGCTGACTTCAGCTCCAGATCCAGTTCCTGCTCCAGCTCCCCTCGTTCATGTGAAATTACAGCAGCCCCCTTTGCATCTCCACTGAGACGGCCTGTCTGGCCTCTCACTCTCAGAGTCTGTTCACCAGGCCTTGGCCTCATTCTCCCAAACTCTTTGTCTTTGTCTGGTTGCTGTTTTCTGGGGGGTTGTCTGTGTTATGAGGGGGAAAGGACTCTCCTGTCACTGTCGCAGCCACATGTCTGTTTATGTCTGTGTGTGTGTGTGTGTGTGTGTGTGTGTATGCATTACTCGCAATGTCAGCATGAAGAAACACACACACTCTTGTGCACTTGTTAGTAGAGGCAGTTTTGTTTCATTCATGCTGTCATAAACACATCTACGAATACACACACACACACACACACACACACACACACAAAAACACACTCTCCTCTCTATCACATACGCACACACACTGATCTATGTGTTTTGCTGTGTGTATGACTCTGCTGCGTGTGCATCTACAGAGGGCTGTCCCGGCCTGTGCAACAACAACGGACGCTGCACGCTGGACATGAACGTGTGGTTCTGCGTCTGCCAGCCAGGCTGGAGGGGCGCTGGCTGCGATGTTGCCATGGAGACCCTCTGTGAAGACAACAAGGACAACGAAGGAGGTAAATGGGGATGTTTAGTTTGTCTGTGTTTGTGTGTGTGTGTGTGTGTGTGTGTGTGTGTGTGTACATGTGTATATTTATGTGTGTAGAGATGTTCTATACAAACACACATACACACACACCCAAACGGAAAGCGTTTGAAATGGAAACATGTGTATTTAAATGTACCAAACCGACAGCAGCTAAATAGTGCCGAGCTACAGAGTTTTTGACCACCTCAACTATGTCAGCTGCATATTTGACCCAGACGCAGCACACTGTGGTGTGTCTAAGCAAACACCACATGCTGCTATTCTAAAAAGCCTGTGTGTGTTTGTGTGTGTGTTTGTGTGTGTGTTTGTGTGTGTGCGCGCAGCTGTGGGGAGCGTGGGCAGTAACTGATAGGGATGGGTGAGAGCAGATTCTCGGGGATGAAGGCTCGGGCCTTGGGAGCGCTCTTGGATTGAAGATTGAAATTTGCTCCCAGTGCTCCTCGAGAGAAGCACCTAAAGGAAGAAATAAAGGGCAGTTGAAAGAATAAAAACTAGGTTTAAAAAAGATATAGCCTGGCTCTGTTGGGGATTGCCTGACGAAAATAAATATCTCTGGCAGCCGTGTTCTCCCCGAAGAACGTTTCTGACTTGAAGCCATCAGTGGAGGGATGGAGAGAAGACAGAGAGAGGAAGAATAAAAAAGAGAAAACACTCAGAGTTATTCTCAGAATCTCAGAGTTATTCATCCCCCACCCCCCATCCCCATCCCCATCTCCCCTCCCTCCCTCCCTCACGCCTCACTTGGCCTGTAAGTGAAGTTAGGGAGAGGCTGCCTGCATGAGCCGGAGAGGGCCGGGTGTCGCGCAAGGGCAAGAAAGAGCACATCGCTCCATTCGCCCGAATTTGACTGTGAGAGCAAATGACAGTCGCTCTCCACCACTGGCAGCCACGCAAGCCCAGTCTCTCTCACACACACACACACACACACACACACACACACACGCACGCACACAAAACCACTTTTTTTTTTACTGGACAGTATGATATTTAACAGTGCTCTTGTTGCCCATAAAGAATGAGAATACATCCTTAGTCAGTAGAGCCTGAACTTTGCCAAAGCCTCTGAAACACAAACTCAGCAGTGAACACTGCCTAAGGTCTGTGTGGAGGAGGATCCCTAGGCATGGACTCACAGGCCTGCGCGGTAGTCAGTCTGAGACCCACATCAAGTATAGAAACAGGGAAATACAACAGATCCCATCATAATCATAGCCTCCCATTCCTCCACCTACACTTATGGTTTTTAGAGTGTGTGTGCGTGTGTGTGTGTGTGTGTGTGTGTGTGTGCCCATGTAAGTGTGCATGTCTGTGTATGTGTCTGTCTGTGTGTTTGTGTTTGTGTGTGTGCACATGTGAGTGGGCATGTCTGTGTGTGTGCGTGTGTGTGTGTCTGTGTGCGCGCGCGTGCGTGTGTGTGTGTGTGCGTGCGTGTCTGTGTGTGTGTGTGTGTGAAGCGTTTTACTGCATTCATGATTTACAGCAGTCCCTCTCAGAGTAAAGTGTCTGCAGCTTGTAGCGCCATGGGAAGGCAAGGCAAACATTAGGACACGGCCTCTTTATCATTCCTCCCCCCTCTCCTCTCTGCTCCCTCTCTCCTTCTCTCCCCCTCCATCTCTCCCTGTGGCCGCCCTGCCTTTTTTCTCATGCACTAGGATAGACAGTAATGTCAGCAGAGATCCTCTTCAGTAAAAATATCCCTTACTGATTATGTTTGGAAGGTGTCCGTGTGTGTGTGTGTGTGTGTGTGTGTGTGTGTGTGTGTGTGTGTGTGTGTGTGTGGTGTGTGTGTGTGTGTGAGAGTGTATGTGCATACTGTGTCTTTTACATCACCCATCTGGAAGTAAGCCAGATGTATGCAGAGCTTTTCATAAACTAACAGAGAAATGTCAGAGGTTTACTGCTTTTACTGCTTTACCTGCAGGGGAAAATCACTCTCTCTCACACACATACACACACACACACATACACACACACATACACACACACACACACACACACACACACACACACACACACATATTCTCACATATGCATGCATGCACACACACACATACACATACACGCACTCACACACACACACACTCACACATGTATGCATGCACACACACACACACACACATACACAGATGTTTTAGCCAAAAACAGAAAGAGAGAGAGCGAGAGAGAGTGAAATATTATAAAATAAGGAATATGAGAAGCTGTAGAGAGGGAGGCATTAAGGAGGCGTGAGGGGCTGCTGCATCCAAACCACATTCTGGTACAAGCGCCTGTGTGACCCAGGGTTGAATCCTTCCTGTCTTTAGTACCTGACCTCAGCCCATCTCTCACTTCCCCTCTCAGTGTCACTCTTTACTGAAATATATATCAGATAGATAGATGGATAGACAGATAGGTAGACAGACAGACAGACAGATAGATAGACAGACAGACAAATAAATAGATAAATAGATAGGTTGACTGATTGACTCACTGACACAAAGAACATATCTTAACTTTGTGTGTGTGTGTATGTTTGTTCATAGATGGCCTGGTGGACTGTATGGACCCAGACTGCTGTGTGCAGCCCTCGTGCCAGAACCAGCCGTACTGCCGTGGCTCACCCAACCCCAGCAGCATCATCAGCATGAGCCAATCAGCACCCACACAGCAGGCCGCCCTGTCCTTCTACCAGCGAATCAGCTTCCTCGTGGGCACGGAGAGCACCCACATCATCCTGGGAGAGAACCCCTTCAACAAGAGGTTAGTGTGCGTGTGTGTGTGTGTTGTTAGGGTGTGTTAGAGTTTGTTTAAGTAAGTAAGTAATTTATTTATATAGCGCATTTTTCAACACAAAGGCCACTCAAAGTTCCTCAGACAAACACAAAAGACAAAGCAGTCAGACTGTCCACGGGCAGTGAGGTAGGATTAATGCAGCCATGATGCGCACATGCATGCTCATTGGTCTCCAGAGGCCATCTCGCAGGTCAGCCGCTCAACTGAAGAAACTCTGACCACGGCATGGCAAACGTCGGTAACATTTCTGGCCATGTGTTGAGAGCACAGTCCAAAGTTGCAGTCTCTCAGTGCTGATGACAAGGTGGAGATGTATCGTGTAAGTGGCCTAGTCTACTCTCCGTAGATGTCTCATGCCAGTTGTGCTCAGTTCATGTTCGTTCGTTATAACACTCAGTTCGTGATAGCACTCCGTTCAAACAGATCAGCTGACCTGAAGCGGTGAATCTCGGCGAGTGAAGACTGGATCTC
The DNA here is from genome assembly GCA_015244755.2 of Tenualosa ilisha. NCBI lineage: Eukaryota > Metazoa > Chordata > Actinopteri > Clupeiformes > Clupeidae > Tenualosa > Tenualosa ilisha. Next base: position 7,786,288 of record PYXC01000541.1, on the reverse strand, counting down.
TCTGATCAGACTTGAGCATGTAGACAGAGCAGCACAACCGTTGCCAGTGGCCTAAATCCTTTGCCCAGTGTATTCCGCTGGGCCAGGCAGGACATCCAACGGATGAGGAAAACTAAAAAACTTAAAAAAGTACTTGACAAAAACAGTCCGGAACATGTACACGTAGCAAATATGTTTAAAGAGACAAAGAAAAACAGGTTTAGACATTGTCATAAAAGGAAATTATGAAAGCATCAAACACAAACAGATGCTATATGGAGCAGTGTGACTCGCCAGCGTCCCCGTAACCTAGCAACCCACACACAAATGTGAACATGGCAAGGAACTGATGTAGCCCACATGCGTGTGTGTGTGTGTGTGTGTGTGTGTATGCATGCCCTGATATGGCTTGGTGTTGGTGTCGGTGTGTTTGTGTGTTTGTGTGTGTGTGTGTGTCTCTGCGGTGCATTGTGCGTGCTGAGCGGTGCCGTGGCGTGCTGGCAGACGGCGTGATTGATGCTGACAGTGTCTCTGGTCCATCTCCAGTCTCCCATGACCCCAGCGCAGCCTGCCAGTGAACCTGCACACAGCTCCATAATTGGATCCCATTGTGCTCGTGTAAGGGTCGGAGAAGAGATACAGAGAATGACATGGGCAAATGTGCAGAGTCGTGCATGACTTGCTTGTGTGGTGTGTGTGTGTGTGTATGTGTGCATGTGTGTGTGTGTGCGCGCGCGTGTGTGTTTGAGGGTATGAGTGGGTGGGTGAGTAGGTGTGTGTGTGTGTGTGTGTGTGTGTTTGTGTGAACATGAGGGGGGTAATCCAATCAGAGACTGCTCTACCTCAAAGATGAGCTCAGGAAGAGAGGAGTGTGTATTTTAACAGGCTTATACGCTGGGAGAGCCTTGCCATCTCTTTGTCTATTTAGAGCAAGCTTAGCTGTTACCCCAGCCTTTGCACACATCCTTTCCAATACAAGCAACAGCCCATCCAAGCCCAGGCAGTTTATTTATGCACTGAAGACTTCACTTCTCTTTTCATTTATTTGTTTATTTATTTACTACCTTCTCCTCCCGCGCTCGGAGTCTCTCGGAGAAGCTGCCGAGCCCCAGGCTTAGTTCCTGTGTGTGTGTGGGAGTCTACAGAGCTGGGCTGGCGCTCATGGGAACAGCGTCCTGTTGAGAAAGAGATTGCTCTCACTCGCCATCCAGTCAGTGGCCAAACATCTTGCATGCATCACACTGCTGCCTCGCAGAGAAAGGGAAGAGTCCGAAATCTACTTTTGTGTGTGTGTGTGTGTGTGTGTGTGTGTGTGTGTGTGTGTGTGTGTGTGTGTGTGTGGAGGCGGGGGGATGTCATCTTTTTCTCTGTTTTTGACCTTGAGCTAGAGGGTCAAACATCCACTGTCTCTCTCTCTCTGTCTGTCTGACTGTCTGCCTGACACACACACACACAGACACACACACACTCATTCTGTGAAAGGAGCTCTCCATGTCTTGCGGGGTCAGAGCTGATTCCCTCACTCTTGATGAATTGAATAATTCGGGGATGGCTCACTCTCCATCACCTGCACTGTCCTCGAGCCTCTCCTGCACTTTTATTTTATTCAAATTTCTCTCTCTTTCCTGCTCCCTCTCCCTCTCTCTCTTTCTCCCTCTCTTTATCACTCACTCATTCACTGTCGGCTCTCGGGGACAGGAAGAGTTGACAGGTATTAACATACGAGACCTGTGATTCAATTAGAATCAACCCCCTGAAACTTTCTTCCTCAGCCAGTTCAAAGCCACCATTTTCACCACAGTAAAAAACCCCCACAGATAATGAGTACATAAATGCCACTTAAGTTTTCTCCACTGTTTATTCCCATATTTATACAAACTGTGCCCCCCCCTCTTACTCAAGTGCTTCCATAAATGAATCCATATGTTCAGGTGTGATTAAAATCTCACCGAACCAAATTACTTTTTATAATACAATTGCCCGACAGACGCGGTGTGAGCAGAGCAGATGAAATAATGTTATTAAAGAAACAACAAGCTTGCAGGCCAAAGGGAGATAAGAGACATGTGGAAGAGCACACGCAGGAAACGCGCGCTTGGCCAGATCAACTGCAGATAATCCGATAAGGGCGGGGGATTGGGGGGGGGAGAGGGGGGGGGATAATGCGATTTAAAAGCCCAAACTCACAAAACTTTCAATTTACACTACACACATCTGCACTCAATAAGGAGAGAGAGAGAGAGAGGGGGGGGAGGCAGAGAGAGGAGTGCAGAGAGCATAAAAGAACAAAGTTGGGCAGTGTGAGGAGGGGTTACAGAAGGGTTACTGTAGAGAATGTAGCAGACACAAAAGAATCTGGGGAAAGCAGAGAGAGCCAGTTACACAGAGACAGAAGAGGGAGGGAGAGAGAGTGGAAAGTGAGAGGGTGTGTGTGTGTGTGTGTGCGCGCGTGTGTGTGTGTGTGGTGGGGTGTGTGTGTGTGTGTGTGTGTGTGTGTGTGGGGGTGTGTGTGTGTTTATGCTGTACATTCCGTGCGGGTAATCCAGAACATGTGTGTCGCGTTTGGACGGGCTTCCTCTAGCCCGCGCGGAAAGATCTAGAACAATCTGCAGCCCGGCAGCATCCACTCAGCTCAACCCTAAGAGCAAATAATAGAGTTTTCATTCAGCGTCTCCTCTTTTCTTCCTCCCTTTATCCCTCCATTTCTCTCAACCTCTTTCTTTCTCTCCTGTTCTCTCTCTCCTCCTTCCTGTTGTCTCTCTTTACCTTCCCAGTCAACAAACACGTAATATTTACAAAACAACAAATCGTCTGCTCTGTACACACAATTCCTCAGAGGAAGGGCATAGTGGCTAGAAGTATTAAAACAACAGATATGAAATGTGTTTAGGAGAGGAGGAGGTGTGTGAGTGTGTGATGTCTGGTGCGCGCGTGAGACGGCGGCATAGCTCGGCAGGTTTGAGTCGTAGCAGCGCAGCTGTTTAAAGATCCCTTGCCGCTGCCGCCACCGCCACCGCCACCCAAAGAAACGCTCCTACTTAGCGCTGATGTCAGGAGTTTGTTGGCCCGAGTGCGGGGAAATGTTCCCAAACTAATACTGATATACGAGTCCCCTGGACGAGCAGAGAGAGAGAGAGAAAGAGAGAGAGAGAGAGAACAGAGCAGGGAAGCCTGGAAGAGTTGCGTGTTCAGCGCAGGCTGCCTTAATGACCTGACAGAGCCAGGTTAAACTGCACTCTCGGTGACCTGAAAGGGAGTGTGCAGCTGTGTGTGTGCGTGTGTGTGTGTGTGTGTGTGCGTGCGTGTGAGCATTTGCATGTTCTTGAATTTGGATGTGTTTGAGTAAGTGCGAGAGAGATGGGGGGAGTAAAGAGAAGAAGAGAGAAGAAGGGAAAGCTTGAGGGAGAGCGATTTGGATTCCAACTTGCTTAAATTACCCAGCAACCAAAATATATAAAAATATAAGTCCGTTTTAGAATAAAAAAGAAAAACTCTAAAGCCCAGTTAAGCGCAACATGTCAGTTGTGAATCCCATCAGCTTGAGTTTTGGCACTGCTGCACTTCACTGAGTTACCCTCTAGAAGAGGAAGAGGAGGAGGATGGAGGAAGCACGTCTGAATTGTATTTGGAGCGAGTCAAACGTCCCACTGCCATGTTTTCCATGAGCCATTTACCTAATGGTGTGGAAAAAATGTGTGTGTGCGTGCGTGTGTGTGTGTGTGTGCGTGCGTGCGTGTGTGTGTGTGTGTGTGTACGTGTGTGTGTGTGGGTGTGCGTGTATGCACGGTGCAGTAGGTTGTGGAAAGAGGTGAGTGTGGGGAGGGGTGTATTTTAGAGTAAGCGGATTAGACTGGTTGACGTTGGCTGGCCCTCTGCTGTGGACCATGTTGCGCTGGTTAAATAGTTGGACCGCTGGCTGGGGTGACTGCTCCAAGACCCAGGTGGGGGGTTCACTGCCTTGACCCTCAATCAAGACCCACTTAACACTATGTCACTGTGTCACTGTGTGTGTGTGTGTGTGTGTGAGTGTGTAAAGGTCTGCGTGTGTGTCTGTTTGGTTTAGGGGGGGTGTGGGGGTAAGTGTGTATACAAGAGAGACAGAGAGAGAAAGTGTACGGCTGTGCATGAAGAGCATGTGTGCCTGTGCATCTGTGTGTGTGTGTGTGTGTGTGTGTTTGCGCACATGTATGGGTTTGCCCACATTGCATTCATGTGAGTGTGTGAGAATGTGGGTTTGGAGCCAGTCCAGCTGGATAAGCCCCTAATCCCTGTGATGAAAACCTAGCGAAGGTCATCCCATAGAGGAGAGCGCCAAACACAGCCAGCCCACAGGAGAGGAGCCCAGACCGCACTCACACTCATGGCCCAGTCAACAGGAAGGACGATAACACACACACACACACACACACACACACACACACACACACATACAGTACATGGTCCACTCCCATTTCCCCATCATGAACACACACTCGCACACAACGCACTGCATCCTCTCTAGTGAGTCTAGTCTAGTACAAACACACACATACACACACACACTGTACATACACAATCCACTCCAGCTTCCCCATCAGCTTCCTACACACACACACACACACACACACACACACACATGCACAAACACACACACACAGACCAGTCTGTCCTCCCTACTACAAACACACACACCCACACATGTACTCAGACAATAGCCGCGGTGTAAAAAGCCACAAGTGCAGGCTGGTTGCGGAGCAGCTGGAGGTGAGCCCCTGGCTTTGTTTGTTTTCAGTAACAGAATCTGCCGGGCGGGGACGGCGATCCTGCCCTGCACTGAGCGCGCTCAGCCAGGCGTCTCCGGGGACGGGCGCATGTCCGCATCGCCGACCGCCATCCCATGGCTCTCTGGAGAAGAGAGAGACCGTGCCGTCCAACCCTTCTCTTCACAGACACGGGGAGGGGGGAAAGGGAAAGGGAAAGGAAGGAGGGAGGGGGGGGGGCTCCCTTTTTTCCTTGGAAGAGGAGCCAGAGAAGAGCAATAGGAGGAAGAGGAGGGGGCAGGGGATGGTCTTGGGCACGGTTCTGATTAAGAGCCGTCTGTTCGACATGGACCCTCTTTCAGCGTGTGGCCAAGCCGGAGCCAAAACATGGCACGCCAGGACCAAGCACTGTCTGCCGAACGCAGAACAGAGTGTGTGTGTGTGTGTTGTGTGTGTGTGTGTGTGTGTGTTGTGTGTGTGTGGGTTGGGGGTTGAGGAGAAATGCCTCCAGTTCCTCTGCGGAGAGGGGAGTGCCTGCTGCGTGTGAAATACTGTTGGCTTTTAGCAAACTCCCTGCCTTGATGAGTGCTGACAGTAGCCATTGTTTTATGGCCGCACGCAAACACACAGAACACACACACACCCATGTGAAATACACACCTCACACGTAGACACTACACAAATACTTGTCCTCATCAGCACACACACACACACACACACACACACACTTGCACACACAGACACTCCAGATAAAAGTAGGTGGTGTAAATTATGGCTGCATTAGGAGGATGCTGGGTAATTTATGGAATGTTTACCTGAGCGTGGAAGTCTGAACCGCATGGGGTCAGACAGTGCATGCGGGTAAGAGCCAGAGAGGAGGTCAGTAGTGTGTGTGTGTGTGTGTGTGTGGTGTGTGTGTGTGTGTGTGTGTGTGTGTGAGGGAGAAGGTTTGATTCACTGCAGCCTGTCTGATTAGCCTCCCCCTCTAACGCAGTAATGACCTGGAAAACCAGGCACTAATCAAGCGGAGGCATCCCAGCCCCTCCTGGAGGAGGACCCGTTCGGAGACAGCCCACCACCGCCATTGACTATGCACTCAGCTAAATCTCCTGGCTGTCGCCACGCTGGGCAAACATCTCTGCCCCATACCATCACCCTCGACACACACACACACACACACACTCACACGTACACAGCGCTCAGTCAAATCAACACACATGCATACACACTCTCTTACACTAACAATCAGTTAATCGTGGCACTGCACACAAATGGCTGGCTATTGACTGAAGCAGCCCGCCGATGTGTGTGCGTGTGTGTGTGTGTGTGTGCATGTGTGTGTGCATTTGTGCAGGTCAGCCCGCATGTTTTAAGGGGGTGGGGGGCTGTGTGTGTCTGTCTGTGCATGTGGGTCAGTCATTGTGTGTGTGTGTGTGTGTGTTTAGCTAGCAGAGAGGGGTGTTTTTCGGGAACGGTGCGGTGTGGAATTAGAGTAGGAGATTTATTCTGCAATCACTCAGAGCCCAGTGTATCGATCCTCCTCTGGCCAGCAGGGACGACACTACCCGGC
>PYXC01000541.1:7487500-7775000 GCA_015244755.2 Tenualosa ilisha | reverse complement strand
TGCAATACAGGGCCAAACACTTAGGCCATCTTCTGCACTGTCTTTCTGTTTTTTTGGCTGATTGCGTGTGTGTGTGTGTGTGGTGTGTGTGTGTTGTGTATTTGTGCGTGTGTGTGCGTGTGTGCACGCGTGTGTGTGTGTTTGTGCGTGTGTGTTGTGTGTGTGTGCATGTGTGCACGCGTGTGTGTGTGTGTGTGTGTGTGTGTGTGTGTGTGCGTGCCAGTAAATGCATGTAATTGTGTGTCTGTGAGTCTGGCTCGTCCGCTTGTGTGGCTGGGAAACTGTCCTCTGCTCAGCATCCAGCTCTGTGGAGTAGATGGCCCTGATCGAGCGCTAACCGAGGCGAATTAGAGCCAATGAAGTTAGCCTTTAATGAGAGGATCTGGCCTTAAGACTGTAATGACTCCAGGCTTTTACGAGAAGTGCCATACACAAATGACAAACAGATCTCTCGCTCTTTCTCTCTCTTACTCACTCTCTCTTTCACTCCCCCCTCGCCCTCTCTATCTCTCTCTCCCTCTCTCAGCCAAGTGCAACGCAACGGGCTCGTAATTTTTACCAGCACTGCACGAGATACGGCCTCTCTCAAAGCTTTTTGCCAGGCTGGCGCTGGGGGGGAAGGATTTCGATTTTTGCGGAGGCCTCCGTGAGTGCGGGCACATGCCTGTTACACAGAAGTTAAAAGCACCGAGGAAAAAACAGACACGTCCAAGGAAAATCTGAGAGGACGTTTATTAAACTTTTGATATATGCGAGTCTGTGATATTGTGAAATGTCACTGCTGGTAGCAGCTGCGGTTCTCACTCAAAGACACAGCCGTCATCCCATCTGTGCTCTCCAGAAATGTTTTTTTTTCTCTCTCTCTCTCTCTCTCTCTCTCTTTATTAGATATACAGTGTGTGGCTATATTTAGCTTAGGGAGAATAATTATTCCCAGACACATATCATCAGGCTATATAGCAAGGCTTCCTAATAGATCTAGAGATGACTTTTCTTGACTCACTGATTTACCTGTTAGGAGAACAAGCTCTTCAGAAGTAATAAGGCCACCATCACACCCTTAGAAAGAGTTCTCTCTCTTTCTGGACTGATAACGGAAGACAGCGGGCAGGGACCCTATAGAATTACAGCGCTCCATATTAGGAGTCTATTTGACGCCCAGTCAGCCATGATATTAAGTCAGCCATCGTAATTAAAGATCGTAGGCAGACATGGGTCACCCTCAGATATTAATTCAGGCTTGCAGTTTGCCCCTAAGAAAACACACAAGCTGGCTAAGCACACATACGAAAGAGCGCACACACACACATTCACGCGCACACACACACGCATGCACGCTTGCACACACACATGCACACACAGACACGGGAATTAGGTCTGCATGTCAGTTGTGGTTATGCTGATGATAAGGCACCCCGTAACCTGTGGGGTGTAGCGAAGAATAGTGTGTGTGTGTGTGTGTGTGTGTGTGTGTGTGTGTGTGTGTGTGTGTGTGTGTGTGTGTGTGTGTGTGTGTGTGTCCATGTATCTGTATATTGAAGCCACAGATGGGCTGTTAAAACTGCAAGCCCTTATTCTGTCATTGGAGAGATTTTTTCCCATACCCCCCACCTCTCTCTCTCTCTCTCTCTCTCTCTCTCTTTCTTCTTTCTTCCCCTCTTCTACCACTTCGTCCTCCTCCGTCAATTTGGTTTTCATTTTGATTGATTCTGTTGTCATTGGCCAAGCATATTGTATATCAAAGGCCAGTTGGAGAAGAGAACGGGGCTCCCGCACCGCTCCTGACATTCAAATGAAAATACAGCGGGATCCAATCCCCTCCGCTGAACAGGAAGAGAAGAGAGGGAGAGAAGAACACAGGAAAAGACAGGAAGACGGGGGGGGGAGTTTTGCTCTGCTCATGAAGTGAAAATCTGCTGTGTCCTGTCACTGTAGGACGCCTGGCTGTTTCACAAGAGCGAGAGCAGAGAGTGAGAGAGTGGTGTGTGTGTGTGTGTGTGTGTGTGTGAGAGAGAGAGAGGGTGAGAGCTTGTGATGGAGGTGAGCAGGCAGAGGGCCATGGGATTTTGGTGGGTGTTATGCTCTCTCCAGAGTGGGCTGCTGGAAGGGTGGAGGGGGTGATGGAGAGGCAGGGGGTGTTGTTTGGAATGGCCACTGCTGGACAGAGCTGCTTACTCCAAGCCCGTTCCTTAAAGAGTGCGACCAGAACTAACCATGTCACACACTGCCATTGATACACCACAGAGGGACCACAGCCCACACACACACACACACACACACACACACACACAGACACACACACACGCACGCACACACACACACAGAGACATGCTGAAATACGCTGACACCTACAGTAACACGCTACATATATATACCCAGAGACACACACACACACACACACACTGTGTGTTTTGTATGGACATTCTAAGAAAGGCTATGTAATGCTCATTAGCTGGGGCCCTGGGCTGTGAGGCTGGTTGGCGGAGGGCGAGTTTGGCACTGTGCGGGGGACTAACTGGCGCTTCTTGAGCAGCGCACACACACACACACACACACACACACCACACACACACACACAAACTCCCACAGATGGAGCCTAATCCTGCTGCAGGGAAGCTGCGGCTTCTGGAGAGACTAATGTCCCTTCCAGCTGCTCGCCACAGTGCTCGAGGAGGGGAGGAAGGGGCGAGAGAGGGAGAGCAAAAGAAGGTCATTTCTTTTTGTCTTTTTCTTTTTTCCTTTCTTTCTTTTTTTAGTAATCCTTCATTCTGTCTTGCACCTCCTTTACCCCCCCCAACCCAAACACACACTTTCATGACCCTGACACAAGATCTACTCGGCTGAGGTACTTCCCCCCTCCACCTCCTCCGCCTCCAGCTCCTTCATCATGTCTTTTCTAACCTCTTCTCTCTCTCTCTCTCTTTTTCTCTATCCCTCTCTCCTCTCCTCCCCTCCCCCTCTGCTCTGTGCTTCTCTTTGATGTCACAGGTGCTGCAGGAGGAGACAACCATCCCGGGCAGCGACCTGAAACTCGCGTACCTGAGCTCGCGGGCGTCCGGCTACAAGCCCGTGCTGAAGGTGACCATGACGCAGGCCGCCGTGCCCTTCAACCTGATGAAGGTGCACCTGATGGTGGCCGTGGTGGGGCGCCTCTTCCAGAAGTGGTTCCCGGCCCAGCCCAACCTGTCCTACACCTTCATCTGGGACAAGACGGACGCCTACAACCAGAGGGTCTACGGCTTGTCGGAGGCTGTGGGTGAGTCGGGCGGGCAGGGCTGGAGGGATTGAGTGTCGGGGTGGGGTTGGTGGAAGTCGGGGTAAGGGGTAAGTGTGAGAAGAGATCAGTGGAGTAACATCCTCTACCTCTATAGGAATAAGATGAGAGGAGATCAGTGGAGTAACATCCTCTGCCTCTATAGGAATGAGATGAGAGGAGATCAGTGGAGTAACATCCTCTACCTCTATAGGAATGAGATGCAGCTTAAGCAATTAGGGAAAGAACTCCTTGGGCCCTATCATGCTGCGGCACACTGTGCATTCGCGACATGCACATGGTGTCATTACTATTCTGTGCCAGCGCATCGTTCATTTTTTCCGGCAAAAAATCACGTTGTCTAGATAGCAGATGACACTGCGCCGTCATGGGTGTGTCAGCGAAAAGAAGAGCTGTGGTCTGGCGCAATGCTATTATAAGGACGCAAAAATTAAATCCGCCAGTGACCAACAAAACCTAAAACTATTTTAGGGGCGCACAGCGCTTTGGGATATGAAAGCGTGCACAATGCGCGCACACCCTGCTTCTCTCATCAGCAGGAGCGCGCAGCAGGGTTTATACAAAAGTTTTTCATGTGGAGAAAAAAATTATGGAGTCCCTGGAAATATGAAATATAAATGTACATCACATATATCACAATATTTATTAATATAATAATATTTATTGCGTTGAAAGCTTTTGTTTCCCCCGTCTTCTAACATCATTGTACCGCTTTCAGCACTGTTCAGATGTTCTTTTTTTGCCAAAGGCGGAGGACACAACTGAGGATATTTCCTCCCATACTTCCTTGACCCGTGGAGGTTTGGGGGGATTCTTTCCATCCCCGAAGATAACCTGTTCACGTGCTTTTACCTCACGCACTAGCAGATCGGTCTCCTCCATCGAAAAACGCTCCTGTCTTCCGGGTAAATTCGCCATCGTAATAGCAACACACCATGGAAAATGCGCCGCTGGCTTTTAAAGGGAGTGAGAGTATAAATCCTGATTGGTTAATTGTATGTTACGCCCAAAACACACCCATGACTAATGAAGTACTTTAAGACCAACCCTTTTGAACCATGCGCCTGGCGCAATGTTCACTTTTCCCGCCGTCAAAATACCAAATTGTGTCGGGCACGCCCCCAAAGCAACTTGCGCGACAGACTTTAGACAATGCGCATATGATGGTGAAAATAGAGCCCCTTATGCTGCAGTTTCCAAGTGTTCCAAGCATCTCTTCAAGGCAGCTTATTCAACACAACCCATAGAACAGAACTGAACAGAATAGAATAGAATAGAATCTGACACACAGCCAGTAGATGTCCCTTTTCCTCATATGCTTGAGACCCAGCGAAGTTCTTTTTCATAATGCATGCGTGTGTGCGTGCGTGCGTGTGTGTGTGTGTGTTAGTGTTGGCATGCGTATTGAGTGGGCACTTGAGGAAGAAAAAGCGAGCCGGTCAGTGGGACCGTGGGAGTGTGACGGTCAGACGGCGCAGGGGTCGGGAGGTCACGTCTACGGCTCCCTCGCTCTCTGGCTCGAGCTCTTCACCGACGAGCCCTCCGCCTGCCGCTCTTCACCGCTCGCTCGCCCCAGCCCTCTTAAAAACACACACTTTTCCCACACACTATTATATTTAAAGGCAGGGGAATGTGTTTCACCGCTGTTCAGCACGGAAAAGAGGAGCAGCCAAGGTTAAAGAAAAGCCCGGAATATAAATAGCATCTATATTTTCTTTAACACTAATGGCTGTGTGTGTGTGTGTGTGTGTATGTATGCTAATATTCCCCCCTGTTGAACACACCAGAAGGCCTGTGTCTCTAATTTAGATGGCTGAGGGCTTGCTCTTTTCAGAGCAGTTTTTTTTTTTTTTCTCTGCTTTCTTTTTGCTGACAGTATTTTTTCGCATGTGTGATTGCTCTATACAGAAACCGCAGGGAGGAACACACTTTTTCTCTCTCACTCACTCACTCACTCAATCTCTCTATCTTTTTCTATCACTCTTATTATCATGAAGGTCAAGCCATTTTTTTTGGTCTGTTTTTCTTTTTCCTTCCTTCCTTTCTTTCTTTCTTTCTTTCTTTCTTTCTTTCTTTCTTTCTTTTCTTTGATCCACTCCTTCTTTTTCATCCTGCTGATGAGGAAGGCTGTGCATTTACAGTGTGTGGCTGTGTTTGGCAGAAGGCAGCGCAAAGCTGTGGCTGTCTCAGCAAAAGCTTCCTGGCAGGCGGGTGGACGAGACGAGAAGAATACTGGCCAGCAGAGCCTCGTGTAAAAAAGGAGCCAGCATACCAGCACTGGAAAAGGAGGAAGGAAAAAATGAGAGAGAGAAAAGAAAGAACTAAATAAATACCTTGGAGTTGTACAGTCATCTTTTTTCCCAGTCAAACACCGCTAGCTATACACAAATTATATGCTGAATTAGAAGAGCTTGTGCAAGGTTAATGTTGACACATTTACACCTTAACGCACACACGTTTACACAAAGAGACTTTTTCACGCATGCAACACGTACACACGCGCGCGCGCAGCCGCGCACACACACGCATACACACACACACATAAACACACACACACACACAAGCGCACATAATCCCACAGACAGACACAGGAACACATGCAGGCACACACCTTAAGGAGAATCGATCGAGATCTCCTCTGCTTGCCTCTCATCAGAGTTTGGTTGTGCAATTGCATTACGCCGGTAATTTCACTCACCGATTTGCCCGGGCGGTTATTGATTGTCAGAGGAGTGTACAAGGTCGCCTGCTTGATGTGATGAGCTGCAGACAGATATGAATGTAAAGAGATTTTTGCCGTTCCGAGAGGCCAGCGGACTTGCCAGGCGGGGTGGGGGCGAGCGGAGAAGAGGGCAGGGGGCCAGGCCTCAGCACTAGTGTTTAGAGCAAATCAGACAAAGTTATGAGCAACTCTCAAGGAGGGGAAGCCTGCGGTGGGGTGCATAGAGCACAATGGAATGTGTGTGTGTGTGTGTGTGTGTGTGCGTATTTGTGTGTGTGTGTTGGTGACTCTGTTCCCTGTGCTCTCCCTGCAGTGTCGGTGGGCTTTGAGTACGAGTCATGCCTGGATTTGATCCTATGGGAGAAGAGGACGGCCTTGCTGCAGGGTTACGAGCTGGACGCGTCCAACATGGGTGGCTGGACGTTGGACAAACACCACGTGCTGGACGTGCAGAACGGTAAAGACCCATATGATGTCACTCTCCTCCCACTTTTTCCCCTGTGCCTTTTAGTCGGACAGGATTTCACTGTTTGCAGACCATTTTACTGTAATCAGGCTCGGAGCTTTCAGTCGCAGTGCTCGGTTCTTCTCTGGCTTACACTGACGGTGTTCACTGATAGAGCACAGTCCTCTGTCAGACCCTTTTGATCATTTCATTTCTGTAGCAGGAGAATAATAACCAATATCATGTCGGATGTCATCCCCCCTTGTTTGAGTGAAGGTAGCACACTGGTGTCTTATTTATGAGCTGCTGGGTTTACACACACGCACACACACACACACACACACACACACACACACACACACACAGACACACACACACACAGACAGCTGAGGGCTTCTCTGTCAACACTTAGCATGAGGGTACGGAGATGTGCATTGACACACTTATTAGTGCCCACTGGTGCATGGCAGGGTGGGTTTTCTGACAATCAGTCTCTCTCTCTCTCTCTCTCTCTCTCTCTCTCTCTCTCTCTCTCTCTCTGTCTTGTCTGTCTTTGGCGTCTCTGTCTCTAGCTCTCCCCTGTCTACTTCTTTTGCACTTCCAATTCACTGGCAGATGGTGTACTGTTAACAGGAAAACACACAAACGCAAGCCTCAGTATAAATGTGACAGACAGCACTGTATGCATGTGTATGTGTGTGTGTGTGTGTGTGTGTGTGTGGCAGCCCACACGCTGTCCACTCAGCTGTGTCCTAACAGCCGGAGGGATGGAGGGCGGTGACATTTCTGCCGAGACGTCCTTCACCGTGAGGACCCTGCACTGAAGGGCTCTCAGCCCACACAACACCCACCACCCCGCTGTCCCTCCACACACACACACACACACACACACACACACACATACACACACGAGCACACACACACCCATCTACCACACAGACACTATACACACCATCACCTTTTTCTCCTTAGTGGAGGAGTGGGGAGGGGGGGCTGAAGAGTCCTTCCTCCATCCTTGAGATGAGGGGATGGGGGGAGGAGGAAGAGAGGAGAAGGGGATAAGTGGGAAGGACAGGGGAGGGGAGGGGAAGAGATGTCGGATGGAAACGCGGTGAAAGAAGGACGCCTTGGATGTGTGGGACAAGACGAGTGCAGCCAAAGGTCAGTCGGCTCTAGCGTTACCCTCACGTCAGGACAGCCAAGACCATTTTCATTTTGAGAAAAATAACAAGTCGTAAAAAAAGGAGAGCAGAAGAAGAAAAAAAAAAAAAAAGGCTGGATGCTTTTGGATGTGTCAGCAACATGATGTTGGGTTCCACTCCGCGACCCCTTGGAAACACAAATCACCGCCTCAGGAAAGAGAGGGAGAGAGAGCGGAAAAAATGAAATCTGACTGGCAGCATCTCCTCCAAGTGACGCATGTCTAATTGCATTAGGCACGTGATTGGTCATTATGAGGTGATGGACAGGGCGCAGCGCCAATCAATCCTCTTGTTAGAGGGTCGACCGGAGCGCTGTTGGCCGGCTCGTGCTTGGCGGGCGCAGTAAAGTGGGCAATGAGGAAGGTGTCCATCACGCGCGGGGGGGGCGGCCGGTAATGAAGACGTCCGGAGCCGAGGCCCAATCTGCCAGAGTAATGAGGGGGCAAATGGGTTCTCCTGAACCAGCAGAATCCCACAAGCAGCGGTCAGGCCACTGGCAGCCAGTGAGCCATAGACCTGCAAATGCCCTCCACCAGCCAGAGTGAGTCAAGGCAACACCCACATAAACTTAAGGGAGTCATGATAAAATCCCCTTTGGTTTTAGGTTCAATTGAAGATTCTGTGGGGGAGTTTGTCTCTCTGTCTGGTCCAATGCACATTTCAGACATTGGCAGTGCTGATTTGTATGTTAATTAAATTCCAATCTGATTTTCCGGAGCACATTAGAGCTGCTTTTCACGGCGTCTGTTGGCGCGGCTGTTCTTTTGTGGGGGCGCGCGAGGCGGAACTAAAGGGGACGCGCTAATGAACACGTAATGAGTCCGGACGCTCCGGTGGCGGGCTGGGCCGGGGTGGGCCCGGCTGGACGTGGTGTGGGCCGGACGCCTGGTCCAGGCCCGGAGTGGGATGGGAGGGAGGGAGAGGGGGAGCGCTCGTGTCCGCGCCCCGCGCTCAGACCGGGCTCGGGGCTAGAGGCGCAAGTCGTCTGAGTGACACTAAGCCTTTCCTTTACCTCGCCTGCCTAGTGCCAGCTGTCTGAGGGAATTCAGCCAGGCTTTCATCTTCACACACGCACATACACACACACACACACACACACACAAACTCTCTCTCATGCCCTCATCTTGTCTTTCTGTAGCCCAGGGAGGAATCCACACCACCCCCCCACCCCTTCCAGTTCACCCCCTCTAGTTTCTGGGACCCCTCATGGAAAATGAAATGTCTGTTTGCCTCACGCCGCTCCCAAGTGCCAGGGCTGTTGTCGGCCATTTTGGCTCAGCTGGACAGCCTGTTTTGTTTTTTTTTTTTTTGCCATAGTGGCAGCCTATTCACCATGCCACCACTCCCTTCATTAAACCTGTAATGTCCCCAGATGGCCGGGCTTTAAATGGCCATTTTGTCTCAGCTGGACGTCTTGGCAAGCGGAGCCTATCGCCACCTTGCATCGGCAATAATTGCAGCCCATAGCATCACCCGCGGCCACGATTGATCCATGCGGCGTGTTGGTATGGAGATCTGCTGTGCTGCTGTGGATTTATGCATGCCGGAGTCAGGGCCGGCAACCAAGAAGCTGGAATTCTCAAGCAGCCCAGGAGCAGCTTGTCCTTCAGCACGGACTCTCTGGGAGTCGGAGGGCTCGGACCAGTGATTACAACCCTCCAGAGCCCAAATAGCCGCCGCGGCTCACAGTCGCTGCTGCGTGTTTGCGGAAAAGTTGTTTTTTTTTTTTTTTTAAACAGCTGCATACGCCCCCACACCTCTGGCCATGCCTCAGAATCACACAGGGCTAATGGCCACTGATTACTGTATTTCCAAAATGGCCACTGCAGACTCATTTTCCTGCAGTTCCACATGAGCGCAGTGGGTCTGATTGATTGCCATAGCCCCCCCCCCCCCCCCAATAAAAAAAAAAAAAAACACACACACACACACACCTCCCACACACTTGTATACTGAGCAATCCCAGACTCTCACAGGGATAATAGTGTGATTGCCACAGCCTCCAAGAAAAACAGCTACCAAAGTTTCTTGTAGCCCATTGAAGCATGGTGAGAATAAGCTGGTGATTACTTCAGCTCTGAGGTGGGCTGCTTCCTACTACCGTACTTAAAGAAGACCCCCAGATAGCATAATCACATATTATGCTGGCATTAGAACAAGCTGCTCTAGTGTAGTTTCTGTCGCTGTGTTACTGTGTTCGAATTTTACCACTTTTCTGTGCCCATATTGCTGCGACTCTGTGTTCTTGCGGAGATACGCAGATCTAGAGGAAATGGCACAAAATGTAAGTATTCCAAGAGAGGAGATGAAAGGAGATTCTAGGGAGATGTGTCGTGTGTGTGTGTGTGTGTCAGTGGGTGTAGTCTGAATATCAGTGAAACCATGGAGATAGACATGATATGAGACCATGGGGATGTAGCGTTGAGTGCGTGTGGGAATAGGAGGTGGCCCAGAGGCCAAACTCCAACACTTGTCTCTTTGTAATGTTAGTAATGGTGGTAATAGGAGAACTGAGCCTTTGGGACTTTGTCAGGTATCTGTAGCGCTCATCACAGGAAGTGTGTGTGTGTGTGTGTGTGTGCGTGTGTGTGTGTGTGTGCAAGTCTGTGCAAGTTCTGTCCTCCCCAGCGTCCTCTACCTGTCATCGTAGTCATCACATTACTCCCCATCCAACCACACACCACACCCTAAAAATAAGAAAAAAAATATTCATACATCAACAGCCATAGTTGGAGAACATGAGCTATGAACCCTTAGCTCACACACACACACACACACACACACACACACACCATGTAGACACTCGAGCCCTGTGTGTGTACTCTTTCATGGCTTTCCGGGTATTCACTGATAAATGCATTCATGAAAAGAAAGCCATTCTTTCAAAGCCCCCAATGACTTACAATATTTATCCCCTTCTCTGTGATATGTGACTCTTTGCACAGGGAGAACCAGGTCCAATTGCTGTCCCTGCTCAGGAAGAGCTTTAGAGTGTGTGTGCATAGGTGTGTGTGTGTGTGTGTGTGTGTGTGTGAGTGGGTGGGGTGCAGTGGGGTCTTGAGAGAGTGAGTGTGTGATGGTGGAATAGCCTGGCTTTGAGCGATAGATGCTCACATCACAGCCGTCTTTCTACATTCATCATTTAGCATGAATCTTTTATCAGGGATTCTCTGCCATAAGCCTCCAGAAATCCAGCCCAGCCCTTTGGAGGCAGGACCGGGGCTGGTAAAAGCCACGGCTCTTGCCCTCCAGTCAACCACTGGGCCTGAGCATCACACCCTCTCTCTCCCTCTCTCTCTCTCTCTCTCTCCCTCTCTCTTTCTCTCGGTCTCTGTCTCTCTCCCTCTCTCGGCCTCTGTCTCTCTCTCTCTGTCTTTCTCTCTCCCTCTCTCTCTCTCTCTACCACTTAATCTTGTTCTCACAATCTCACTTTCTCTCTCTCTCCCCCTCCTCTCCTCTCTCTCTCTCTCTCTCTCTCTCTCTCTCTCTTGCCTTGTGTGTGTCTCTGATGTGGGCTCTGTCCTCAGAGACTTGCCAAGCCTCTGTGAGTTTTTTTGTCCTCTTTCACTTACAGACAGTTTCCACTCGATTGCCCAGCCTCTCTCTCTCTCTCTCTCTCTCTCTCTCTCTCCCTTTCGTGCTTTCTCTCTCTCTCCCCCTCACTCTCTCTCCCTCTCCCTCTCTCTCTCTCCCGCATTTCACTTCCACCTTTCTGGGTCGCTCTGATAAGAGCTGTCTTGCATGCATGTCTGTTTGGGTGGCTGGGTGTGTGGATGTTGTGTCTAGTGTGCTCCTCTTAGCTGCCTCCTCCAGAGATGGACAACATCTACGGGAAGTACAATTCCTGGATGGTGTATGCAAGCACTACGCTCACACACACACACACACACACACACATTTAACTGCTATATAATCAAACCTGCCATTTTGCGTGTAAGTGTGTATATCTTGTGCATCCTACAGAGATGCAATGCATATGCCTCTGTGTGTGTGTGTGTGTGCTGTATGTGTGTGTGTGTGTGTGAGTTTGTGTGAGTTCATGTAACATGTGCATGTTTATGTACATGCGTGGGCTGGTCCCTCTCCCCACACGTGTTCGGCGTGGGGAAGCGATGGCTGTTTGCTAGCGCGTAATGTGGTGGTGGGTCTGGTGGTCCCCTGAGCCTGGTTCTGGCTCTCTGATGTGGGTCTGCCGTTCCTGCCCAGCCCCTCCACTGCCTTTCATCTGCCCTTATCAGGCCCTCCCAGAACCCCAGCCGCTCACGCGCCCACCCCCAGCTGCTCAGCCAGGCCCAGCAGGAGGCCCCCAACCTGGGGGAGGCAGCCTCATCACACCTGCCTCTCCTCCGGCCTCAGATGGAGCCACCACTAGCCCACTGGTGTTCACCAAGAGCAAGCGATTGGAAGGAGGGGTTCCATGCACCACCATTTTGGTGGAACTGGTCTCCTCAGACTCCATCTTCTTTGTGCTCTCTCTCTCTTTCTCTCTCTCTCTCTCTCTTTCTCCCCCCTTCTTTCATTCTCTCATTTACTTCCTTCGTCTTCTTCTCTTCCCAGTCCCACACAATCTCTGGCTTGCCTGAGGGCAGCGAGTAGGGGGGCACTCACAAAGTGTGTGTGTGTGTGTGTGCGTGTGCGTACGCGTTGAGATGTTGTGAGTTGAGTGTTTTTCACGCCTCTCTCCCAAATGTTCCCCCTGAGTGCGCGGCTTCTGGTGCCCCTGCGGTCTCTGTTTGGCCATTATTCTAATCAGGCCCCATCTCTCAGGACTATCGGAGAGGCCTTCCCTTCCCCGGCTTGGCTTGAAATATTTATGACCAGGGTACTTAGCGCGCAACAACAACAAAAAAAAAGACTTTGGAGTGAAGAAGAGTGTCAGAGAGAAGGAGGGAGGTTAAATTAGATTGATTTTTGGCTAATACCAGCTAGCCGCAAGCACACTTCAAGATGCTTACACACACACAAACACACACACACATATGTGCTCCTACACGTCCTATACATATTCATACACAAGGTGGTGATCCAATCTCCAGCATGTCTTCAGATATGGGATAATTGTTGGCCCTGTGCACTATGTGGTGCTGAGGGCCATTGTCATCACTGCTAGAGCTAGGAGGGGAACGGTATGGAAGAGGAGTGTGTGTGTGTGTGTGTGTGTGTGTGTGTGTGTGTGTCTGTGTTCCTCAAGGCAACAGTGTGACAACACTGTGAATTTTTTTGTGTGTGTGTGTGTGTGTGTTTGGGGGGGACGCGGGGAGGGGGGAGGAGTTATACATGCCTCCGGCCTTGGCTTGACGAATAAGGTCCATCTATCCCATTTAATCTGGCTCTGTCAGAAGTAGAGGAAAGCAGTGAAGAGGTCACCAATCCCCCCACCACCACCACCTGCCCATACGCCCACCCACCCCTCCACTACTACCTCTCTCCCACTCACACACATACACACACACACACACACACACACACACACCACCCTCCCATCATGTTGTTTTTACACCCTAGACTACCGATTTATTGAGAGAGAAAAGCTGAATGAGAGAGAGAGAGAGAGAGAGAGAGAGGAGAGAGAGAGAGATGAACGGCGTCTTGTTGATGTCAGTGAAGTATAGATGGAAGCGAGCCGAGCTGAGCATGCGGTGGAATTCCTCCTCCCCGAATCCCGTCTTGTTGAAGCGCCAGCAATTCACTTCAAGGTCAGACTCAAGCCTTCCATCGCCCCACCACCATGCACTGCCAACCCCCCAGGACGATTACACCACCAGCACCACCACCACCACCACCACCACCACCCCTCCACACACACACAATCACAGACACACACACACACACACCACCCCATGCTTTTCAGTCTGATGGAACATTCCTTTCTTATCACAATGTAATTTGTGAGAATGTGTCCCAGGTATGCACCTAATAGGCTATATGCCTCTTTGTGTGGAGGACACAAGTTCAGGCCAGTAAGTAAAGGATTTAAATTGCTTTCCATTTCAATTTATGCTTCCTTTGTTCAAATAGCTAAGCCTGCCCAGACTTATTTTCATTCATGGCCTCTTTTAACACCTCTTCTGTCAGTATATGCTTTCTTAAAGCTCAGCGCTAGGCGTCCCCCAGGGCAGGTTTAGGCATAGGTTAAGTAATCATTTTATACATAATTGAACATTCACACTGTATTTGTCCATATATGTGGCAGTGTACAGTTGCATATTAGCCCGATGCTCCTGGCCCAGATATAGGACTCTCATGTGGGCCATTACAGTAATGGGGAAGTGTCTGCTGCATTGCAGACTATAGTCAGCCACTGGTGCTCCCAATTAGCTAGCACTGGAGCAAGGAGGGCTTCCCGTGGATGAGAGGATGTCCTTGTGTTAGGGTGTGTGTGTGTGTGTCAGGTGTAGATCTGTGCAAACGTGCATTATTGCATCAACTGAGAAGCCAAGAACACCAGAGAGAGATGCTGAGGAGAAGTCAAGGTCGCACTTCTGTCTGTGTTTGTAATACACACACACACACACACATGCTCTCTCTCTCTCTCCCATAAACACACACACTCTCTCATTTTTTCTCTCTCCTACACACAAACACACTCTCTTTCTCTTTCTCTTTCTCTCTCTAGCCTCCTCTCCAGGGATGATGTTGCTCTCTCAGCAAGCTTCCATGACCAATTTGTCTTTGTTAGCAGTGCTCCGCTTTGCTCTGAATTAGCCTGTACTTCAGAAAATACCTCACCCGTCTCTGCATTTCCTCTCTCTCTCTCTCCCTCTCCCTCTCCCTCCCTCTCTCTCTCTCTCTTTCTCTCTGTCTCTACTCTCTCCTCCCATCCTGAGACACCCCTTACCAAGCATCGCCACCATTCAATCACTTAATCAATGGCCAAATGCTCATCAGACGTTGGAGTGTGTGTGTGTGTGTGTGTGTTAGTGTTTGTGTGTGTGTTAGTGTTTATGTGTATGTGTGTGTGTGTGTGTACAGCAGTTCTTGTGTATGTAGTAAGGTAAGGTAAGGTTTTTATTTCTGGTGGAAGGGGGTGGAGTCAGTGCAAGCTGTTTGTGTGTTGTGTGTCGTTGTGTTGTGTGTGTGGGTCATGTGTCTTGTGGAGGAAGCTCCTCAGATGTTTGTGTTGTGTTGTGTTGTGTGTGCGTTATGTTGTGTGTGTGTGAGTCATGTGTCTTGTGGAGGAAGCTCCTCAGATGTGTGTGTTGTGTTGTGTTGTGTTGTGTGTGTGTTGTGTTGTGTTGTGTTGTGTTGTGTGTGTGTGGGTCATGTGCCTTGTGGAGGAAGCTCCTCAGATGGCGTCATTGATCTGCTGCGTAATTAGCCAGGCCAGAAAAAGAGAGGCCACGCACACGGAATTCCAACATGTTGCCCGACGTGAATAATTTAACGCTCAGCATGAAGTCATCCTTTGAAGTGGTTCTTTGAAGCAACACCCACTTATCTCCCTTTCACTGTTCTGCTCTTTTTTCACACACACACACACACACACACACACCACACACACACACACACACACACACACACACAACCCTCACACTTACATCGAAACTAACTAAACTCTCAACCCCTTAAACCTGTCCCCAAATATCTGACCCATTCCTCTTTAGAAAAATTTAGAAATATACATATGAAATTATGTTGTGAATGCTTTAAAATTCTGTGATCATGACTGTTTTCAGCTGGCAGTCTTTCGTCAGGTCAAAAGTTGGGTCCTGCTCATACGCTGGGAAGTGCTGCTAGCCATCAGGCTTTGGGTTTATAGGGAGTTGGTGTTCTCTGACATCAGCACACACACTAATGCACAGACATTCACAAAAATAAACACAAATAATTCTCTCTATATATAATTCATTCTGTGTGTTAGGATGTGTGTGTGTGTGTGTGTGTGTGTGTGTGTGTGTGTGTGTGACTGAGGGAGTGGTTGTGCATGTCCTATAGCTGGGGGAGAGGGCTGCGAGAGGAGGCTGGTTGTGGTGGAGTCTTATTTAAGCGCTGTGTGGATGACAGCGGTTTGTGGTGGCTCATGTTATTTTAGTGCCATCCATCTCTCTCCCGTCTCCCTGTAGACGAACAACACCCACACACAAATTCTCGACAATTTTTGACTCTGTCTCTCACAAACATAAAATAATCTTTGTTGGATTTTGTAATTGCATGTTTGAATGTGTAGGAAGAATGAACGCTTCTAATATGTCAATTAAGATTTAGCATTTAGCAACATCAGAGAATTATTTTTTTTTCACCCCTATGTTCCTGTTAATTTAATAATACTTTCAAAGAGTTTAGAGTTTAGTGAACTTTAAACTCCTTGAATAAATTCAGCTTTTTAAAAAAAAACTTTTTTTTTTTTGCCCACTGAAATGACTACTACCGTGTTGGACACAATTTCTTTGACTTAACGAGAGTTCTTTTCATGTGTTTGGACTGTGAGCGTGTGTACTTGACGCCAGCGTGTGTGTTTTTGACTCCTTTCACGGAGCTCTCAGAGTGTGACAGCAGCGTTGCTACATGCAGGCATAAACGTCCGCCGCGATTCAGGCTGACCATCCTTGTGCGATGGCGCCCTTGATCTCCAATCTCCATTGAATAAAGATCAAAAGCACAGCCTTTCTCCACACCTTGTTTCATTTTGGGCTTGATAAAAGACCCCCCACAGCGTGACTGACAGCAGGAGAGAGTTTGATGTGTGCTGCTCTGTGCAATGCCACAGCCTGTACCTGTGCCATGTGTTTGCATTTTCAGGTTGGAGGGGGTTGTTATTGTTTGTTTGGAAACTCTTGATTCTTAGACTTGTTTTCTGAGCTCTTTTCATAGCAATTGCAAGTACATACGCAATATAAGTAAGTAAGTAATAAATAAATAACATATATATAACTTGACATAAAATAAAATAAAATGTAATTTTAAGGGAATGCATTTTTGCCATGCATGTTGTAGATTTTTTTTCTTCGGTATTTTTTTTAGAATATCTATCAAAAATGGCATTTGTTCATTTAGGATTAAAATCACCCCCTGCTGAGTTGGAGTTAAAACAGAAAACAACAGCATTAGATCTAGGCTGTTTGTGTGTGTGTGTGTGTGTGTGTGTGTGTGTGTAGTAATGTCTCAGGATAAACCACAGCATTTTGGAGCAAATGAAAACTGTGGACTGACGGCAAGCAGCACAGAGTTCAGACCCACAGCCAGTGGCATTCCCTTTCCACCCTTATTCTCAGTCACACACACACACACACACACACACACACACACATACTCACACACTAACATTTATGCACATGCTTACACACAGAAACACACAAAATCAAATTCATGCACTCACACACACACACACGCGCGCATACACAAACACATACAGTACATGCGCATACTTATTACAGTTCACATTCACACTCATGCACAAAACACACACACACACACACGTCCCACGTGCTTAAATAAAAAGGTGCCTGGGGTTGAGGCAGGAAGTGAGCAGAGGCAGAGCTTGGAGGCTGGCTAAGAGCGTGTTAGAGTTGAGGAGCCGGTGCCTGAGCCAGCAGCCTCCCCACGGCCCCATTCCACCACACACACACACACACACACACACACACACACACACACACACACACACAGCTCCCGCTTCCAGCCAAGGCTTGAAACTACACCACACCACACAACTTCACAAATATTAGCACAATGTATTCTCTTTCCACTCAACTGAAAACGAATGCTCACATTTTATTTGTGTTTTGTAGAAATATTTGGCTTCACTGATTTAGTCATGGAGAATGTCAAAAATATTCAAACGTATTAATATTCCCGTATTATTTAATTTTATTGTATTTTTTAATTTTAATTTAATTTAAGCAAACCTCAGGTATTTGGCAATTAATTCCACCTTAAACTGCAATTTATTTTATGTTAAATAGTAATATAATTAGCAAAATAATTGTCAAAGTAATATTTTTCAAATCCATGTTAATATCCCTACTTGATCTCATTGTTTCTTTCATGTTGAGAATTCGCCAGAATTCTGGCACTAATTTAGCTTCTAGATCACATTTCAGCTTTCTCTTTAAAGCCCCACAAAAAAAGCCCTCTTGTCTTTCTGCATTCATTTTCTGGAGGTCATTTTCTTAAAGTAGGAGATGACGTTCAGAGCAGTGTTTCATCTCGTTGCTCTCTCTTTTGGAATCACAGCAAGCTGCACTGCAGGAACCCCACTGAGTCACCAGAAAAGTGCCCCACTTTCTTCAAGTTTCCACCGCTCTGTTCAAGGGATGCCCGCAACTTCTACTCTCTCTCTCTCTCTCTCTCTCTCGCTTTCACTCACTCACTCTCACACTTACACACACACACACACACACTCACACTCAAAAAACAAAAAAAACACTACTTCACTCATACACATACACTTTTATACACACCCAAAACGATTACACATTCACACGCACAGAGAGAGAGACACACACACACACACACACACACACTATGGCTTATCAATAAAAACAGCCACCAAAGGTACTCTATTCTCAGAGCCAGTAAATTAGCATCCAGCTTATTACAGCTGCACCCATGACATTCTAAGCCTCTCTGATCTGATTTTCAGAAGGTGAAATTCATCTGAGAATAAACACACTCAAAGCCTAAATTAATTACACTCTGTTATGAAATGCAAACGGTCCCTGAAAGTGCTGCATTATCATCAGGTTTGTAGCGTTTTTTTATGGCTTCAGCCGGCGCTGCTGATCTCATATCAGTTTGGCCTGTGGGCAAGGCATGAATGAACACAACAAGAGGAGCGCTGAAACAAAAGCACTGCTGACAGTGGCTGAGTGCAGCATTGTGATGATGAGAGGAACAGCGGGAGAAAGTGTGAGAGGAGGGTCTTTTTTTTTTTTTTTTTTTTTTTTGAACGGAAGAGCGTGAGTTCTATCCTATCTCCCTCGCCCCAGTCAGGCCTAATGACGCCCCTCTCTAGCAGTTCCAATGCTGTAAACATAGGTTTGGCTTTACTGTGGAGACCGAAGGGGAAGAAAAAAACACTGCTATGCTTCAAGAAAATAAATGCTGTTGTGCAGTCATAAAAGAAAAAGAAAAAAAATATACAGAAAACGTGATCATCCTCATGATTAACATCGTCATCTTTTATGTACTCTCCTCCGTCAATAATGATGCGCTGAAACCTGCAACATGCAGTGTTGAATATTAACACAATTTAAAAAACTCTCCCCTCTTCTGGTGCTGGCAGGTATCCTGTACAAAGGGAATGGTGAGAACATCTTCATCTCCCAGCAGCCCCCGGTCATCAGCACCATCATGGGGAACGGGCGCAGGCGGAGCATCTCCTGCCCGAGCTGCAACGGCCAGGCGGACGGCAACAAGCTGCTGGCACCTGTGGCCCTGGCGTGTGGCGCTGACGGCAGCCTGTTCGTGGGCGACTTCAACTACATCCGCCGAATCTTTCCCTCGGGCAACGTCACCAGCGTCATGGAGCTCAGGTAGGGGTGAGACGCGAGCAGCAAACCATAGATGGATGGATGGATGGATGGATGGATGGAAGGATGATGGAAGGACGGCGTGTGTTTTAGATGTAGTATATTGGTGCATTGGGCTAATCTGTAGGGCTCACGTTGAGGGATCGATTATGTTGAGATTTTTTTAAATACATTGAAATTTATTTTATTTTAGTATTTTTTTAATGCATCAAAAAAGCATAGCGCATCATATGAAGGCAGTTTTCCCCTTGCATCGCTCCAGGCTGACTGGGGCTGATAGTGCTGAGTTGCTGCTCCCCATGCTGTGGTGTGCTCGGTTCAATAGCATTAGCCATGCATTCCTCATGGTATTGCAAGCAAAGACTTAAGACACACTCATCAGCCTTTGCACTTCTCTAACCCACATATTAGAAGCACTGCCACATCAAAGACATTGGTGTCTGTGGGAGAGAAAGGATGTGTGTTTGCCAGTGCATGTGTGTAAAGCCTTCGGGGGCTGAACATGAAGGAAAAGAGTGTGTGTGTGTGTGTGTGTGTGTGTGTGTGTGTGTGTGTGTGTGTGTGTGTGTGTTTGTGTGTGTGTGTGTGTCCCTGGGTTCCTATATAGAATTCTTCTTACTTATAAACCATATAGTTACCTGTTCCTGTCAAACTAAAAATGTATTTATGTGTGCACAGGGACTGATATATAATCATCATAATGTTTTGGTGATTTATCTATAACTAACTATATCTCAAAAATTATTGTTTCACAAATCTGTGGTGATAAAATATTTAAATCATAATATAATAATAATAATATAAAGATATTTAGATAATATTTCTTTTTTCAAATTGTATTAGAACATTCATTCATTCAGATTTAATTTAGTTTTAATTCAATCAGATGCTAAGGCATTTCTTAATCATTTGTAATACATTCTAAATACATTTAATGTATTATATTATATTATATTATATTATATTATATTATATTATATTATATTATATTATATTATGTGTTTGTACAGTGTTCAAAATTGTTCTGTAATTAAATGCTTTAGTCAATGTAACATCTGAAGCAATAATGCATTGTAATGATTTTGCAGCAGATATGTTATTGTAGTTGACATACTGGCTGTGGAAATAATTCCAGTGAATAATTCCTGTTGTCCTGTGACTGTGTGGATGAGCAGCGTGGATGTTGGACTCCTACAGAGACAGGACTACATTACACACATAAGGGGAACAGATGTGGCCAGTCAAATCATCAGGACTATAGACATTACTTCTTGAGCTGCTGATCAAATCCAGAGACCCATTCTCTGTCCTCGCTTTCTCTCTTTCTCACACACACTCGCACTCACACTCACACTCACACGCACACACACTCACATGTGCCCACACTCACACGCATACACACACACTCACACACACAAAAATATGCACATATGCATGCACATGCACTCACACACACACACACACACACACACACACACACACTCACTCACACATACACACACTCACTCACACATACACACACACACACACACACACACACTCACACTCACATACACACACACACAGTACACTCCAACACATTGTCTCTCTCTTGCTTCGTCTTCCCCTCTCACACACATTCACACACTATTAGAGTGCCCTCTCATCCCTGACTGTGGATGGCCATTTGGGCTGAAATCAGATCTGTTTCTCAGCTCTTCTATCAGCACCATCATAAATTCTCTCCTCTCATGAACCAAATACGAACACCTCCCCCCCCACCCACACACACACACACCCCTCTCGCTCTCTCTCTCTCTCTCTCTCTCTCTCCAGCAGCCCATGCACAATGTTCATTCTCCCTCTCTTTCTGTCCATGTCCATCTACTGTATTTCTCATTGCTTGTATGCCCCCTTTCAGTCTCTCTCTCTTTCTTCTTTCTATCTGTGTGGGTGTGAAAATAGACTTGAATTCTTCTTCTCTCTCTCTCTCTCTCTCTCTCTCTGTCTCTCTCCGTTTCACTCCCCCTCTCTACGGTGTCTGTATCTGACTCTCAGTTGCAGTGATCCAGTAATCTCTCTCTCATCTCACCTCATCACACTGCATGGTATCCTCTCTCTCTCTCTCTCTCTCTCTCTTTCTCTCTTTCTTTCTCTTTCTCTCTCTCTTCTCTTTCTCTGTCTGCTGTATCCTACCCATGCTCCTCTCTGTTCTGTTATTTAGGCACAAAAATCTTTCATGACGATTGGATTCATCGAGATTCACTTGTTTTATCAATTGCTATATAGGAGTAGCAGAGTGAAACATTCAGGTGGACAACAGGTCTGATAAGGAGAGCCTTTGTAAGAACACAACACGTTTATGCTCCACACAACAAACTAGTAGGAAATGCTAGCGACTCTCACTGAGAATACTGACAGAGTGCAAAATATGATGGATTTGGATTTCAATTCAATTTTCAATGTTATCAGCACTGTAAACTCACAGCCAATGGCTCTTGTTTTCATACAGCCACACTGTAAGCACTTGTGTGTGTGCCTTTATGTGTGTGTGTGTGTATGTGTGTGCGCTAGTGTGGAGCGCTAATGGCAGTCATTTAAATGAAGGTAGGCCCATTAAACAGCAGGCCTTCAGCCTGTGATGGCAGAGTAAATGAAAAGGCGCAGGTCCTGAGCGCTATATAATCACAGCGGGCCACCAAAGCACACGGCCCACACCGGTGCTAAAGGACGTCGCTTAGGAGCCGCCGCTCATTGTCCACAGCACAATCGATTGGCCGTTATGAGAGCACCAGGGCCAGGCATATGCTGGGAGCACACGCTGAGACAAGGACTCCAGGTGTGGCTTTCAGATTGGAGTGGAGGGTAGGGGAGAGGTGTCTGTGTGTGTGTGTGTGTGTGTGTGTGTGTGTGGTGTGAGAGAGAGAGAGAGAGAGAGACAGGCACAGGCCCTTGCTGGATAATCCAGGCAGTTTAGCCATGTGTGCACATGCCGTCTGTGGTGGTGTTGTAGGAGTATGTGTGTGTGTGTGTGTGTGTGTGTGTATGTGTGTGTGTGTGTGTGTGTGTTTGGGGGGGGGCATTGTTTGGAGAGGTTTTGTTATATATTATGCTCTGTTTTGCTCAGATTAACATGTGCTTATTTATATGTCTGTGGCCTCTGTGTGTGTGTGTATGTGTGTGCGCATGTTTTTTTGTGTGCGTCTATGTGTGTGTGTGTGTGTGTGTATTTTTTGTGTGTGTGTATGTATGTGTGTGTGTTTTTTTTGTGTGCGTCTATGTGTGTGTGTGTGTGTGTGTGTGTTTGTGCACGTGTTTGTGTGCGTCTATGTTTGTGTGTGCATCTGTGTGTGTGTGTGTGTGTGTTTGTGTGTGTGTGTGTGTGTGTTCTCAAGTCTGTCGATCTTGTGGAAATTTATGCTTTTCCTATCATGTTTCTCTCTTGTTTCTCCTGCTCTCTATGCTTTCCGATTTCCAAAGAAATAAAGATTTCAGACATAGGTAAGCCTGTGCCATGGTATGGATGCAGTCAAATGTTCTTCTCCTTGTGTTGTGTAATGTTGTGTTCCCACCTCCCTGCTGCCCAACCCCACCTCCATGTGCAATGCGTGAGCATGACTCTATGGTTACAAATCACCATCCTTCAAGCTTGGACGCTTAATCCCACAAAAAACACACACAGAATCGTCTGGATTTTTTTTTTTGGGGGGGGGGGGGGGGGGGGGGGGATTCCGCTGCATCTTCTTGTCAGCCTGGCTTCATGAAAAAGCAAGGTTGAATCGGCAGTGAGCGATTCGTGGGAAAAGGAGAGGGAGAGAAAGAAAGAGAGAGAGCGAGATCCTGAAAGATGGAGACAAATGTGGAATTTAAGTACAGTCTTCTGTTGCCGGTGACCAGTCAGTGAAGCCTCGCTTTGAAGCTCTGAGGTGACAGCAGTCAGTGCCATTTCAGAAAGAACGCTTCTTTCTTTCTTTTTTTTTTTTTTTATTCTTTTCCTTTTGTGTGCTCATATCTGTTTAAACTTGCGGCCTGGCGATGCCTGTATCCTTTCTTAAATGTCAGTAGTGAGGCACACGAGCAAGGCTTGGAGTGGTGCGCGGGGATGGGTGTCAGCTGCAGCTCCTATACGGCAAAGCCGCCATTGTTCTTGGAAAGGTCATTCTTATGGCTCGACATGCTGCGGGCCCTACTTGAAATAATTCCCTCGATTTCCTTTTTTCTTTTTTTTTCTTCCTCCTCGCACGACCCTCAGAATTCATCCAAAGAGTTTGATTTCGACAGCCAGTGTAAAATTAGGCGCGTGAGTCGTGGAATTAAAAGAGAGCTATTTCTAGAGCGCAGTCTTCTCCCCTCTCAACCCAGCTCATTTTTCAGCAGTTCACAGCAGCAATAACCTGCTATTTCATATTAATGGTAATGAATTAATAAGAGTTTGAGGGTCTCGTGGTTGTTAAATGCTTCATGTGGTCACTGTGACTTGCACTTATCCTTTCACTGTGCTCACACACACACACACACACACACAAAGAGAGACACAAAGCAGACATCTCGTTCCATTTGGATGTATCATTAAGGCTGCTGTGTATTGACTGTCTCTCCAGCGAGTCTCGTAAAGTTCAGGGGATATTAGGACGCCTGCACCACCATCCTGCTGTCGGCCAGGAAAACCTCGTTTTCCTCTAAGCAGCGTGGTCTCTAGTGCCTTTTTCGCCCCTCCACATGCATTCCCAAAACCCCTATCAGTTTTCTATTAGGTTTTCTCTCTCTCTCTCTCTCTTTATCTATTCCTCTCTCTCTGTGTCCCTTATCCCCATTTTCTTTGCTTTCCCTGGATCTCTCTGTCTCTTTCTCCCTCTGTTCTCACTGACTCTGTCATTAGAATGAACTCTTTCGCCTACATAGTGGTGGAGCCCCACCACAGTGCCTCACAGCCACAGACAACAACTTACTGCTTGTCTTTCCGGCCGTTTCCACACAAACCAAAAGAACTGTACGATACAAGTGTTTCATGTGTTTTTTTTGTTGAGCTAACTGTCAGTGCTGTCACTGCCACATGAACCGGCTTTAGGTTCAAGGTTCAGAGCTTAGGGTTAGGAGGGACATTGGAACAAGGCAAACAGCCTGCAGAGGTGGAGGCATCCAGGGAAACAGAGACCAAACACGTCAGGGGTGGAGGAGAGGAGAGGAACAGACAGAGGTGGAGGCAGCACAAGAGGCCAGCTTGTGAGAGGAATAGTGGTCAGGTGGTGGGGTCGGGTGGGGTGGCGGTGGATGTCCCCTCCTTCAGGCTCCACTGTCTCCCACCAGTGGCCACGCCGCGCCACGCCATCCAACACGCCATCCCAACACGCACTGTCTGACAGCCTATGTTTAGATGACCACCTTTTTAATTGAAGCCTCGTCATTGTTGGGTCGTCAACGCAGGTTGTCATGACAATGCTACAAACACCTCCCCAAACACAGACACAGAGTTGTATACACACACACACACACACATATATATACACTCACATGCACCCCTCACAGCGTTTCACTGGCACTTTTTGGACACAGGAAGTGCGGTTGATTGAGCGGATGTGACAGTCTGTTGGGCATCGTTATGCCCGCGTCAGACGATAGTGATTTCCCGTCATATCACGTTATGCTCACACTGTCACTACCACCGGTCTTCCTCTTCCTCCATCCCTCCTTCTCTCTCTCTCTCTCTCTCTCTCTCTCTTCACACTTGCACGCACACAGACCGATTTCTCCAGACTCTGACAGGCAGGGTGAAACTCTCTTGTGTTTCTTGTTCACATTTGAATTGCCGCCTGTCTGTCCTGTGAAAATCAGTCCATCTGTGTAAGCGCTGTGTGCCAGATTTGATTTCCATTGCGACCGTGTGGTCTGTTCTTTTTTCTTTTTTTTATCCTTCTTTTATCCTTTTTTTATCCTTTTTTAGCCTTGCGATTCTCATCTTCTCTCTCCCAGTTGACCCCACCCCTGTACATAAACCCAACCTCACACACACACACACAGAGAGAGCCCTCTTCCCCTCCTTCCCTTTGTGCTAACTGGGTTGCTCCCACATGTCCCCTGCACTCACACCAGCCTCTTTGTCGTTCTCGTCTCCGTAGCAACAACCCGGCGCACAGGTACTACCTGGCCACGGACCCGGTGACGGGCCAGCTGTACGTGTCAGACACCAACTCGCGGCGGATCTATCGGCCCAAGGTGCTGACGGGCACCAAGGAGCTGCTGCAGAACGGGGAGGTGGTGGCGGGCACCGGCGAGCAATGTCTGCCCTTCGACGAGGCTCGCTGCGGGGATGGGGGCAAGGCTACGGAGGCCCTCCTGCTGGGACCCAAAGGTAGGGTTACACACACATGCACACACATGCATACACATACACACACTTGCCTAGAAGCAGTTTACACAATTTCATGTTCTCCTCTGTCAATCTCTTATGAAAACCAATGTGGTGTGCGTATGTGTGTGTGTGTTTGTGTGTGTGTGTGTGTATGAGAGACAGTGTGTGTGTTTGTGAATTAGTCGTCCTTCAGTTGCTTTCCAAACTCCTTGTTGTGGCCATGCGGCTGAGAAAGGGGCCCCAGTGGAGGTAGATGACAGTGGGCGCCCATAGCAGATCCATCCCTCCATAAATAACCAAGCGCATCTCCATGTCAGCGGGCAGGCGGCAGATGACTGTGGGGGACTGCGGTGGCCATCATCCTGCGCTAGCGCTCTCTCTCTCTCTTTCTCTCTCTCTCTCTTTCTCTTTCTCCCTCTCTCTCACTCTCTCTCTCTGTCTCTCTCCTTGTCCTACTCTTCCCCCACCCCACCCCGCGCTAGCGGGTGCCACGGGACTCCAGTGGCACGTCTCATCTCGCCTGGCCTGGCCTGGCCTTGCGTCTTGTCTCGTCTGCCCATCCCTCCCCTGCCGTCACTCGCTCTCACCAGCTGCCCAAAAGGACAGTTCCTCTCGCTACAACTGACAGGAAATACCCACTGGGGCTTTCTTTTGCTTTCTCTCTCTCTCTCTCTCTCTCTCTCTCTCTCTCTCTCTCTTTCATTCTATCACTCATATGCACACATGCTTGCATGCACACACACACACACACACACACACACACACACACACACACACACACACACACACAGACATACGAGCAGACACATTTTGATTCCCCTCTTGGGAAGGCAGAGGAAGCAAAGCAAAGCTTGTCCTTTAACAAACACCGTCATCTGCTGCACCCGAAAAATGGCTGAGAATAATCGTCGGTGCTCTTAACAGTAAACGCGCCTCGTCGTCGTTTCCCAGGCTGCATTTCATGATGAGAAGGAGCCAGAGGAAACAGTGGCAGCTGGTGTCCTCATAATATTATGTTGAGGTGATAATGGTGCCGTTTGGACTCCAGTGTGTCGTAAAAAGGGAGCGAGCAGATTGTGAGTGGAGTTCATGCTGCTTAGCCCAGGCTTGGAAATTAGCCTGCCTGCCAGTCGTGGCAGTGTGGAGCTGGAAGTGCCGAGCACCCTCCTGTAAACACATGTGCGCCCGTACACACACACACACACACACACACACACACACACACACACACAGTCAGGCATACCCATGCAAATGCATGTTCACATACGCACACACATACACACACATGCGCACACGCAGGTACACACACACACACACACACACACACACACAAACACATGCATGCACGCATTCACGATCACACACACACACACACACACACAAAGACAAAAACATACACAGGAAAAACAAATTCACATAGGGACATATGCCAAACATTCACTCACTTACATCTCTCCCTGAGCTTTTTGTCCTTTGAGAGTAACAGCAGAGCCTACCCCCGCCTCTCTCCTGAAAGGGAATTGCGCTGTTTTCAGGTTTCCCTTCTATTTTTTTTTTTTTTTTTTGAAATGCAATTTTGGTAGCCATAGTAACCGTCAGTGGAGCTAATGTCGCACGCAGTAACAGTGCCCAACCAAATCTCTCTCTCGTGACCCCCACAACCCCAAAGCCAAACCCCCTCTCCCCTCTCCTGTTCTCCTGCCCTCTCAGCCCTGCTCTGATTGGACGGCTTGTGTGTGAGAGATGCCTGCAGCTCCTCCTGTTCACAATCATAGCATCAGGTCTTAAACATGCAACACCTTCATTCCCTTTGGAATGAATCAAGTGTCTATCTGTCTCTCTATCTATATGGGAAGCCTGTCTGCAGCGATGGAAGTCGGTTCTTGGATCTTAACAGAAGTGTGTCTGTCTGCACACAGATGTGCCTTTGTGTGTGTGTGTGTGTGTGTGTGTGTGTGTGTGTGTGTGTGTGTAGACAGTGAAAGAAAGAGCGAGGGAGAAGAGGCAGTCGTTTGGCTGCTTCGTCTTAGAAATAATTCAGTGCTGGAAAGCAAAAGCTGAATTATTCACCTTCCCATTCCGCTGCACTGACCTGAAAAATGCAAAGCCAACTCCCGACATGTGTAGCCGTCGTGTTCTGCCTTCCTGTGTGTGTGTGTGTGTGTGTGTGTGTGTGTGTGTGTGTGTGTGTGTGTGTGTTTCATCAGAGATCTCTCTCTGCCTTGCTCCAGGGATTGCCGTGGATAAGAACGGCTACATCTACTTTGTGGATGGCACCATGATCAGGAAGATCGACCGCAACGGCATCATCTCCACCCTGCTGGGCTCCAACGACCTGACCTCGGCGCGGCCTCTCACTTGCGACACCAGCATGCACATTGGACAGGTAAACACCATTCACTGACCCAGGACCTGTCTCGAGAACAGACAGCCGATCAGCCAGCAGACTGTGAATGAAGCCGCCCCTGTACAGTCTGTGCATGAGGGCAGGGCACACAGTGAAAAACTGGAGGCTGCACGCAGAAGCAGAGAGAGAGAGGGAGAGAGATGGATAGAGGAAGAGAGAAGAGCAAGAGAGAGCAAGAGAGTGAGTGATTGATAGGAGGAGAGGGAGAGAGAGAGGGAGTGGAAGAGAGTGAGGGGCCATTGCAAGGTAGCTGGAAGGGTTAGAGCTCCACCTGCTGGTAGCTCCTGTACCTCCTCACTATGCCCATCAAGCAGTTATCATGAGCAGTTCTGTGTCTGATAGACATACACACAAAAATCTTGCACACATGCCCCCACCACCCACCCCCATACACACACACACACACACACACACACACACAAACTATAGCTTTGGTGGGCCTTTAATCTATGGTGGTGCAGACTGTATGTCTCCCAGGGCTTTGCAAGAAGCAGCAAAAATGTTGCTGAGCAAAACAAAAAATGAAACTCAGAATGCTGTTAAATGCTACCCTGTGTGTGTGTGTGTGTGTGTGTGTGTGTATGTAGCGCTGTAACGCAAGTCTAGTGATATTAAATGAAAAGTGCTAGATTTTTCATTAATATGCTCTCCTCTCTGTAGTCTGTCTTTGCCACTATGACTGAGAGGCAGTACTTTCCTCTGACATATTTTCCCCAAGGGGATCTCTCTCTCTCTCTCTCTCTCTCTCTCTTCTCTCTCTCTCTCTCTCTCCTCTCTCTCTCTCTCTTCCTCTCTCCCTCTTTCTCTCCATCTCTCTCTCTCTCTCTCTCTCTCTTGCTCTGTCACTTGCTATTCACCTGCTCGCTCACTCGCTCTCCCTCTGTCTCGCGCTTTTCCTCTCTCTCTCTCAGTCTCTCTCTCCCTCTCTCTCTCTCTCTCTCTCCCTCTTTCTCTCCATCACACCCACATACACACACAGCCATGCAGGTATACACACACACAAATAGAGCGCAGATAAAGCAGCACTTGGAGGCCACACATCAAGATGCTGTGGGCTGTTGCAAGCTCAGTAATTGCAGTTGCTTGAGTGTGTCTGTCTGTGGACAATAAAGGCCTCACTCCCCCATGCTTTCACCCAGGGGTCCTTCTGCAGCCACAGGAGGGGCAGGGGAAGTGCGCATAGGTGCCCTAGTCGATCGCCTGTATAAATAAGACCCAGCCCACAGTAGGGCCTTGGCTGAGTGTCGAGCTGTCAGCAGGCGCAGAGACAGTTCCGGAAAGTTGCAGACTTCCATCTCTATTCCTGTCCTTTCAGCTCTTTTTCTGCCCTCGGCTCGCCCGTCCACCTGTGAACGCTGTCTGGTCTGAAATCAGTGCAGCTGGCTGTAGCCAAAGAGGCTGTGACCCCACCCTCAAGCCATTCCCACTCAAATGCTCTCAGAGATGGAGGGAGAGACAGAGAGAAAGAGGAAGGAGGGAGAGAGAGAGAAAGAGGAAGGAGTGTGTGTCTGTCATCTGCTGCGTACATTTGGCCCTGGCCTCCATGTATAATTGAGTGTGTGAAGCGCCCAGGCTCCAGAGTGGAACGCGAGCGAGCAGTACTGTTCTCCCTCTCTTCAGTCCACATCCACACACACACACACACACACACACACACACACACACACAGACACACACACAGCTGCCCCGCCAGTTCCCTGCAGGATTGAAATCCACAGCAGGCGCATAGGCCGCTAAGCGCGCCGCTCATAAACACTTAAAAGCAAGGTCAGGACAGGACACATCATGATGCCAGAGCTGGCCCCGTGCACACTCACTCTCTCTCTCTCTCTCTCTCTCTTTCTCTATCTCTCTCTCTCCCTTTCACACACACTCACACTCTCTCTCTGTCTCTCTATCTGTCTCTCTATCTGTCTCTCTCTCTCCCTCTCCCTCTCTTCCTTTAACACACACTCTCTCTCTCTCTCTCTCTCTCTCCCCCTCTCTCCCTTTCACACACACTCACACTCTCTTTCTCTCTCGCTCTCTCTCTCTCTCTCTCTCTCTCTCTCTCTCTCCCTCTCTCCCTTTCACACACACTCACACACACTCTCTCTCTCTCTCTCTGTCTCTCTATCTGTGTGTGTGTGTGTCTGTCAGTCTGGCTTTGTGTGTGTGTATCTGTGGGTGTCTTCAAGGCTCAAGGCTCTGAAGAAGCCCAGAGTTAGACCTTACCACATGACCGTCCTCATACTCATTACACAAATAGAAGCAGGGCAGGGTGTGTGTGTGTGTGTGTGTGTGTTTGTGTGTGTGTGTGTTGTTTGTGTCTGGGTATGTGTGTGTTTTTTTCTTTGGATCCTTTCCAGAGAAAACAGACCTTACCTCACCCCGTCCTTAAACACAGTGTAAATGAGATCCAAGGACAGTGTGTTTGTTTTGTGTGTCTGTATGTGTGTGTGTGTGTGTCTGTGTGTGTGTGTAGGGAGGGGAGGTTATCTGTGTGTCTGTGTGTGTTTCCATATGTTTCTGTGTGTATCTGAATTGCAAGAGTCTCAGAGACCTTACAGGCAAACTCTGACTTATAGTCTGTGAGGGACAAAGCACATCTTGTTTAAATAATAAAAGTGCTGAAGCTTGCAGTGAAGCTTCTTTCTGCTTGTATAGTTGCTGTTTTGTTTATCCAGACAGTTGCTTCCTTTAGGCAGTGAGGAGATCCATCCCGACACAAAATAAATGACCCTGGATTGAGCAAATTGAATCAAGCACAGCCGCACAATGTATTAAGCTCTGGAAGTAAAGGATTCTTCTTCATCAGTGTCACACTAAAGTGCAGAGTGAGCCTCTGTTTGTGCATATGTGTGTCCCTGTGTGCTCTGTGTGTGTGAGTGTGTGTGTGTATGTGTGTGGATTGGGGAAGTGCTGGCCAGGGAGCAGGTGTGTGTGTGTATGCATGTGCGTCTGTGTGTGAGTGAGAGAATGTCTTTTTGCATTCCTCTGTATATGTCTGTATGTGTGTGTGTGTGTGTGTGTGTGTGTGTGTGTGTGTGTGTGTTTATTAGATCTCTGACACCCCTCTGTTCTTGCCATTGGTCCATCAGGTCCGTCTGGAGTGGCCCACAGATCTGGCCATCAACCCCATGGACAACTCCATCTACGTGCTGGACAACAACGTGGTGCTGCAGATCACTGAGAACCGGCAGGTGCGCATCGTGGCCGGGCGGCCTATGCACTGCCAGGTGCCAGGCATCGAGTACGCCATGGGCAAGCGTGCCATTCAGACCACGCTGGAGGGCGCCACGGCCATCGCGCTCTCCTACAGCGGCGTGCTGTACATCGCCGAGACGGACGAGAAGAAGATCCACCGCATCCGGCAGGTGTCCACCGACGGCGAGATCTCGCCACTGGCCGGTGCGCCATCCGACTGCGACTGCAAGAACGACGCCAACTGCGACTGCTACCAGACGGGCGAGGGTTACGCCAAGGACGCTCGACTCAACTCGCCCTCCTCGCTGGTGGTGGCGCCGGACGGCACGCTCTTCGTGGCAGACCTGGGCAACATCCGCATCCGCGCCATCCGCCGCAACCGGCCGCCCGTGGGCTCCGCCGGCCTCTACGAGGTGGCCTCGCCGTCCGAGCAGGAGCTGTACGCCTTCGACGCCAACGGCACGCACCAGTACACGGCCAGCCTGGTCACCGGGGACTACAAGTACAACTTCAGCTACAGCAACGAGGACGACGTGACCGCCGTGACTGACAGCAGCGGCAACACGCTGCGCGTCCGCCGCGACCCCAACGGCATGCCCGTGCGAGTGGTCGCCCCCGACAACCAGGTCATCTGGCTGACCATCGGCACCAACGGCGGGCTGAAGACCCTCACGGCGCAGGGCCAGGAGCTCGTGCTCTTCACTTACCATGGCAACAGCGGTCTCCTGGCAACCAAGAGCATCCAGATCGGCTGGACCACCTTCTATGAGTAAGTGCTGTTTGGGCAGAGATTACGAAATGGGCTCCTTCTACTTCATCATCTTTTTTTTTTTTTTTTTTTCTCATTTTTGTGGTTATTGTTATTGTTGATTGTGGAGATGCTTTTGTTGATAAAGCCAGACTGCAGACGGGGGAGTTTGTGAGCAACCTGAGCCTGCCCTGTGGCTGTCTGGTCAGCAGGGTTAGCTGAATAGCCCAGCACTCAGCAGAAGCTTCAGGTCCCGCACACCACGACACACACCACGACACACACCACGACGCGTCGCACTCTCTATCAAAGCCGCAATTTCATCTCTACCCGGCTCACCGCATTTGCAGAGGCTTTGATCTGATAGCGACAGCACCAGTCTCTCTCCCTCTCTCTTTCTCTCTCTCTCTCTCTCTCTTTCTCCCTCTCTCTCTCTCTCTCCCCCTCTTTCCCTTTCTCTCTCTCTCTCTCACATCTCTCTCCCTCTTTCTCTTTCTGTCTCTCTCTCTCCCTCTTTCTCTCCCCCCCCCCTCTCTCTCTTTTTCTCTCTCTCTCTCCCTCTCTCTCTCCCTCTGTGCTCCTCCAGTATCACACTGTGTGCCAGCCGACTTTTCCCTAAGTGACACAAGCGCGCACACACACACACACACACACACACACACACACACACACATCATGTCTACACACAGAAACTCTCTCTTTTTCACACACACACACACACGCACACACACACACTTTTACATGCACAGAGAGAGATACAGCCACACACGCGCACACACAGACAGTGACAGACTGTTGGGACAGCGTGTGTGACCACACAGCTATTGCCACAGAGACCAGCAGACAGGCAGTGTGTCAGTGCAAGGGCACAGTTTGAGCCACGTCATGCTGCAGAGCTGTCAGCAGGAGTGTGTCACTGTGACTGGGGCGGAAGAGGGGGTGCATGCATGTGTCTGACGATGCACACACACACACACACACACACACACACACAGACATATGCAGCATGCACACAAACACGCATTCACTCCCTCACTCTCACATGCACATAGACACACACTGTCTCTGTCACACACACACACACACACTCACTCATGGATACACACTCACACACACACAGACACTTACACTGAGAACTGAAGCCCAGAAGGCCTGGTTTCAATCACACATGAGCAGGTCCGTCTCCCAGTCCTCTGTGCTGATTTATTCAATGCTTCAGCATCCCATTTAACAGCTTGCTCATTCTCCGACACCCCTTCTCTGCTCAATTCAGACTGAAATCCACAAAGAGTTTCCCGACTGCTCATTTTGCTTTGTGTTCAATCATTTCAAGTTGACAAGCCCTCCCCGACCCTGCCATTCATTTCACTTAACAAGCACCGACTCTCAGCTGTTTTACAATAAAGTCTCGTTCATTCAGACTCCACTATGTGTTTCAGTCAGCCTGCATGGCCCCGCCACACTTGACTTTGATGTGTTAAATGTTGAATCAGTGGTGCATTCAGCCAAATCATAATTCTGCATCATTCACTTGCACATCTGACCTTCGAGCGCGGCTCTTGAACACCTCTCCAGTGATAATGGCGAAGGCGGCCATTTTGTGCCTAGGGACTTGCAGCACATCTTGGCCTCCTTCAACACATAACATCCATTGAGCACTCCGATGGAAACATTCAATTCCATCCCCCTCACAGACAATCACAAATGCGCAAGCACACGCAGACACATAAATGCACGCGCACACACACACATACATGCACACAGTGTGACGCATAATGCATTGGTCCTGAGGAAATCAATCATATCCACCTCCCCTGCATGTGCATGCTTAGAGAAGAGAGAGAGAGAGAATATACTGTATGTTGTGTGCCCTGCTTGCCTAATGCACAGGCCCTACAGATGTGAGGTGAGGAGGTGCCAGAACTAAGAGAGTTGAGTCACATAGTCAGTTATGTATGCAGTGTGTGGGAGTTAGTGTGTCATTCCTCACCTTACAACTGATTCAGGAACAGGCTGTTCACAAGATAGTAGATTTATGCATAGTCAAACACCCCCCCCCCCCGCACCCCCGCTGTGCATTCATTCTAAAATTTAGAATAGTTTGATTTACAGAGCGGTCAGGGGGGTTGTCTGGATGTAGCCACACCATGTCCTTTTGTTTCCAGGATAAAAAACACATTTTAATGTGTGTGTGTGTGTTTGTGTGTGTGTGTGTGTGTGTGTGCACCTCACAGTTATGACAGCGATGGACGGCTGACCAATGTCACCTTCCCCACTGGTGTCATCACCAGTCTCCATGGCGACATGAAGCCAGCACTGACGGTGGACATCGAGACGTCTGGCCGCGAGGATGACGTCAGCATTACCACCAACCTCTCGTCCATAGACTCTTTCTACACGCTGGTGCAAGGTGAACATGATTAAAACCCAAGCCCCAGTGGCACACACACACACACCCACACTCACACACACACTCTCACACTCACACACACATAGACTTATATCTACTACAGTGAAAATGTAATCTTTTTAAAACACCCCATATCCCATCTCCCACTCTCTCTCTCTCTCTCTCTCTTCTCCATGACTTTGTTTCCTTCCATAGACCAACTGAGGAACAGCTACCAGGTCGGCTATGACAACTCCCTGCGTGTTATCTATGCCAACGGGATGGACACACACTACCAGACAGAGCCACACATCC
The DNA here is from genome assembly GCA_015244755.2 of Tenualosa ilisha. Taxonomy (NCBI): domain Eukaryota; kingdom Metazoa; phylum Chordata; class Actinopteri; order Clupeiformes; family Clupeidae; genus Tenualosa; species Tenualosa ilisha. The sequence goes on along the minus strand of PYXC01000541.1, from coordinate 7,740,513 downwards.
TGGCGGGGGCCGCCAACCCTACGGTGGCCCGGAGGAACATGACCCTGCCCGGGGAGAGCGGACAGAACCTGGTGGAGTGGCGCTTCCGCAAAGAGCAAACACGAGGAAAGGTCATTGTGTTTGGACGAAAGCTGAGGGTAGGTTTGAGTTCAAACACATACACACACACACACACACATTTACACAGCAATCTGTGCAGCTTACACAGGAGAACATACACAGTCCTGCAGAGTAATTCTAAAAGAATTAACATGAGTGAACACTATATCATTTATCAAAGCCAAGCCTTGTAGTGTGATAGATGGTTTATTATGTGTTGGCCAATTCCTGTGGTGTCTTCCTGTGGCCAGCTCATGATTAAGTAGCAGTGTTTGTCCTCACTGTTTACAAATGGAGAACAAAAATCCACTTTCCATTTGCGAGTTTAAAATGTGTGCCGACCACAGTATTAAAGCTCTGCTCGTATGGTATGTGCTCTGCATAATTCTGTCTACATCCCAATGTATTATTCATTGACAATACAAAAGGAGGCCTTTTCCTTTAAAGACTCCTTGTTAGCTCGTCAAGTGTGTCATGGCGAATCGAGAAAAATGACGATCAATTGATTCACCTCTGAAACACATGATTTTCTGAAGTGCACTGTACTGGGTGTGATTTCTCGAAGCCTAATGCTGTTATGTACGGCTGTTTTTCTAACACGAGTCCCATCATGGAAGGCCTCTGAGGGAGTTGTCAGATATGCCACATCCATATGCTAATGGCTCTTGGAGCGCTTGTTTATGTCTGGCTAAAGTAGTGGCTGTCAGCCGCCGGGACTGACACCAGTGAGGCGGCAACGGTGGCACCGGCACCGATCTGAGGGGAAAAGGGGCTCCGTTTCCATTTCAAACGGCCCACAGTGCCTCTCCAACCAAAACACACGTTTTGATTTCTCACGCTCAACACAAGTGCAGATTAGTGTCTCCCAGTCCGGTGATTAGGGAGATGGGTGTGATTTTGTCATCTTTGTATTCTTCCCTTTTTTTCCCTCTTTCCTTCCCACCTTCTTTTCCCATCTTCTCGGCGCGTCTGAGTGTTTTGTCTCATCTACATCAAAGGAGCACTTGAAGTGTTTTCTCCAGTCGATGGGGAATGAAGGTATGATGAGGGCCAACTCTGGCGGCCCCTCGAGAGGTTAATATCCATACCGTGCCTTCCCCGCTGTCTGATGGTGCTGTTTGTTTCTCCTCAAAACACACGCACACACAGGATTTCCTTCACGTCAGCCCTACAGAGGTCCCACATTATTGTCACCCAACCTGTCACAGCCCTACACAGTTTAGGATTGATGGGTTGGGTTTTTTTCTTATTTAGTTTCTATCTATGGAACTGAGAGTACTTGAGGAGCAGGTTTAATCTCTGATTGATGAGCAGGAGCCTTGTGTGTGTGTGTGTGTGTGTGTGTGTGTGTGTGTGTGTGTGTGTGTGTGCGCTCATACTGGTAGGTACATTTGTCTCCCATCTAATGCCCATGTGTCACCCAGATTGAAAGCGAGGGAGATAGGGACGTGCAGACTTGGGTGGGACAGTTTTGAGCGAGCGCCAGTGACACTCTCTGTGTAATGAACAACCTTTCCAGGAGCAGATAATCACATCTCCCACACACACACACAAACACACACACAAACACACACACTCTCTCTCACTTGCATGAAGGGTTCCCCTAAAGGCGTTTAGTGTCTCACTCAGGAATCAATCAGAGTAGCATCTTATACAAACAGGCCGCCACAACTCTGCTGATGAATGGTACCGTATCTCGCTGATTGACTTTAAGGGCCAGTGCCCATCTGTCACCACTCTTATTCATGTGGCACTTATTCTCATGTTATACTTCCTCTGCACTTCTTGTTTCTCTTCTCCTTCTTCTTCTCCTTCTTCTTCTTCTTCTTCTTCTTCTTCTTCTTCTTCTTCTTCCTGTCCTTTCAAAGGTCAACGGGAGGAACCTGCTCTCAGTGGACTACGACCGAACGCTGCGGACTGAGAAGATCTACGACGACCACCGCAAGTTCTTGCTGAAGATCGTGTACGACCCGTCGGGCCACCCCACTCTGTGGGTGCCCAGCAGCAAGCTGATGTCGGTCAACCTCACCTACTCCAGCACGGGCCAGGTCACCTGCCTCCAGCGCGGCCCTACCAGCGAGCGCGCCGAGTACGACAGCCAGGGACGAATCGTCTCCCGTACCTTCGCCGACGGCAAGACCTGGAGCTACACCTACCTGGATAAGGTGAGCGGGACGAGGAGGAGGAGGAGGAGGTTTGTGTAGCTGGGGGGGAGATGTGGAGATAGGGGAAGGGCTTCACTGGAGCACCAGATCATTTTTCTCTGGATTTTCAGTGCGCCTATTGTTTTTGTAGGCTGTGGTTTTCCAGCACATTTGCACATATTTACCTTACTAGGCCATCCGTCCATATGTCTGTCTGTCTCTCTCTCTCTCTCTCTCTCTCTCTGTCTGTGGAGTGTAACAGAGGGACTCACTTGAGAAGGTGACAAGCAGGCTCAAATGTTGAGGAATCAGATCCTGCGTAGGGAAAGTCCAGTTCTGGAGCACCGCTTAGCGCCAGGGCAAGGCAACCGGTCCTCATATTTCTCTTCCGAACGCGGCACGTACGGCAGAAACATAAGCTCTTGAGCAGGCCTTTCAGCGGGACCAGGCTTTCATACAGCCCCACCCCCACCCTCAGGCTGTTGGACAGAGGCTCATTTTCCTAGGCCAACTGTAATTTAACAAAATATGATCCTAATATTGTACCTGTCCAAGTTTGTAAAGCCAGAAATACCTCAGCGGTGCTGACTTGAGGCTGACCTTTGGGAAAGCCCCAGTGGACAGGCGCACAGCTGCGTCTCCAGCAGGCAATAACAGCCTCTGGTCCCGCTCGCTCACTCGCTGTTTATAGGTTGGCTTAGTATGCCTGCTCAGGTCCAGGCCTGGAAGCCCCATGGAGAAGCACACAGCGTCTGGATGTATTTGGGAGAGTGCAAGCGAATGTGTGTTATTAATGACAGCAAAGAAAAGAGACGAGTTATTTTGCGAAAGAAAAACAACAAATAATTGAGATTCCCCTGAAAGCTGTGAGTGTCAAAAGGTTGAGAATTATGGGGGCGGGGGACCGGAGTATACAGAGAGTAAGAGAGAGCTCACTGCAAATGACTTGGGATGTTAAATGTGTGTGTGTGTGTATGTGTGTGTGTGTGTGTGTGTGTGTGTGTGTGTGTGTTTAGTGGGGAGATGGCTTAGCAGAGCCTCCTAAAGCCAAAGTTATGGCTGCAGAAATGAGACTCCAGGGAGCAGGAAGGCTTAGCTGAGGTTTACAGTCTTGCAAAGAGCAGAGGAGAGGAGGGGTGCACTGTGTGTGTGTGTGTGTGTGTGTGTGTGTGTGTGTGTGTGTGTGGAGGGAGGACTTGCATCAGAGCGAAATCAGAAAGCAGTAAAGACGGACAGTTAACGCACCTAACACACTGCCTCTGGCCCTAGACTCCCCTTCACTGGAGTACGGTAGCCCTCCCAACACTTTGGCTGGGGGTTCTGTCTGTCCTTCGCTGTAGCTCTGTGATATGTCTAGTTCAGAGATCAACACTTTAAGGACAGGTTCGGCTTTTTACACTTAATACTTTGTTTTCTGATCGTTTATGATGAAATACAGTGGCTAAGATCAAAATTGTGACGAATGCCTCTGTTAACTTTCGTTTGTAAAGAAGTGAAACTCACCAAGTGGTCAGTAATGTTCACTGAGAAGCTGACACAAAAATCATTGCAAAGTGTGACTTCCATCAGCTTGCATTGCTTCAAACTCAAAAAAGTTTACATACAGGTATGATGGGTTTGAAAAAACTCAAAATATTAATCTTAACCATTGTATTTCATCATAAACGATCAGAAAACAAGCCTTTAAGTGTGAAACTAGTGTAAAGTGTAAAAAACTAAGCTACCCTTTAAGTAGCTCTTAGATTTTTCTTGAATATATCAGACATGTCCCTGAAGAGAGCAGTGTCTGAAAGTCAACTTTCCTCTCTGCACTCATCACACATCTTCCTTTGAGGGAGAGAGATGGGGGTGGGGGGGAAGAGAATCACTCTTTGTTTACTTGTGGCAGAAAGTGAACTTTTATTCTCCTCTGAAGAGCAGGGAAATAGAGTCGAGTCCCCTGAGTGCATTAAATATGCATGGGGATGCTAGCGCTCAGTGCTGCCACATAGCCAGGTAGCGTGACCAGGAAGAGCGCTATCAACGCACAAACACATGCCACCCTGCACACGCGCGGGGGGGGTGATGCACTCAGGCTGCCTAGCTATGGACGACACACTGAAGAAGTGACAGACACATGAAGGCTATCGCGCACACACAGACACACACACACACACACACACACACACATAGAGAAATGTACACAAACACATATACACATAAGCCCAAATTTGTGCGCGTAAACCACATACACGTGCAAACATGACATCACACACTCACTCCAGAAGAGAGAGGTGTGGTCGTGAGAAACAGTAGAGACATATTAGAAGAGGATATGCCAGTGAGGAGCAGGATGGCCACAAGCTCAGATTCTTTCACACACACACACACTCAGACTCGCACACATACACACACACATACACACACACACACACACACACACACACACACCTCCATCACCCAGGTGGCTGGGCTACTCAGATGTTTATTTATTTATTCATTCATTTATTTATTTGCCCCCATTTTTATTTATAACCCTGGCACCTCTTGGCCTGTCGCTTTGAGTCAAGCGCAGCCTGCGTGACAGCCACAAGCCCCCCCCCCCCCCCCCCACACACACACATACCCAGTACCCCTCATATCTCTCCACAGTGTCCACTCACTGGTCCTGCATTAAGCACCAGAGCGCTAGGACTGTGCTTTATCTAGTCTAAAAACAGCCCTCTTCATCCTGACGCCTTTTTCCTCGCGTCCATCACCAGTCCCTCCTCTACCTTTGGGCCATATGCAAAGCAGGCAATTACCTGTTGTTTGCCTAAGTGATTGCAACTGCAGTGGAGCTTAGCTTATGAGATAAGTATGGACACGGTATGGGGCCGGAGCCAGTAATTGCGGCTCACTGTAGAATTACGCATCCGAGTGCATTAAACAGGTCTGCGCTTAGACATGCAGGGGTCAAGGAGAACTCAATTAAGGGAAGAAATCGTCTCCCAAATGGAATGTTAATACCTGCATTTACAGGCCATTTGCATTTTAAATGCTTGTTAGTGTAATTAATTGTTCCATCTCTTCCCCCCTCCCTGTTCTCTATGTTTCTTTATCTCTCTCTTTCTCTCTCTCTCTCCTTCTTTGGTCTATTGGTCTTGCTGTATCTCTGCCTTTCCTCTCTGCTTTCTTGCCTGCGTCTCTAGTCCATGGTTCTGCTGTTGCACAGCCAACGGCAGTACATCTTCGACTACGACATGCAGGACCGCCTGTCAGCCATCACCATGCCCAGCGTGGCGCGGCACACCATGCAGACCATCCGCTCGGTGGGCTACTACCGCAACATCTACAACCCGCCGGAGAGCAACGCCTCGGTGACGGTGGACTACACGGAGGACGGGCAGCTGCTGCGCGTGGCCCACCTGGGCACGGGGCGACGCGTTCTCTACAAGTACCGGCGGCAGAACAAGCTGGCCGAGATCCTGTACGACAGCACGCGCGTCAGCTTCACCTACGACGAGACGGCCGGCGTGCTCAAGACGGTCAACCTGCAGAGCGAGGGCTTCATCTGCTCCATCCGCTACCGGCAGGTGGGCCCGCTCGTCGACCGTCAGATCTTCCGCTTCAGCGAGGACGGCATGGTGAACGCCCGCTTCGACTACACCTACGACAACAGCTTCCGGGTCACCAGCATGCAGGGGGTCATCAACGAGACGCCGCTGCCCATAGACCTCTACCAGTTCGACGACATCTCGGGCAAGGTGGAGCAGTTTGGCAAGTTTGGGGTCATCTACTATGACATCAACCAGATCATTTCCACGGCGGTGATGACCTACACCAAGCACTTTGACGCGAACGGGCGCATCAAGGAGATCCAATACGAGATCTTCCGCTCGCTCCTGTATTGGATCACCATCCAGTATGACAACGTGGGCCGCGTCACCAAGCGTGAGATCAAGATCGGGCCATTTGCCAACACCACCAAGTACGGCTACGAGTACGACGTGGACGGTCAGCTGCAGACTGTTTACCTCAATGAGAAGATCATGTGGCGCTACAACTATGACCTTAACGGCAACCTGCACCTGCTCAACCCCGGCAACAGCGCCAGGCTCACGCCGCTCCGCTACGACCTGCGCGACCGCATTACACGCCTCGGGGACGTCCAGTACCGACTGGACGAGGACGGCTTCCTCCGCCAGCGCGGCACAGAGATCTTCGAGTACAACTCCAAGGGCCTGCTGGTGCGTGTGCACAGCAAGGGCGGCGGCTGGACCATCCAGTATCGCTACGACGGCCTGGGCCGCCGACTGGCCTCGCGCAACAGCCTGGGCCAGCACCTGCAGTTCTTCTACGCCGACCTGAACTACCCGACGCGCATCACGCACGTCTACAACCACTCCAGCTCCGAGATCACCTCGCTCTACTACGACCTGCAGGGCCACCTGTTCGCCATGGAGATCAGCAGCGGCGAGGAGTTCTACATCGCCTGCGACAACACCGGCACGCCGCTGGCCGTCTTCAGCAGCAACGGACGCCTGCTCAAGCAGGTGCACTACACGGCGTTTGGCGAGATCTACTTCGACTCCAACCCGGCCTTCCAGCTGGTCATCGGCTTTCACGGCGGCCTTTACGACCCGCTGACCCGGCTGCTGCACTTCGGCGAGCGCGACTACGACATCCCTGCAGGCCGCTGGACCACTCCGGACATCGGCACGTGGACACGGGTGGGCAAGGACCCCGCGCCGTTCAACCTGTACATGTTCCGCAACAACAACCCGGTCAGCAAGGTGCACGAGGTCAAGGAGTACGTCACAGGTGAGGCCACGTGAAAGGGTGCACAGGGTGGTTTTAATTTATCATGCCGAGAGCTTTAGCTATGTTTGGCACCATATGAAAGCAGATTCTTGGGCAAATGGTGAGCCTTATTTCAAAGCGTTACTGTACTTTGGATAGTGGGATGGAATGAGAGCATGTGATAAGAAAACATTCATCTTTAATCAAAGGATCAGGGAGTTTTCTGTGTGGTAATATTGAGCTGGAATATGTCAGCCCCTTTTTTTCTTGGTGTGGGATCATCTTTGTTTGTGCTGGCAGAGCTGCAGCAAGAGGTTTGGATGTTTGCCCCCAGGCTTCCTGTCAAGTAAGGTCAACTTACCAGAAATGTCATACTGCCAGACGCTTGTCAGGAATAGGAATTCATGGTTTTGCTGTTAGGGAACAGTGTTAATGGAACATTCTTGAGTGACGCTAATTTCCATGTTTTTTTTTTTTTTTCCCTCCCTCTTCGTGCTGTACGCAGATGTCAACATCTGGCTGGTGACGTTCGGGTTCCATCTCCACAACGCCATCCCAGGGTTCCCCATCCCCAAGTTTGACCTGACGCAGCCCTCACTGGAGATGAGGAAGAGTCAGCTGTGGGATGACCTGCCGGTGTGTATCTGAGCCATCTGGGCCTGTCCTCCATCTCTCTCTCTCTCTCTCTCTCTCTCTCAGCCCTCTCCACTTCACCCAACCTCTACAGTGTGTTTCTTTCCTCTTTCCTGTCTCTCCCTCTGTCTCTCTCAACGTCCGTAGCCAGGGGCCTTAGAGTGTCTGAGTGGCTGGCTGGCCGTGTGTTGTCTTACCCTCCAAAGGCACACATGGAGAAGGAGCAAACAAAAGTCAGGGTGGTCCTCAGCTCAGCCAACACAGAGGCCAATTATCTCACGCTAAATCATTACCAGTTTTGCAGGAAATGGGGTCATTATCCTCCAGCATTTGAAGTGCAAATAAGTCACCCTCTCTCCTTAATTGTCCTTGCATGACAGTCGCACCACTGTGTGTAATTAACAAGCACTACTCAAAGCGTAAGATTTTCACTTTCTTCTCAAAGTAATACCCCTTACCAGTTCTGTTGTCTGTGTTGTTTGTGCTGAATTTATATTCCCTGACAGTTCCGGCAGTAAGCAAGTCCTGTCAACTTTTTTTTCTCTGCCCTCTTCAAGTTAACACTAAGAAGATTAAAAGGAAAGAAATTTAGCAACTCGCGTCTTTGTTTTGCATTTGAAAATGTTTTGTCTTTAAAGTAGGCCATTATCCAATTCAGTGCAGGCACCCTGCTGCCCATTCTGAACACCTCTATTTTCTCCCTCTCTCTCTTTCTCTCCCTGTTTCTCTCTCTCTCTCTCTCTCTCTCTCCTTCTCCTCTGTGCAGTCCATCTCGGGGGTTCAGCAGGCTGTGACGCACCAGGCCAAGGCGTTCCTGTCGTTTGAGCGCATGCCCGAGATCCAGCTGAGCCGACGGCGGCCCAGTGGCGAGCGGCCGTGGCTGTGGTTCGCCACCGTCAAGTCGCTGATCGGCAAAGGCGTGATGCTGGCCATCAGCCAGGGCCGCGTGCTCACCAGCGCCCTAAACATCGCCAACGAGGACTGCATCAAGATCGCCACGGTGCTAAACCACGCCTACTACCTGGAGGACCTCCACTTCACGGTGGAGGGCCGCGACACGCACTACTTCATCAAGACCGCGCTCCCCGAGAACGACCTGGGCACGCTGCGGCTCACCAGCGGTCGCAAGACCTTGGACAGCGGCGTCAACGTCACGGTGTCACAGTCCACCACGGTGGTGAACGGCCGCACGCGACGCTTCGCAGACGTGGAACTGCAGCACGGCGCCCTGGCGCTGCGCATACGCTACGGCTCCACGCTGGACGAGGAGAAGGCCCGCGTGCTGGAGCAGGCTCGCCAGCGGGCGCTGGCCCAGGCCTGGGCACGCGAGCAGCAGAGGGTACGCGAGGGCGAGGAGGGCGCCCGTCTCTGGACGGAGGGCGAGAAGCGCCAGCTGCTGAGCAATGGCAAAGTGCAGGGCTACGACGGCTACTACGTGCTGTCCGTGGAGCAGTACCCCGAGCTGGCCGACAGTGCCAACAACATCCAGTTCCTGCGCCAGAGCGAGATCGGGAAGAGGTAACACGACGGACGGCACGCAGCCTCATGTGTTCCACTCCACGCCAGACGACCTGCCGGACTCCCTCTCCCTTCTCCCTCTAAATCCGCCACACACGCATAAACACACACACACACACACACACACACACACATATACATACACCCTCCAAAGAGACTGTTGAGCTCAACCCTCCCCCTGTCTGTGTCCTGTACACAAATACATTTTAAATACACACTCATTCTCACATCCAAATACACACACACACACACATATACAGATACCTATTCTGATATATATGGAGCCTTGCTGTTTTGGAAGACTGTAGAAGGCTTTGAGCTAGCGCCTTGTGTAGGGTCATCTCAGTCTAACGCAGTTACCGTGTAGAAAATGTCTCAATTTTGAAGCAGCAGAATGACCCCAACAAGGGTCGGACCAGGACCAGGACCAGGACCAGGACCGCCCAGGTCAGCGTTCCCGTTTGGTTCCGCTTCTCTGTGTGGAAGTGACTGTGAACTTCTCCTCAGAAGAAGGACTCAAGACTCTTCACTTTGTAAAAGTTGAAAACAAAACAAAAAAAAGAAACTCTTTCTTCATTTCTCTCTCTTTTTTTTACCTTTAAACCTTAGAGGTGACCTGCTTCAAACACAGATAGAACACATGGAGGAAAAACAAAACGGAAGGAAGATTTGAAGTGTTTACATGCCGTAACGTATACCACTGCACTTCTCTGGAGTGAGAACACACTCCAGCAATGTTCATATCACATCCCCACACCTCCTGATTGGCTGACCTAATAGGAAGAGACATGTAAGAGTTTTGGGGGGGGGGGGTTGGTTTGATTATTTGCCGGCCAGGGCAGGTCAGCTCTGTGGGGTGTACAGCTGTAAGCCATGTGGCTCTCTGTGGGATGGACACTCTCTCGAGTGAAGCTCACTCTCACACATACACACACACACACACACGCATGTGTCTCTGTGGGGACCCGCGCCCTCCCGACCCAGAGTGCGTAGGGGCCACTCACGTCCGAAAGCACCCCAGGAGGCGCAAGGAGACACATCCAATAGAAATCAAATAAAAGAGCGACACGTGAAAGAATAAAAGAATCATATCCAATCAAGCTTTTAACTGAGACATGAGAATAATCTTTATGGATTTTTTTTTAAAGATGAAAGAAAGTAAATCCACTTATCCGTATTTCAATATTAGTCTCAGAGAAAGTAATTTATGTACAGTGTTTCTACTTAAAAAAAAAATAAAACCTTAAAAATAGAGATTTGCTCTTGTCATGCATTACTGTTTATACTTCAAATATTTTATCCTGTTAGAATGGATGGTAATGCTATTCAAGATAAGTAACAAACTGTACTTTGTCATTCATTTCTGCATTCAGGCTGGAAGTTTTCTTTGTCCTTTCTGTATCTTGCTTTTCTCTCTCTTTCTTGAAACTTTGTTTTGGCACTTACTGTTTTTGAAAATTGTCCATAGCGTCGTTTCAAAGCTCTCTACGCCTTTCTAGGAAGTCATTTGTGATAGATACTGCGAACCAGGTCTTCAGAAGATACAAACAAACTTTACGCTCAAGTTGATGTCTAGCCTGGTGAACAGCGTGTTCGATTAGCATACAGTGTTCTTCGCTCCGGGCTGAATTTGGAGTGTTTTCATTGCTTTAACGCTGCTCCTCCTTCGTGCCTCAGGTTGCCCTATCGCAAAGATTTTCCGTGAGTGTCAGAGTGCTTTTGCCTTCTGCCGGCTGGAGAGCGTGCGTCATGCAACCAGCCAGTAAATGACTCACCCATAGGCACAAACTGAGCAAGTGAATGCACGAACATGGCCAAACATCGTCGTCCAGGCCACTTAACGCACTCATAACAAATTATGATTAATGGAGCCAAACAAGCCCCTAAAGGCCAGCTATCACACACACACACACACACACACACACATACATACGCGCACACACACGCTGAGTTGTCATGTACAGACACAATTGTGTCAAGCGCATGAGAGGCGCTAATGCGGGCATGATGAGGAGGAGCAGGAAAAGGAGGTGACCCCTTCTACCCTTCAGTTAAGCCAGGGGAAGGTGGATAGGAAGGGAAAGCCAAGCACTGCGCATTAGGATGGAGATTTTTTGGACATAACCTAAATAGCAATTGAGTGTAATGTGAAGCGCTTGCCAGAGGGAGTCAGGAAGCAGCAGAAGCGTTTTTGTTTTTACAGTGCTTAATACTCGTCTCTAACACGCTGTCTCTGTCTATCTCTATCTCTCTCTCTCTCTCTCTGTCTCTGTCTCTCTCTCCAGTACTCTTGCTCTCTTTCTTTTTGTCTCTTTACCACTTTCTCTCTCTCTCTCTCTCTCTCTCTCTCTCTCTCTCTCTCTCTCTGTCTCTCTCTCTCACACACACTGTTAGAGCCTGAGGGAAAACACACACTCTTAGGGGGAAGAGAGGGAAAGCTAGAGAGGAAAGGGAATAAAACTTTTCTCACTTCAAGTTTGACTTCAATCAAGATCATGATTTTTTTTTTTTTTTTTTCCTTTTTTGTGGTTGCAACTTTATTTTCTTGCAAAGAGAATTTGGACAGCTCACACAGTGTGAAGTCAATAATTCTGACAGCAAGCCTCATATCTCTGAAAAGTCAGGACTGACTGTAAACAAACCCAGTCCTCCTATATAATACAAGTCATCATGAAATGGCTCATAGTACAGATTTTTTTTTTCTTTTGTGGTTTGTTTTTTTGTAAAACACTCCTTAAGATTGTATCAGTTTTAAAAAAAATGTATGGACTTACGAATGAGAAAGTAATGTTTGTTATGTTTACTGTTCATTTTTGTATCTGTTTGAATTTCATCCTTTTTTATTTGTAACGGGTCATTGAAATGGTATTTTTCTATGTGTGTGTGACCAGTTTGACTGGGCCTCTGAGAAGGAAGCAATCTTAGGTTCTTATTCTTGTGTGATAATTTCTGTTCTCTCTCTCTCTCTGTGTGTGTGGGTGTGTGTCTGATACTCTGTGGTATTATTGGCTGGACCCAGCCGTGGTCATGCGCTGTCTTTGAGCAGAGGGGACTGTAGCCGTTCTTCTCCCGACTGACCGTCCTGCAGCCTTCTTGCCTTGCCCAAGTGTGTGTCTGCAGCTATGAGATTGGCATTAGAATCAGTGTTCTCGTCCCAATCTGGCTTGTCCAGGCTCTCATGTTGAACCCCTAAGTCCAAAAGTTAATTGAAAATAAATATCAAACTATTTCATTCATGCATCTGACCACATGTCAGTCACTTCATCTTTAGGCTAACAGAGAGCTGCTCCCAGTTTGGAGGAGAAAACAAAACAAAACCAAGATGTTTTTGGTGGTTCTTCTGAGAGCTGGGATGCGACTGTGTTGAGCCCCTCAGGTCCAGGGCCCCAGAGGAGGGGGGAAGGGGGCGGGGGGCGGGAGGTGATAGAGGGCTGAGCGGTCAGACCGGAAGAGCTGGGCATCAGGTTAAAGAGGCAGGTCCGCTTTTGTTTGGCTGTCATTTGCATGCCTACTATGTAAAATGCCCATCGCCACTCCGTCAGTTAAGAAATGTGCATTTCAAGACTTGGATCCCTCATGTCAGCACAAACAAAAAAAATTAACAAACTGAAACATGTAGGTTAGAGAAGAGTGGGGCTATGTTCTGTATATGAAATATTGCACTATAATGTCCATAGTGTGATTGCATTGCTTTGTTTGATTTATTTACCTTTAAGTGCTAGTAAGGTCGCAGTTCAAAGTGGGGTGAGGGCTTGTCGTGTCACTTTTAATGGCAGAGGAGTTGATGGGAAGGTCCTCGCTAATAGAAGACCCTAAATGAGATGGACTAGGGGGGTGGGAGTGTGGGTGGGGGGGGGTTACTGTTGTGCAGAATTAGTTGGAGGCAAGCGGGTTTTCATGATTTGGTACAAAATGGCTGTCATTGACCATCCCAGACACAGGCACTGTTCATACCATAAGCAACCACTAGAGTGTATGCGTCAGAGGTGGAGTGCCCCGGTGTTTGGACGCCGTGTGGTGATTGAGATGGATTTGTGTTAAACATGCTTTTAGTCGTTTCATCACTCTGCACTGGCTAGACAAGGCGCTTATTTTCAGAGGTGGCTCTTTTGTATTCGTTATGTGGCAAGGAGAAGTGTCTCGTTCTCTCTCTCTCTCTCTCTCTCGCTCTCTCTCTCTCTCGTGTGTGTGAAGCAGGGATGCAAAAAAATTCAAGAGTAAAACTGATCTGAACTGTAAATCCAATACAAAATATATCTGTCTTTTTCTGTGTGATGAAGGTACAGAACTCTTTTATTTATTCCAAACTTCTAGGGTTTTTGTTTGGTTTTGTTTGTTTTTCTTTTTATTTGTCCTTCCTTCAGTCAGCATCCTCTGCAGATTCATGTTATTGTTTATATACACGTTGCCATTTAGAGTGCAAATAAAGTGCAATTTTAATGTAATCTGGAAAGAGGTCATTTCTGGGACTCCTCCGTCCTTTTATCTTCATGTCAATGCTCCGCCGAGATCAATGGTACAAATAAAATGGAATACTGTAAAGGTTTCTGAACAGCGTGAGCCAGAAAGTTGTTTTCTTCTTTACACATGCAGATGAGGCTTTATTCACAAATAAATTGTATTCACACATAAAAAAGACCAAAGCCAAGGTTATGCTTTTAAGACAAGCTGGGTGTATTCCACACAAACATGTGTATAAGATGGCCTTGGTGTTCTTTATGTGCCTTTAATGGAGTGTGTGTGTTCATTTGGGTCACTTAGGGTTACCTGGCAGTTGGAAGTCTCTCTTTCACACAAAAGTAACATTAGACCCTGGAAAGCTGTGAGAACATCACACAAACACAATATGAAAGGTGTAGTGTATATATATATATATATATGTGTGTGTGTGTGTGTTGTTCTGGCAGCTTGCTGGGGTTTGCTGTGAATTCTGAAAAATCCCCACTTGCACCAAAAAGGTAACCTTCAACACATCATAAAAACATATGTTACAAATGCATACTTCGTCTTAGAAAAGGAAAAAAAAATGAAAGCCTACCTCCTCACACGGTTCCAGGTGTGCCTGGGAGGATGAATGAAGACGTCCAGCAGTCAGGTATGGCCACTGGGAGTATCTCTCGCCAGCCAGCCTGCTAGCCTGAGTGCCTGGAGGTGGCTTGTCCAGACGCTACCATCCCTTAGCCCACGGCCCACACCCGCCCTCCCCCAGCTCAGCCACATCCATCCATCCATCCTGTCTGAGACAAGGCTGTGCAGAGGAGGGGGTGAGGGAGGCGGGAGTCATGAGCTGCAGCCCAGTCTGTGTGCGTGTGTGTGTGTATGTGTGTGTGTGACCAAGTGTTCCTGTGCTCTGTTGCTGGCTCTCCTGCACCTGGTGTACAGGGTCTCATTCACACAGTCCACACTTCATCTAACATCTGAGACCGCAAACGCAGCTTTGTGTGTGTTTGTCTGCGTGTGTGAAACTGTGTGTATGTGTGTGTGTTATTTTGGCCAAGGTAAAACATTTCAGAATGACTTCCTTCCTCTATAGTGCTTATGTTGTAAGTCACTGTTGTGTGCTATGTCTGAAATGACTTTGACATCACCTTTATTTTTTTGACCTATATATTTTGACCTATACCATTATACACACAAATGCACAAGAAGCGCATGAGAGAGCAGGTATGAGTGACACTTTCTGATGACTCATCATTTCCTAAATGCACATCTTTCTAACCCTATCTATCCATTATCATCCCCATAAAATACACTAATGTCAATAGAGACATTGCTGCATCTACCTGCCTTAATCGGAGGAAACACAGGAGTTATAAATGAAATATAATATAATATAATAATAAAATCTTACAATATATTATTATATAAGTATTGTATATATATTATTAAAAAAACATTCTAACCCTTTTCCCTCACGCTAAGAAATGAAATGAGAGATGAGAGTGAATTTATTCATTTTAATCTGTGTGAACTGAACTTTGAGCTGGCACTTATAAAGTATGAACTTGCACAATACTGGATAGGTGTGTGTGTGTGTATGTGTGTCTTTTGCATCAACAGTACTAACTGGGGCTGTGCAGTCTCAGTAGTGTCTGCAAACAGAGTTGCTTCTGTGAGAGTGTGTAGGCTTGCTGTAATTGATTATCTGTCACTGACATCCCTAGGCTACACATCTTGGATGCCCATCCATGTTACAGTTATACCTGCACCTGCCTGGTGCGTGTGTGCGTGTATGTGCGTGTGTGTGTGTGTGTGTGTATGCTCTCCCATATATTATTCAGAAATGTGTGTAAGTTTTGTGAGTGTGTGCTTTGGGGCATTAAAATATAAAACAGTTGAAGTTATTTCTCATCCTCTAGCTTTTAAGCTCACAAAATTTTTTTGACCATTTTCACAAGACATCGATTTGCTGTGATGGGTTTCTAGACAAAAAAGAAGTTGTGAGCATTTTCACCCACACGGATAATCTTTGAAGTAATATAATATTAAGTCACTTTTACTGAATGATGTTTCATGCAAACACTTGGAGCATATTACTGCTTAAGGGCAAACTCCAACCCAGAGCTGAAGAGACGCAGCTGCCGCGCGCGGTGCTCAAGCGTTTCGTGCGCTGGATCCATCTCTCCTGAGGGTCCCACAGGCCCTCCAACAGGCACCAGTCGCTCATTCTCAACACTGAAAGTTTGCACCTAACAGTAAATGTTCCACTTGGCCTCACAAACTTGGTTTCCTTTCAACTTTTTTAAGTGTGCATTTTCAACTGATTTAACACACCATTCCAATAAGAGATTCTGACTGGAACTCTCATGAAGTCTTCTAATGCAAAGTGAAAAAGAAAAAAAAAAAAGATTTGCCAGAGGGGTTGCGGTCAAACTATGTACCGTCAAATTTATTTTGTGAATTCATCTGAATTAACAGATAGTGTCATTGTAGATATATAGCATTAAAATCATGGATTAAGGGCTTTGTCATCAATAGCGCCTAATTAGAGATGTATTATAAAGGGACAGCGTGGCTAAGTGGGCTAAGACAGGGACCGGGTTCAAGAGATCCCAATCCTTTCTCATCTCCTTCCCACTCATTTCCTGTCCCTCTCTACTGTCCTATCAGAATAAAGGCGAAAAGCCCCCAAAAAATCTTCAAAAAGAAACATAATAAAAAGCTAATAATCAGCACAAGATGTGTGTATGTGGTATAAATACCTGAAGAAGCTGGGATTTTTCCCTGCAACAGCACTACATGATCTCCAGTGATATTTAGAGCCACTATGTTCGCACAGCCAGTAGTGGACACTGTGTGTGTGTGTGTGTGTGTGTGTGTGTGTGTGTGTATGCGCCTGTTCCTGCCTTTGCATACGTGATCCATAAAATTGGCCCGCTTGGGTTGTCACTGCTGTCACTAAGTTCCTGTTCAGCCATTTTGCATCTCTATTGAGTTGCAGGCTCTCTCTCACAGGCTGTCAATGAGCCATCAATAGAGAGGAAAAGCTGTCGTCTTTCCTCCTCGCGGGCCAATCATTAGCAGGCAGCCCCTAACGACTTCTCAGGCCCTCGTGTCTGACAGCTGGCTGAGGGCCAGGGTCGATGGCGCTCTCGTGAAGGGGCCCTCTCATCTCTGACACGTAGGATTAAAATGTTTTCTTTAGAGGCTCAGACAGGCTAAGCTCGGCGAGATTTGCACAGGCACGGATAGCCATTAGCCTGCAAGCGGCTAGCACTTTGTCACAGTATTCTCTTGTCAAGCCACCGACCACCCTCGCCTCCCTCTCCTCCCCGCCCGACTCCATTTCGCCTCCAGTTGGATAATGTGTGGTGGTGGCTTTTATTGAAAGTAATAGATTAGAGTTTGAAATGAGTGGCCGCGTCAGTGGGAGAGGCAGAGGGAGTTGGGGCGGCTTGTCCTTGAGAGCTACTGGGTGGGCTTAGGTGTTTTAGGCTGACTTAGCTTGTGATGGATGGCCTGAGAAGCTTGTGCACACCAACTTCAGAGAGGCACTCTGTGTCGCTGGCAGCCTTTGAGACACATTTTAAAACCCTCTTTTATTTATTTATTTATATATTTAAGATAAAGCTTCATAGAGTGAAAAAGACTATTAGAATCAGTTACTATATAAACTGCCTTCATTTTTTTTCCTTTATGTTAACATAGCTATAAAGTTTTTGTTTGATAAAAACCGACAAGATTAGCATTCTGCCTAATATCTAAATGAAGCTATTCAGAACTCAAACATTTTCCCAGTCCCTGCGTAATTTAATAAGGTTTACACAATCTATATGTCAATAACCAGTGACCTTTCTCAGCCTCTTCTCAACTTGAGATTTAAAGTTGCCTGATTTGCCAGCAAGCATCTGTAACACTAAACTATTGAGCGCACAGAACAAAGTACACAGTTCATAGATTGGGCCTCCTCCTGTGCGTGTGACAGCCAGCTACGCTATAGGGCCGCATTTGGATCCTTTGCTAACGGTGATAAATGAGTCGCCGGGGGCGATGTGAGCAGGAAGTGCTGACTAAGGCCCTCTCAGTGGGGGCACAGTGAGGAAGAGTCCTCAGTCAGACCAAAGAAGTTCAAAGACAACTCCAAAGACAAACTCCTAAGATTTTTAATAAGGAAACCCCATGGAGTATCACAGCGCTCTTAGTCCCTCGGTGGACGACAAGAAACAACGAGAGGGCATTGATGGGCAAACGCATCACAGAGTTTTATTCACACACAGAATACATTTTTGAATGAAATGAATAGAGCATTTCAGAGACAGATGTGTTACTGGTCCATTTTGGCTCTCATTTGGGCAATATGTTTTAGTAACCATGGGAGGAGTGGGTAGGAGTAGGTGAACTCTATGTGAATGGGGTATGTGTGGGTAAACGTGTGTGTGTGTGGACATCATAGCTGCTCAGATCCCATGCACAGAGAATAAACCGATTTTTCAAACATACTGCTGTCCATCCTAAATGGTTTAATTCATCAGTTGACACTTTTCTGGAATTACAAATACACCTGATTTTGTTACTATTTGCCAGAGTGAGAAAAAAGTTAGAATGTTCATGTATCATGTATGAATGTATCATGTGCCTTTCATTTACATATGGAAGACTCTTACTACACAAAAAAAAAACTTTAAAGTATCAGCCTTTAATTTCTGCCATTGAGAACTTAGTATATATTGTACATGCCAACACACTGTCCTAGTGTTTGGCAGTTTAGATCATGTGGATAGGTTGGTTTGTGGACTTGGGGGGCTACAGAAAACAAAGCCCAAACCGGTGGCAAGGTATTGCTCTATATCGGCAGTCATAGGAAGCATGTTTATTTGGAAAAGAAGGTGTTTCATGTACCCATGAACTGAAAACACATAACTTGTGAAGTGTGTTGGACTATTCAGATTATTTGATTTCTGATGAAAAGTTGACTTGCAAGGTGCAGTCGAATAAAGTGTATAAAATATGCGTGCATGCACGCATGTGTATGTGTGTGAAAGCATGCATGTGTGCTTGTGTGTCTATGTATCGGAGAGGGTCATTTGTATGACTGCACACCTGATGAGCCATTAACAGGTAGCTAGTCATTGAGTGCAATGTCCAAGGTGTCCATTTCCACTTGGGAAACATGCCGCCATGGTGATAATGAGTTAGCAGCTGCGAGCTGCTGCGATTATGGAATGTTTAGTGTTGCCATGGCAGCCAGGCGTGCAAACTGTGAGCATGTGTGAGTAAGAGTAATAGACCTGAGTTCAGAAACTAATGGACCTTAAAACTATACTATATTGCCTGCATGCACTGGTCATTTCACCTCCAGAGTGCTGAAGTGCTGTTTAATATAGCTGAAAAGGAACTTTTTTATCACTTTAGTAAATATATGTGAAGAGATCAGTGAAAATCAAAACAGATGGTTATTTATTCCTATACTTTTTCCCTTTGATCATGATGAAGGCTCCGAAGGAGATAACTCTACTTTCCTGACCTACAGCACTACACAGTTCATCTCACAGCACAAAGCTCCAGTGTTTCTGTTCCCCAGGTTCTACTCTGTTTACTGACGGTGTGATTTGAATGTGCACCGGTTGTGTTTGTGTGCAGGTGGATGCCTTGTGATGTGATATCGAAGGGGAGGCATTTCTTGGGTGCCGAGAATTCAAAGAGGTCGACAAGTAGAAACTCTTGTTTACGTCTCGAGTTCAACATGGAAGTGGGCTTGAGCTCTCTGCAGATGTTAAGAACCACTGAAATCCCCACGCTTCAGAGTTCAGCTTGCTTGACTTCATCACTTTCATCCCCCCCAGAGAAAAAGAAAAAGAAAAAAGGAGAGAAAATCAGAAAGAAATCCAAGGGTCTGTTTTACACCCCTGTTGGCCTGCCAGAAGTGATTCTCCCACTTCATTCCCTGCTGTCATGTCAATCGAAACATAACATACATCAGAACACCCTGGTGCTTCCTGCCCATTTCCCCCTCCCCCCCCCCCCAAAAAAAAAGCAAAGAAAAAAAGAAAAACAAAAATATATAAATATCAGCTTAATTCAAGCACTCTTGGGCGGCCTGCGGCTGCTCTCGCTCATTTTCTTTCAAATCTGCTCCGAAAGCAAACAACAAGGTGAGGCGAACAAACGTGTCGACTCCTCATGGCCTCTGAGAGGAGCCCACGGTGCCCCCGGAGCAGCAGCGTCTTATTGATGTGCAGAATGTTGGTTATTTCCCCTGTTGCACAGGCCTGCAGCTGAAGCACTGGAAGGGAATGGAAACGGCAATGACTTGCATGTGGCGTGCGTTTTTAACATCTCCTGCATAACACTTTCAGGAGAGAAATGTGTGTCTGTGGGTGTGTGTGTGTGTGTGTGTGTGTGGTGTGTGTGTGTGTGTGTGTGTGTGTGTATGTGTGTGGAGGGGG
Organism: Tenualosa ilisha; assembly: GCA_015244755.2. Classification (NCBI taxonomy): domain Eukaryota; kingdom Metazoa; phylum Chordata; class Actinopteri; order Clupeiformes; family Clupeidae; genus Tenualosa; species Tenualosa ilisha. Next base: position 7,720,472 of record PYXC01000541.1, on the reverse strand, counting down.
CTGGGATGTAAAGAGGAGGAGAGAGAGGGGGGAGGTGGTAAGATTGATAGAGAGAGAGAGGCAAAGGATTATCAGGGAGGGAGGGTGCCATTAGCATTGATCTATTCTGGATGGGCAGAAGGTGGGCTGGGTGCTGGGATGAGGATCTTTAGCTGCCTACCCGCCTGCTCCCCTGCTATGAGTGGAATGGGCCCGCGCATCTGGCAACCTTTATCACCGAAACTGATGATGGCCTGCAGTGACCTAACGAGCTCGACCAACGCCAGAAGCCACACACACGCACTTAGATACTCTGCCTGTCCTGGCCAATGCAGCTTGGATACATGCTTGTGTCTCTTCAAGAGTTGTGTGTCAGAGAGTCTGTGCGTTCATGTATCTGTGAGTGTGTGTGTGTGTGTGTGTTTGTGTGCAAGCTTGTGTGTGTATGTGTTTATGCCCATGCCTGTGTGTGTGTGTTTGTGTGTGTGTGAGTGAATGAAGTCACCATTAGGGCACCACCACACAATCATTTATCATCCTCCTCTCCAAAAATCACATCCATAACCTCAGAAAAACATCTATCCCTGAGAAACGAAGTCGCCAAGGGCATCGAATCTCGCTGTATTATGCATCACTAATTCATCAAACAATCTTGTACACCATAATTCAGACCCAAAACTCCAGTCTGGAATGATGACCACATTGGTCATAAATCAGCGACTGGTGGTGAGAAAAAAAAATCAAATGAAAATATTTTCTTTGTTAAGTTCTCCACATCGACATGAAATCCTCCTGCTTCTTATTTTCTTGAGCGCCCATCGCCAAAGGCACTCAGGTGCACTCTGTAGTCATCGGTCTGTTTACGTCTATTGATTATGTTCTTGTGTTGGAAAAATAGTAGCATTCCCAGGAAATACAACAAGCTCAGAACGTATCATTGAAATATTAAAACATGTTGAAAAAGCAAACCAGGAAAGCAGGGGTGGAAACATGTTTGTTCATCAACAAGAGAAACAGAGAAAGGGAGGGAGAGAAATAGAGAGAGGGAGAGAGAGAGACAGAGTGAAAGAAGAAGATAGGATTTATTTGTGCTCTATACCATCAGTTAAAAGGTCTGGAACTGTTAATTAACGTTTTTATCGTCTCTTTTCCAGGTCGTGTTTGTGACCTGGCAGACGCTGGCTAGTGTTCAACCCCCTCATGCATACCAGGGGAGACATGGCCTCGCATTAGCCAGGTGGATCGTTAGACACATCACCATGGCAACAGCGGGGCCTTATCATCTCAGCGGCGTTAGATCCGAGAGGTATTCAGTCCGGCGCATTAATCTGTGAAAAAGATTTGTCTAGTTCTCAGTGAGTGTCGACGCCCGACACTGTTTACTCACTATGATGGAGAGTGCTAACTACATAGATGGGATTGATGTGTGCAGATTCGGGCAATTATCAACCAAGAGTACTTGTCCAAAGCACTTAAACGACATTGCAAACGACTCAACTATCTAACGGTAAGTGACAGGCCATGTTAATCACATCATCTGCTCCATCACACCTTTGTGGAGATGTGATTAATAAAAAAAAAAGAAAAAAAAACACCATTCCCTTCATCCTGCTCTGGTGTTGCTGCTGCTATTGTCATTGTTTTCTCTTATGGCACAGGGAGCTGGAGAGGCCTACCCACACCAACAAAAATGTGAGCCTTGGGTATACCTTGTTCACACACAAGCACCACAGCAAGCATCTAAAAAACAAACAGTATGCAGGATGCACTCCAGCCACTGCAGGCGAGACGCAAAATCAATTGTTTCCTTGTGTGCAATGGTCTCCCGCCCGCAAGAGGTACGGCGAGCAAACCAAGGGTTAATGCTGAGAGTCTGGGTGGGAAAAAGGGGCTATGGGGTGGCACAGGACCCAGGGAGGGAGGGAAGGGGAGGGGGGGGGGGGGGTCTTCACACATGGTTAGAGTGGCTCTGTGCTTCCATTGTGTCTAGATGGAGTCAAGTCAAGTCAAGTGGATTTTATTGTCATTTCAACCATATCCACTGAATATAGTGAGAAAAAACAATGTTTCACTATGAAACAAATAGTGTTACATCCCAAAAAGACATTTGGGAAGGGCTACATTTAGGGCATACACATTATAGATATATATAAAGTGCAGTTACGACTTATTACTTAAAGTAGAGCATTTATGACAGACAAGGGACAGGACAGTCAACAGGCAACGAGACAGGGCATAAGTAGACTTGTGACAGAGCACTGATTGTAATAAGTTAAGGTGGAGGTAGACTGTATAGCATTTAGCAGCAGAGGAAAAGAGAAGTGTAGGAGTGCATTTCAGTTCAGTGTGAATAATTTGCATTATGTTTTGTTCAGCAGTCTGACTGCTTGAGGGAAGAAGCTCTTCCCCATTCTGGAGGTGCGGGCAGTTGTACTGCAGTACCTCCTACCTGATGGCAGTAAGGAGGAGAGTGCGTGGGACAGGTGTGTTGTGTCCTTAACAATGCTTGTGGCTTTGCGCAGAGAGTAGGTGTTGTAGATGTCAGAAAGAGAGAGAAGAAAGGCACAAGTGATCTTTTCAGCCATCCTCACAATCCTGGGCCTTTCGTTCTGCAGCATGGCAGTTACCAAACCGCACTGTGATGGCACTGCTGAGAATACTCTCAATAGTCCCCCTGTAGAAGGCTGTCAGGGTGGGGGAGGGGAAGTGGGCTTTCTGTAGCTTAGCAGCAGAAAGTAGAGGTGTTGCTGAGCTTTCTTTGTGATGTATATGATGTTCTGAGTCCATGTGAGGTTATCTGTGATGTGAATGCCGAGAAACATTGTGCTCTGAACAATCTTAACTGGAAAGTCGTTTATGGACAAAAACGGTGTGCTTGCTTGGAGATCATCAATGTTTTATTTTAGTGTTTTGGTTTTGTCCACATTGAGGGACAAGTTGTTGTGAGGACACCAGTTGCTGAGCTGTCAACCCCTCTCTGTACAAGGTCTCCTTGTCTCTGCTTATCGAACCCACTACAGTTGTGTCATCAGCAAATCTGATGATGTGGTTTGAGCTGTGTGTAACTGCACAGTTGTGGGTTAAGAGTGTGAACAGCAGGGGGCTGAGCACGCAGCCTTGAGGGGCTCCTGTGTTGTCCTGTGGTGGTAGAGGTCCTGTTTCCTATCCTGACTGTCTGCGGTCTTCTACTGCTGCCTGTACATTAACTCAAGCCCAGTAGTTTGAGAGACTCTGGTCATTTTGATTGATGGCTTCAGGAGGCAATGGAAGGTGACCGCTGCTGTTGTCATAGTAATTCAGGGAAGTGATGATGCATGTCGTGCAGTTGAGGCAGCTGTGAAAACGTTGCTCGTGGATGTGTGTACAGACTGTGTATGTGTGTGTGTGTGTAAGAAAGAGAGAGCATCATGTGCATGCTTGAGGTGCTTGTATGTGTGTCTGTGTGTTTGTGTGTTTGTGTGTGTCCTAAATAGGGGGTTGGGAGGTGTTAGATTAGTTGTCTCTGGGGTGTAAGGAGAAGAAAAGAGGGCAAAAGCTCTTGTTCCCTGCTCCATTAGCCCAGAAAGCACTCGCCACTGTTGGGATGATTGAAGGCGCCCTCTCTGCCTGCCGACAAGAGTTCCAACCGACCTCGCCAACTGCGCTACAAGCCAAAGGTTTCCTTCACTGTACAGCCGTGGCACTTTTCACAAAACCCCTCAGATATGAGCGAATCGTCTCACATTAGATTGCAGAATTGGCCCCCTCCCCTCCTAGGCTTATCACTCTAATTCCAGATGCCACGTTTGATTAGATAATGGCCCCTGCCTCCCCGTTTCTGTTGCCGGCGATGTCAAAACGCTGCCGATTTAGAATGATAAATCATAGTATTTATCACAAAATGGCCACTCTTCCCAGGGAGGCGCTGAGTGACTTTGATCATCCATCACAGGTCCTTTTTTTTCTCCAGCCACAGATGGGGGACAGGGAGGAAGGATTAATCAAAAACAGACTTTAATGGCTGATGTAGATGCTTGGCTCTCACGGAAAGATCAATCCAAGAGTCAGAGAGAGTGAGAGGGAGAGAGAGAGAGAGAGAGAGAGAGAGAGAGAGAGAAAGAGACGGAGACAGACAACCCTAAAAGAGAGAAAGAGGCTGAGAAAAAGAGACGACAGCCATAAAGTGAAGTGAGGCTGAGACAAAAGGAAGGAATAGATGGAAAAATAGAGAAACAGTGTGTGTGTGTGTGTGTGTGTGTGTGTGTGTGTGTGTGTGTGTGTGTGTGTGTCTGTGTCTGTGTCTGTGTGTGTTCGCATTCTGCCCCAGCCTCTCCAGAGATATATACTAGAAAGCTTTACAAAGAGGAATGAAAGCCAGAGCAGTGTCAGATGAAGAACTCTACAGAAGACAAGCGAGACTCTCCTCTGCCTGCTGGCTGGCCGCTGTGTCCTCTCCATGTATCCATGCCGGTCCCTCGGAGGCATTTGTTCGGCTTAGGCAGGGAAAGGGGCTGAATGACACTTGCAATGGCAGCTCTGAACTCTGCACCAGGGCAGAGCAGTCCCACCCCTGCAATCATGATTAACATCTCAAAACAAAATCAGACTGCTAGAGAAAGGGGATTCTGAGAGGAGAGAGCAAAAGAGGGAGAGAGAGAGAGAGAGAGAGAGAAAGAAAGAAAGAAATGAAAGAAAAAAGCTATGCAATGGGAGCAACAGAGGCTTGGTTTTCAGTGCATAACAACATGATGCCCTCAAGACAGCCAGGCAGGGTTTGGAACCATCCAAGACTGCAAATGAGCCAAACTGTATGCAAGCAAAACATCACGTACTGATATCACATAATGACAGAGCATGGGAAACAAACATCACATACTGATATCACATATTGACAGAGCTTTGGAAACACGGAGCCAATTGCTCTGTTGCAGGCTAAGACACTTTTAGAGTATTCACATGGTTTGAATTGCACTGACTGGTCAGAACTACAGTATGTTTAACCATGTTAAAATGTGCTAAAACAATGCTAAAACTCTAAAAGTGGCTAAGCTAGCAAACAGAAGAGCGTTTTGTCACAACTTGTATAGTAAAGTGGCATTTGAAGAAGACTTAATCATGAAATATTTAGATGTGACATGATCAGGTAACAGGTTTAAAACAAACATGTTCCTGTCACGGGCCCCTGGTTGTCTGTGCTTAGACTATACAGTGAAAGTCTCCTTCTCCTCCTCAGTAACACTCGAAGAAGCCACGGCCCACTGACCACAAATATCCACATATATGACTGCCGTGATCACTGCCAACAGTAACACTGCACTCTTTGCCTGTAAAAACTCCAAAAGTCTGCAACAATGCAGACAAGAAGACAGATTAGTGGATATAGTGATATAGTGATTCTGGCCAGAAAGGGATTGTGTGCATAAATCCTAGACGTAGACATGCCTATGCAGAGACACACTGTGATCAATATGTGGACTTTTGAATTCCAATATTTATCTGTTCTACTCCATGCTGATACTGAACAGAGCATATCATATTTATTATTTTGTACCCCTCACAGCTTTCCCGTGGACTAGTTGTTCAAGTCTTTCATCAATGGGATTTCGATACTTTAATTCAACAGCCTTTAGCACTTGGCTTCACTTCTTCTGTTGTTTTTGTGTTGATTTTAGTATTCTCTCTCTCTCTCCCTCTCTCTCTCTTTCTCTCCTTTTTCTTTTTTTTCTGTGTGAAGCTGAATGTATCTGTCCCTTGAAGGGGTTTCTGTTCTTTAACAAAGACGTGCCTGTGTTTAAGGCGGATGGATAAAAAAGAACTGCCACTCTGGCACTTTTCATGCCAAGATGCCTGATTCTCCCGAGTGGAGTTCAGATTTGCACTGAGGTGGAGAGCTGTTTTAGCCTCAAGTGTGTGTGTGTGTGTGTGTGTGTGTGTGTGTGTGTGTGTGTTGGGGGTGGGGGAGGGGTGATACTCAGATAAAAAAGTGAGGGGATGAAGGAAGGTCAACATGAAATACAGAGAGGAGAAAGATATTAAAAAGAAGAAAAAAGAGGGAAAGTACAGGAACACAACCAATGGAACTAAAAAATGCAAAATGTGTGTGTGTGCCGGTGTCTGTGTGTGTGTGTGAAAGAGAGAGAGAGAGCAAGAGACAGAGAGAGAGAGAGACTGTAAGCGAGAAGAGAGAAAGCTCATTAGAGTCTCACTGGGGACATATTACCATACATAATTGGTACATGAAAACCTGTCTCATTTATATATCATCAGGTTGTTGTGTGACAGTTTAAGCAATTAAACAGGGTGTGCACTAAAGTGCCCAGAGAAGGAAAATCAAACAGCTCAGTGCCTACAGTGTATATCACAAAACTTACCCTCCATCCAATATCACCTTGTCAATCACGGTGCATATTCACACTCACTTACACTTACTCACACACACACACACACCCCAAATATAGACTGGCAGTGAAACACAACTGCCACGCATTACATGTAATCGTGTAATTGGTTGTAATTGGTTGTAATTGGCTGTAATTTTTCTCTAGTCATGTTGCACACTGGCAGCTACCTTGTCACAAGCATTGACTGAACATGCCATTGCATTAGCACATAAACTGGAAATATAATCAGCAGGAGCCTTAAATACACACGAGTATGAGGTGGGTGAGTGAAGTGTGCAGATCAACCACTTTCTGTTTTCTGCTTCCCTGAGCTCTCAGAGGAGGGAAAAATGCTTATTTTGTCAGCAGTCAAGAACACAAACCCAGATCAGCTCATGTTTGAAACGATAAAGGAACCACTGAGTCTGTGCCAAAAAGGCCAAGATGTATGAGACTCCTAGGAGCTCTGACCTAAAAGTGTTGAAAGGAATTTGTCTTTGAAAAGCATAGGCTGTATTTCTTTTTTTAACAACATATCAGCTCAATCCAAAATGACAAAGTTAATTTGAATTAGATTTGAAACAGCAAATAAAGACCATGGGCCCTGTTAACTGAGCAGCATATCTTGTTTGAGCCAAATGACTGTCAGACGACCGGGCATGATGAAGGCCACATACCCTAAGACCATTATCCTCATATGTCCAGTATGTATTTGAAAGTGTGTGTGAATGTGTGTATGTACAGTCTGTATGTATGTATGTATGTCTGCACAGTATGTTTAAATGTATGTATGTATGTGTGTATGTATGTATGTATGCACAGTATGTATATATAGTATGTATGTATATAAATGTATGCACTGTATTTGAACAGTGGTCAATTACGATAGTTTTTACTTTCCCCACTGTGGGCTTTTCATAAAGCAAATGTCAATCTTTTGGGCTGTACTGGAACTTTTATTACTCAAACAGTCACATAAAAATATTTATATATCACATTGTTTTAGAAGTACATTATTAAACAGGCAATAACCTCTGAAAATTGAAGTACCTGAAGATAATTTGTACAATATTTGTATCATATGTTTAAGAACGAACTTAATAAACAATATCTAAAACACAGCTTTTGACTGAAGCAAAGCAGAGACAGAGAATGTGATCTTTATTTAGTAAAATCCTGATATATCTGTTTTTTGTCATGGACAGTTTTTTTTAAAAGCTTCTAAAGCAAAATGCTATTTTATATTAATTTAGATTAATTGAAAATGTGTCATTAATTAGATTATTTTTGAAAATGTTGATTGACAGCTCTATTATAAATGTATCTGTGTGTTTGTGTGCACACCTGCTTTTTGTGATTAAAATCATACAATATATAACCTTATTTGTTTTCTCTGCCCACGTTAGTTAGCATTCAATTATTCTTGTCCAGCCTGTAAAAGTTGTCAAAATGTCTTTTCTCACTCCCATCTGTCCTGATATAGCAGTCTGCTAATGCGTTTTAGGTGCTTGGGTAGACTATGGAGCAGTTCTGCACTCACAGGGGCACATGCTGTGGTTGGTACTGTTGCAGTGGGCCAGCTTAGGGCATGTGCATTTGTCACCGCGATGCCACCTTGGGTTTCACCTGAGAGCACAGATGGGAGGGAATGGGAGGGAATGTCTGTACGGTGTGACAGGCACTTAAGAGCCAGCAAACTAATGGCGCAGAGAACGCTATAGAGCTACAGGTGACATGCTCCACAAAAAAAGGAAAGAGAGGAAGGGAGAAATAGGGAGAATGGAAGAGAAAAAACAGGGGGAGGCAAATTCCTAAATAGCCTGAAAGGAGGGAGGGAAGACCTGAGTGGTTTTGAAGCTCTTTGGGTCAAAGACTTAATGGATAAAAGCCTCGCCCATAAGAGGGATGGCATTTAGGTGAGGGTGGGGACACACAAGTGTGACAACCAGACCTATTGAGGGGAAGCTTTCATCAATGGCATGTGCAGTTGTGTGTGTTACTAGTCTTTAGAAAGACCCTCAGCCCCAGAAACGTTCAATGGTGCATGGAGAAACACTGTGAGCAATCCCATCATGCCGGGTCCTTCTTAATGGCCTTGCCTGCACTTAAATGATTTACACATGTGAAGGGCTCTAGTCAATCCACTCATCTGCTCTTGGGTTTCAGGCCTAGCCAATCCCTCCCTGCACGCACAGTCCAACTCCTAAGAGGCATGACCCTCATCTAATTAGCTCGGGCAGGTCCGTCTAGGACGCATCAGGGCAAAAACATGCAAAGCTTTGAACAGTATGAACGCCAGTGTGCTTATCATGACCTCTGTCACGCTTTTTATGAAGTCAGCTGTTGGTCTTTGAGACTGAGGGAAATCATAGTTGTTGTTTTCTGTATGCCTTCTATTCTATTTGTGGTGTTTTTTTGTTTTTTTTTTGAAGCTATGCTGTCTTGTCTTTGATCATGCCATTGCCATGCTGACTGCTGTATGAGTGCAGTAGATTTCAGTTCACTTGTCAAACAAGAGACAAAATAAAAAAGCTGAGCCTTTGTATCATTCCGGTGCACAGAAACATGAGAAGTCCATGCATGGTTGACATCAAAGTGTCACGTTAATGCTCAGAGACTGTTTACTGTCTTTTCATTAGGGCAAGAGACATGGTCAGATTGACCAAATTATCTTAAGGAAGCATAGTCTGTGTGTGTGTTTGTGTGTGTTTGCCTCTATTGTTTTAAATGTTTGTAAGATGTGTGTATGAAACGGGCTGATGTAGTATTCCTTTACTGTAACAATTTTCCAAGGATTCTATGGAAGAAAATCTTGTCTGAAGAGGGCAATAGTAATAACCCATAACTCATAAACTCGCCTTGTTTTTGTCCCTTTAAGGCAGCCCGGTGTTCTAAGTATGACATCTGCAGTCTCACCTGTCCTGACCTCTGTCCTGAGCAGAGGGGGCATGCACAGCATATTTGTGTGTGTGTGTGGTGTGTGTGTGTGTGTGTGTGTTTGTGCTGCCTTTCCATCCTGACCTTCACACTGACGATGTGTCTCTATGACTTCTGAGAGTTTCCACTTTAGTTTTGTTTAGATCTCGTAAAGCTATCTTTAACTAAAGTGTCTGTATTTGTGTGTGTGTGTGTGTGTGTGTGTGTGTATTTGTGTGTGTGTGCTTCAAGGGTTAGCCTCAGCTCAAAATCCTGTCAAATGAAATGGTACAGATGGGGAAACTGTTCTGCTGTGTGTCCATCCAATGAAAACACACGGGCGTGTTTGTTTTGACATTGTGCCGTGGATCTCAGGGCCCGGACAGTGATGTGTGTGGGAATGGACGGGAATTGCTCAAGGCTCTACCAGGAGGATGGCCTCTGACTCCGGCTGGACTGGGGTGCGCTAACACGGTCAGCTCCGAATCCTACACTCAACAAAATGCTAATGTCATTCTCACAGCGCAGCGAGTAACTGTAGCATCTGGCTGTGACGAAGAGCATGCAGCTTTTATGGCTTGTTACGGAGTTTCTTTACAGAAAGTAAACCACTAGAAAAGCAGAGGAGTAAGAACGATGTTAAAAAATCAATCTCCTGTAACAGGATGCTTTTGAGCGGTGCTGTGCGGCACAAAGCCAAGCTTTTCCAAACAGCGCCCTACGGCAAGAGGAGCTATTACTCCTCCACTCCGCAGAGGACAGAGCCAGTGTGGGGGGGGATTTGTGGTGGAGGTGGGGAGGGGTGGAGGATGACTCAGCTAAATGACACGGTCATTTAGCCTTTGGCTAGCACAGCCCAGCGTGGTTCAGCCCAGCATGGCTCAGATTGGCCTGACTTTGGCTTGGCTTGGCTTGGCTTGGCGTGGTGGAAGTGGTCATTATCCAGATCAGGCTCTGTGCCCACAGTGCGCCTGACTGAGTTATGGCTTGCCTTTCCTACACTCCACCCCACCCCCTCCCCTCCCCGCCCACACAGCAATTAGACAGCCACACTGACCATAGGAGAGCAGGAAATCACGCCACCAGTATCACAGGCAGGGGGGAGATAGAAGAGAGGAGGAGAGAAATGAGAGTGAAATGAGATGGTAGAAAAGATAGATGGGGAAACTAAAGTGAGAAGAACTGAAGTGGAAAGAGAGAGAGAGTGGGTAAAAGAGATATCCTGCAACTTGTTAATGGTAAGAAGAGAAGAAGCAGATAGCCTTCTATCCCGACGCGCCCCTCCTGTACTCATTTCTTTATGGGAAACAGCACTTCTTTAAAATCCTATGTTTTTTTCCTCTCTCTGTTCATAGATTAAGAGGAATCAGTTACACGTGTGGGATCACGGATGGAACTGAAAGGAAATGAGAGCTCGTTAGGAGCTCGGCACAAACGCTATTTTAAAAACAAGCCTTGTTTGCCTTCCTGTTTTTTACACTGAAGCCGATGAGCGTCCGCGCCATTATGTCCTCAATGCCATCGACACCACCACCTTCACCACCTCCGCCCCAAACCACTCTCATTTTCTCTCCATCAGGATTTGTGGGATCTCCACCATTCAGTTCCATTCAGATATCCTTTGTGTGCAGCCAGGCGACGCTTGAGTTAGCGCAGGGAATGACTGGAGAATGAGCGAGAATGAGCACATTTCCTCTGGCATTTAGTCTGCTGTGCTGTGAGTGCACAGGAGGTGAATCACTCCTTAGATACAGCTCCCTGCCTGAGACCATTAGGAGCTAAAAGCAGTGTCTAAAAAGCGCATGCTATTGTACTGATAAGACAGGTTCAGACTGCAGGTTACATTTAATGCTGTTTCTATGCACAGTAAATTGCCAAGAGTCAATTACCATGCCAGTGTTGCACTGTTGATGGCTGTGGGTGCTTTTGTGCCAGAAGGCTGTCCTTTCTTGGAGTTATTTAAGTCAAGCTTCAAAACTCTAAAGACTAACTATGCAAGATGTTTGAGAAGGCAGTAGTATGCACCTAAATGTGTACATGTATATGCACAGACACATACTTTATGGGAACAATTACATCCTGATAAGAACATCCACACATGCTTTCACACACACACACACACACACACACACACACACACACACACACACACACACACACACACACACACACAGGCCCACACAATGTCCCACACATTTTTACAGTGGGCTCCCATCCATCTTTCCAGAATATAAGATAGCCCCAGTGCTCAGACTTGTGGAGGCAGTGATTTGTAAAGCTCAATGGTATGTGTGCATTCTTGCCAGAGGACTGCAGCCAAATAATAATCATCAGGGCCCAATCCTTCAGTCTCAACTTGGGGCCTAGAGCAGGCTGAACACTGACCACTGCCCCAAACTCAAACAACCTGGCCAGTCCTGTGCACGCACACACACACACACATACACAGACCCAGACCCAGCACATTTTCTTCTCTGCTTGTGTACTCTGGGGCTGGCTGGTGTTCTGACAGGCATGGGCACCAATCAGAATTCATGTTTGTCACGCTTAGGTAATCAATGAGACCATCATCGAACTGCCACGACCTGACTGTGGGGCGCATTCTTTCATTTTGTTGCTCTAGTCTCATTTGCAATCCCCCCCACCGTCACATCCACCGAGGCTGTGGGTGATTCCTAAGTTCCTCATAAGCCCCTCAAGGTCGTTTCAGGAACAGGACGGTGGATGTAAGAGGGTGGTGGTGGTAGTGGTTGGGGGGGCGGGGGGTCTGTTCTGTTGTATAAACACGGGCTCTGGCTATTAGCCACTGCGAGGTGCTCTCGTGCGCACCGCTGGCGCCCTGGAATGCGTGCGATGTTTCATCGGCAGTGACACAAGCCTGCCGAGAGTCCTGACAGCAGTGCTGCAGGATTTATGGCTGGTGGAGATCGGGGTGGGGGGGAGGGGGTGTGTGGGATGGTAAGGATTGGAAAGCATAACAGAGCGTCCGTTAGGGGAGACTCCTTTGGCTCCGCTTCACGTCACGGACGATGCTCGCTTGCGACAGACCGAGACCGTGTGTTGAGCGAGCCCATACGTCAAGAATGTGGACCCATGGCTGCTTTTTCTCCTATAGGCCAGACACAGACACATGCTTATGAGGCCCTGAGTCAACAGAGCAAACAGATCATGAAATGGCTGCTTTATGCATAGTGCTACAAGCTCAAGTTTTCATGATGAGGTTTGCTCTCTGTGAAAATGAAGTGACGAGCCAATTTGCTTGGGAAGACCCCGCCGATTAAAGCCTAGGCACACCTGCCCACTGTGACCTGCTCCTGTTGCTGTGGAAATTAAGGCAGGAAGACAAAAGGCGTCCAGATAATGACTAAAAGCCAATGAATAAATTTCAGTGTTTCCTCCAGCGCCGCACTTTGTTCTCAGAGCATATAGGCTTCTGAGTAAGAGCATGTGGCACATAAAACAAAATAAAAATACGGAGTCGATCTTTATGAAACTGTCAGCTAACTTAGGTTCCCATGAAATTAAAGCTGTAACTACCAGCAGTGTTTTATAATGACTTGTCAGGGCAAATATTTGAAAGTCAGGGAGAAGCTGTTGGGCTGTCGTTTTTTTTTTCTGTCTTTCTTTGTGAATGTCATCACAGAAGTGTCCACACTATATCAGCTTCAGGGAGTGTGTGAATACAACCACAGAGGCAGCGGACACTCCTTTATTGGTTTCATATATCTCTTCATGCTGTACTTTTAAAAAGACATCTTAAGAAAGTGCTTCGACTAGCATTAATATACCTAAAGCCAGGCAGGCGAGACTAGCATCTGACAGGGATCTTAAGTGTTCTCACACATCGGACTGCAGAAAGACAGGTATTCCTCTTACTTTTTAATCCCTTGTTCCTTACACCTTTTCAGAGACGTCTTTCTGCTGGAGCCTCTGCTCAGCAGTCTCAGGCACGTTACTCAGACGTGTAAGTGGGTGACGTCTCGTGCATAACTGTGTGCTGCAATGAGCCACTCAAAGCCCGAAGAGACTCTGCTTTGATCTTCTGTCACATTTATATTGCTGGATCCGACACCTCCATGTACCGTATATACACACAAGCACATCCTCCTCCTCCTCCTCTGCCCCCTCATTCTATCGCTGTCCATTTCTGGTTTGCTTTGGTACTGAGACAGAGATAGTGGCACCTGCCATGGCACAGTACTGTTATTTAATCAAACCGGGGCGATATCATGCAATGCCAATTTGTGTTCCCAGTGATGGGCCGCATTAAAAAAAAAAAAAAAAAAAAAAAAAAAATGCCGGAGGCCACTGACTTCACTATTTGTGTCAGCCTGATTTAGTCTGAGGAAATAGTCCTATTGGGAAAATTGGACCAAATGGGAGTCCTTATGTTTGAATCTGTCCTCAGTCCAGTTGACAGTGAGAGACGCTGGACTCGTGTCTTGTACTGGACTCATGTCTTTGGGGTTGTATCACATTGCCACCTGAGCTCTTCTGTCTCCTCGCAGCGGCTCTGATGCCAGCCAAATTGGCGCGATAAGGGCCCACAATTAAGGCAAATCAGAGCCATAGCCAAGAGACTGGGAGGCTCGGAAGGAACATGCATGACAGCCTGCGATTCATCTGGAGATAAAGAATACAGACACAGACACACAAACACACACACTCATCCTCCATATCCACCAGCACCCTCATACATAAACACCCACAGGACAGAGAGAGTTGGTTTTGTAAGACCCAATCAATCCACAAGAGCAGAGCAGTCATCAGTCTCACTCTGCTGGGCTGGGAATAGTGACAGCTTCATCTAGCTCAGAGGACATCATTTCAACACAAATGTGCAGAGGAGGAAATGCATTCCAGTGACCCATAACATCAAGATGGTCTCATTAGAGAGCTAAAAAAAAAAACAATTACAAAAACAAAACAAAACAATTAAATTTTGGGAAAATATGTTTCTCAAAATTGTTGTGCTGTATCCAGGGCCTGGAGAATATAAACAACTGGAGAACAGTGAAGCATATCAAGACTTTATGACGAATTTCAAAAGACTAAAAGTAAAAAATAAATGTTTTCAGCACAAACATTTTCTAATTTAGACAACAAAATCGGGTACCACAGGTAAAAAAAATAGTATCCTACTTTAACCGAGACAAAACACAGCTTTAGTGTATTTGTCTCTCCAAAAAGCTGGACTTAGTTCTGATCTATAAAGGACAGACATACTTGGTATAGGTGTATAAAAATTAATCACTGTATTAGATTTTTTTTCCCTATGTGGGCTTCATACCTAGCCTAGAAATCTAGATGCAGCCTACCCTAGCAAATGGTTTTGCTATGCTGGTACTTACACAAATGAAACATAGGGCCTCGGTAGCTGTCCAAGTTTGGATGGACCAATCGGTCTAGTCTTTTAGAGACACCTAGACGTACCCTAGCAGTAGCTTATCAGGCTACCATAGTGTAAAAGACAACCGCTGATTTCGCCCCTTGGATTGAGCCCGATCTATCGGTCATAGCCAGATTATAAATCTTGATGTTATAGTTTGGTTTGTCAGGCTACTTCATACCCATCATACATATATAATGTGATATCCAGTTCATTCTCATATGTGACAGAGAAGAGTTATAATCAGTTTGGGAACATATTGCTAGGATGATCTGCTCTTATCTGGCATCGCAGTGCAAATGGTGCTAGAGAAATAGTCTACTGTGTTCATACAAACAGAAAACACACTACATGCATGATTGATGAAGATGTCTACCACTTGGAATCAGCATCTTCATCTGTTGAGATGGGATTTGTGAGTTTGGGATGGCGAAAGACAGAGGGATAAGGGACCAATGGAGAGAACATGTGTGTGTGAGAGGGGTAAAGAGAGAGGGGGATGGAGAGACAGAGAAAGAGAGGGGGGGGTGTAGGGACAGAAAGAGAGAGAGAATGAAAAAGAAAAACATAGCTTTGGGAGCTGGCCCAAAAGAATGGAAGCTGGCTGCATGAGAACCGCCCAGTTTCCATTCTGAGCTCCGAGGCAGCGATTCACCTGTCTCCCCACCTGGGAGCCATAACACTCCATACAGATTTCACACACCCTTGCAGTAACCATCTGAGACATGTGCGCGCGCGCACACACACACACGTATGTGTTTTACCTTTTTTTTTATTGTAGCTGCAGCCATAGCTCATGTAGGACAGGGGGGCTGGAAACATTTCTTCATGCCAAAATCAGAACAAAGGGATTTGGAGCAGAACGAAGGAACTGATGATAGCATCCAGACAGATCTCTCAGCAGCAGCATCTATCTCTGCCTCCTCCACTGTGCATGTGTGTGTCATCTGTGTCTGTGTGTGTGTATCAGGCCAGTGTGGGGAGGACACCCGCATTTCTGGGAGGAAATGGCGTCAGTGGAAAACTCCCTGAGGGTTGTCCCACCCATGAGATACACAGTTCCCAGATGTGTGAACTACATGAGCCTGGTGGAACAGGGAGAACAGGGGGAAAACTCAGCCTATGCCAAATCATTTGATGTTTCACAGCATCTTCCTCACCTGCTGTTGTCATAGCAAGGAGGTTAACAACGTCGGCTTGCAGGTTACAAGGATTCATCACTTTGATCAAAGGAAACCTGAGTGAAACGGCTCTGATCACTTTGATCCCAGACATGACAAAGTGGCAAGTTTTCTAAATCCAACTGTATTTGTCTTTACCTGACATTCATTGAGTAGCACGTAGCATTTGTAATGTGCAGAACTACAGCAACTTTGAAAATGTTAACAGCTGTTGCGGCCTCTTCCTGTCAGTAGAGATCAAGTGAAGCCACACAACCACTTAAAGGAGAAATCCGGTGTGACTCAATCCATAGCCCTGTTGTTCCAGGTCACTGAGTGTGGTCACTAGGAAAAAGAATGTAGGATGCATGCTTGTTATTCAGTATATGTTGTATCAAATTTTCAGGTTCTTTTTTTCAGTCAGCACACGGTGAGCTGGAACAACCAGTGCCTGCACAACGGCCACACAGAGCATGCATTGTCAAGTGCTGGCTAGGGCAAACGTTTTCTAAATACAGTAGCCCAAGTCAGTGCATAGTTTTCTGTTTCAATTTAAGATGCCCAAATATGTACATACATAGACCTGCTCATGCATCACTTTATCCTCAAGTGCACTGCACCAGGCCTATAAAACAGGCTGACAGCTATACAGGCACAGCATTGGTCTTTGGTTTCATAGCCTATGACAGCACAAGTGGCCCATATGGCAGGACAAAACATTGCCAAGGACAAAACTGTCTGTAAATGACTGAAATATAGGCCTAACGTA
This sequence comes from Tenualosa ilisha, assembly GCA_015244755.2. NCBI lineage: Eukaryota > Metazoa > Chordata > Actinopteri > Clupeiformes > Clupeidae > Tenualosa > Tenualosa ilisha. Next base: position 7,703,900 of record PYXC01000541.1, on the reverse strand, counting down.
AATATTTCTCTCGCTGAGCCTATGATTTTATGCATTTATGCGAGCATTAGTGCACCAAAGCATAATAATAAAGACATAAATAAATAAATAAAATAAAGACATAGCCGTCTGATGACAAGCTAATCTCTTCTACCACAAATGTAGACCTAATCTTGGTTTCACGCTTAATGAACAGCTCCATCTCGTTTGTTGTTTATTTGAAATATTCAATGACACTGCTTGTAATGTACTTCACTACACTACACTTCAGTATTAGCAGATTATTTTGGTGAAACTTGAGGAAATATCTTTAAGTGCCATTTATCAATATCCTGCATATTAGGCCCTGTTTACACATATCTAGATATTTCTATAAACGGATATTTAGCCAACTCAAACAGATTGTGAAGCGGAGAATTTTCAAAATGTTGTATTTTCTGGATTCCACTGGATACATGTAAACGCAATTAAAAAATAAACGGATAAAAAATACCAATTTATAAAAATATCTGTATACATGTAAACAGGGCCAGAGTGTTAGTTAATCCGCAGCATTTCTTCTGAAAAGAATATTCAACACTTGGTCCTTCACAGTGGTAGTCTGTGCTTTCTATTTAACTTCAGTTGTTTGTCTCACCTCTTCGTTTTGTCTGTGTAATCGTGAGTATGAGTGACAGCTACGAGTTGCTTGCCCTGCGCTCCACGCCTCCACAACCTCCCTGTAGCTCTTTGGTCTCTCCACCCTCTGCCCCTGTACCCTGGGCAAACTTTCCCAATTGGCCAGGTTGCGGAGCAGGATAAGTGTCGGAAGTGTCCCTCAAAGCACGTTCACCAGCGCCCATTTCCTCAACCTCTCTGCGACCCCGGCGACTTTAATCCTCTCACTTCTGAGGTAGCCATACCCAGTGAACAGAGTGAAGGACATCGTGTGAAGGCAAAGGGAGGGGGTGGAAGAAAGCAAGGAGGACAAAGATAATTCCCAGAGGGCTTTTCGTTCCCCCTCGCCACCTCAGTCTTGAGACGGTTCTGTATTAACACCCTGAAGATGAGACGGCGCTGAATCAATTACCCACCTCTTCCTCCAGCCTCTGTTCCCAGCCACTTGTTCCAGGGCTGTGGAGAATGGAAATGTCAGGTTCCCCTTCATTATCAGTAAAAGCCCCCTGTGTTCACACACAGGCCTAGAGAGAAAGAGACAGATGTGGCCTAGTGATTTCAGATCTGGGGTGTGTGTGTGTGTGTGTGTGAGAGAGAGAGAAAATATTTGTGCACGTGGATAAGAAAGCAGTCAAGCAAACAATTCATACAAAATTCACTGAAAGCAAATGGAATGTTAATGTGAGGCTCAAGAGAAGGTAGTGACCCTTCTTTCAAACACACAGCAGTTGTTTGTGATGCTGCTACTCCAATGACAAATAAACATTAAAATCTGTCCTTTATTAAAAGACAAACATCCAACACTTCAAAAAAGTAGCTTCGAAAAAGGCAGCAGTTCAGCGATTGGTGTGGATGATTACATGTTAATGGCATTATACCTGCTGTTATAAAAATAGTGTCAAGGCGCAGACAGAGGCACAAAGGTAACAATTTACAAAGTCACTGAGGTGGACAGACTTCACGCAACCAACAGCTTTTCTCTGAAAAAAAAGTTGCCAGCCTTAGCAGGCTTTGGTAAAAGAAAAACAAATTACAAAGTTTTAAAAAAGAATAAAAAAGAAAACCTTTCAGTCAGACTGAAAGAAACGTAAAAGGGACTAAAAACACCTCTATCCTCTCCAATTCCCACATGTTTATTTACAGCGACCAACAAAAATGCGCTCTCCCTCACCACACACACACACAAACACACACACACACAGACACTTTAACAAATGATTAGCATATCAGGGGAAAAAAAAAACAAAACACAGTAGCGCGTTAAAAGGGAAATATCAAAACACTCCTTGGTGTCTGAAAGTCAGAGGTGCTTCTTCAGACGCGGTGCTCGTGTGCAGAGAGAACAGAAGCCATCAGTGGTAGTGGAAGGAGAGTGCCATGGAGAGGGCCATCAAAGAGCTGCCACCGCGGCCGCCATCCTTGTCGCCGCCCGTTCAAGGTGACTAAGCTCACCCCATCAGGCTGTTCCCTCCCGTGTGGTTAATTGAATTAAAATCAATGACAATCTTGCTGTGACGTGGCACAAATTGCCTGGCACACAAACACACAGAGAGAAATGACACAAACAACAAAGGATAAGATTTTTTTTTTTCCTCCACATAAAGTTTTGTTAAACTTTTTTTGTCTTGTGATGCTTTGATTTAAACTCACCAAAATCTGAGTGAGGGGTAAGAGGGAATGAGACACAGAGTGGAGGAGGAGACACAAGCACATTTTTTTTTTTTTTTTTTTTAAATTGCTTTCAAACTCACACCCCATCACTATAATCTCCCCCAGCAAGCGGAGCACTTTGAAGGAGCCAATTACCCAGAAGTCCACAGGGGAGAGTGAGGAGTGGCAGCACCTCCAGGAAGTAATGACCAGGGCCCGGAACCTTTAGGCCCCGTGCTCCGAACCCCCCACTGAGATCGAGCCGCCCAGCAGGGAGGCAAACTCTCCTCTCAACCCCCTCCTTTCATCTCTCCCTCAGCAGATCCCCCCGCCCCGCAATCTCTCTCCATCCCTATTTCTTATTTCTCTCCTTTTACTGCACTCCATCCTCTACACTCTTCCTTCATCAATTTCCTTTTGTGTGTGTGTGTGTATGTGAGAGTGTACGCGTTTCCCTTGCTCATTTCTCAGACTCATTTTATGTCCCCTCCCACTTCCACCACCATTCTGAGTGTCTCTCCATCGGCAACCACTGGTCCCTTTCTGTCGTGACTCCTCTTCCCTCACACCTCTCCTCTTTCCTCTCCATCACTCCTTCTCTTTCAATGCTTCTTCCTTCCCTTGAACCTCGGTCATCCTGTTCGGCTCCCTCCAATACTCTGCACAACCTTCACCTTTCCAGTTTGTCCTACGTCACCTTCAAATCTCTCTCTCTCGCCCTCCCTGAGAAAAGCAGCCCATAAAGGACTCCATCACTGGTGTCTTCATTCTATTTGCTTTCAAACTCTATTAACAGAGGCCACAAGCAGCATCTAGCCACTCCACAGCCATTATGGTTGAGTGCCGTGCTGTACCCAACACACTGCACAACCGTATGCTTATGGAACAAACACAAACACACACACACTAATACTAACACACTAACAGACACTCTGAATACATACTGTAGCTCAGTCAGTGACTGTAACACACTCACTCAAGACTGTGTTCGGAGACAAAGCAACCCTAACACCTGTTCTGCTGTGAAGACAGCAACTGCCAGGCCCCAATCTGTGATGCTGACTACTTTTAGATGCAGTAACACCACCCCCTACAGACATTTCTGTGTTCAGCGTCACACTCACACTCACTCACTCACATGCACACAGATGCATGCATGAACATGCACACACACGCATGCACAGAGCATCCAGGTGCATCAGAAAAGGTACTAACCTCCCTACAAGTCTTTATCATACAAAGAACGGGTGAGGTGTGGTGGCTTAATGAGGAAAAAATAAATAAATAAACAGAGAGGCTCTCTAGCAATCTAGCATAATTACAGCAACACACTGGGCACATGTCTGCAGCTGGTTCAATTCTTCATGCTGTGGACGAAGAGAATCACACGCTCAAATGAAAAGCTCTCAATGCTTTTCAGAAGTGGCTTTTATTTGTTTTTTGTAGGTCAGGTGCCACAGGGGTTAAAGAGGAGACTTTAAACCCACCACTGCATGGAGGCCCCATTAAAGGCATGACTTACAGCTACCGCACAGCCCTGGGCTCCGCCAAGAATGGATCATGAAATAAGCCAAAAGACGGGGATTGGGGTTGCGAGTAGGACGGTGAAGGGGGTTGCATCTCTGTGAGAGATTAAAGGACAGATGTGGACGGGCATCCAATGACCGGTGTCCTCACGCTGAGAAAATGTTGCAATCTTCAAGGAGAAAACAAGGAGACCGCTGATCTCCATGATCCCAGCGCACAAAACGCTATGCTAAAAATTGTCAGACGCAGTTGGATTTCCCTCTTCCCCGTCTCAGCCTTTGCTCAGAAACGAGCAATCATCTTCACTTAGAACTGCTCATGAACACGAAGGCCCAAGTTTGCATAATTGCTATTAGGGTTGCACGATAATTCGTAAAGAAAAAAAAAAAAAAAGAATTTGTGTGAGTGTGTGTGGTGTGTGTGTGTGTGAGTGTGTGAGTGTGTATGAGATGCCTTGATAGTTAACATCAGCATCTGGTGTCTTTTGCCAGTGTGCCCGTCATCTGAAGTGAATGGAAATCTCTAAGAGGAAAGACAGTGGAAGACATTAATGGCTGTAATGATTGGGAGCCATTACTCAGCACAGCATTATTAAGTTTTTTTTTTTTTTTTTTTTTTTAAAGCTAGTTGAGTGAGACTTACAAGTGAGACTTGACTGCCTCTGCCTCTCTCTCTGCCTCTCTCTCTATTTTAGGGGAACTAATGACAAGAAACAATTCAATGCAACTTCTCATTTCAAAACACGGGACACAGTAATCTGCATTCCTTTTCCTAATGGTCAGTTACTCAATAAGATGAGGCAATTTCTTCGGTGGTTCCGGCCCTCATATTGAAGACCGATATTAGCCAAGGCGTCTGGCAAGTTTTAAGATCTCACACAGTCACAACTTTCACCAAGACATCAATTCTCATAATACTTTTATGCAACGGCATTCTCTGTATTTCCTCAGGACTGCTTCACTCTGTTCTCCATATATATTTGACTTTGATCGCATTCCTTTTGTTTCTAATATATCGCTTTCTGCTTCTCATGTGTTTTGCGAGGTGCTCTGAATGCAGATCAGATTATGAGGGACGCGCCTCAGATTTTATAATGGAATTATTCCTGCTTGGGCCGGACGGTGTAGAAGCACTGCAGATCAAAAATGCCTCGATCTGAGTGTGTGTATAGCAGTGTGAGAAGTGTGAGCGAGAGAGCGTAGGTGTTTGTGTGTGTCCATCCTTAGCTGTTGTGTAAAGGCCTCTACTCCAGGCAACATCAGCCGAGATCTTGGACAGAGGCCATAGAGAGGTCTGGGAAAAGAAGATTAATACACCTCTAACTGCTCATCAGAAACCTCCGATGCTTTCCCTCACACTCTCTCTCATAAACACACACACACACACACACACACACACACACACACACAAAAAATCACCTCAAAGCCAAACATGGCTGCTCCCAAAGAGGACAGTCTTTGGCTGAGGGAGCCCCTCAGGAGGCCAACACAAACAGGGATCATCATTTTCTCCTTCCTTCTCATGCTCTCTCTCCTTCTCTTCCTCTCTCCCCGTCTCCCTCCTTCCCTGCCCTCCAGCAGGCAGTTAGTGGCCACAGAAGGACCCCCCCCCCCCCCCCAACTCTGATCCCAGTAGAGGTCATTAGCACGGCCATGCTGCACCCCTGAAACAACCAGCCCTGCCATACACCCCTAGACAACACACTAACCATACCACACGCACGAACACACACATACAAATGCTTGGTCATATTTATGAATGATCAATACAACAATGATACACACACACTCACACTGTAGTTTGGTTTACATCAGTAGTGGGTGCACACCTACAAGGGATTCACATGACGAGAGAGAGACAGACAGACACATACACACACACACACGAGACTGTGTAGAGAGGAGCATTCTGTTTGGCTGAGGGTTAACCGAGCAGAACGACCAGCTTGGTGTACATGAAGCCCTCCTCCCCTCTTCCCCAGTGCATCTGTCTCTCCTCATCTTTCCCTCCCCCCACTCTTTCTCTCTCTCTCTCTCTCTCTCTCCCCCCTGCCTGACCACTCGCTCCCTTCCTCTATTTTCTCTCTTCCGCTCCCTCACTTTCCCTCGTTTCAGCAGAGTCCAGATGAGGGGACGCTGGAGACTCACTTGTATTTGATTCCCGCCAAGTTAAGCAGTCGTCTGGAGGCAGTCATTTCTGGCGAGCTGTGGTACTTGTCTGACAAATAAATCACTTCCTTTATACCTGTAGGTAACAGAGAAGGGATCGAGGGACGAGAGAGGAGGGAGGAGGGGGGGTGTGGAGGGAGAGAAGGAGAGAGAAAAAAAAGTCAATTATCTGTAAGACAGGCTGAGCAGGTGGCGACCAAACAGGCCCACCCTGATGCGCTGGCCTGCAGTGAGAGAGGGAGAGATGGTGGGCTATAGGAGAGACAGCGGTGTGTGTGTGTGTGTGTGGCTCCAGGGAGTGGTCAGTGGGTCGATAAACAGCACTGGTAGGCACTGGCCAATATCAAAAGCATAGAATGTGCCGGAAATCTGCCATCTCCACGGACATCCTTAAAACATAAGCTGAAGAAACCCTGCTGCTTACACACACACACACACACACACACACACACACACACACACACACACACACACACACACACACCTCAGAGGTTCACAGAGAGGAAGAGTAAAAGTGAAATCATCATGTGTGGTGTGCTGTGTCCCCCACTGCCAAATTTTATCTCTGTCAATTCCAAGGTCAGAAGCTGGGAGGCAGAGCCCCATTCAAAACAGCTCAGCCAATTGTGCCGAATTCTAGGGTCAGCTTACCCCTGACCACCACACCCACCCCACCCACCCCACCCACCCACCCACCACCACCACCACCACCATCCATCATCCCCATCCCCATCCCCATCCCCACCCACCCACAGAGATCAGCATCACTAACTCACACACACATGCACCCGCCGGAAGCATCATTATCAACCATTTTTATCTCTGGGGGGGTTGAGGGCGGGGACAGAGTGTGTAAGAGTGATGGAGGAGTGGAAAGAGAGAGACAGGAGGAGGTGCAGACATCCTCTGATCTGATAGAGGAAACATGCCGAGAGGATTTCAGCTCCCCACAGGAGCGCTCTGCAAAGTTGGACGAACGATATCCAGGAAGGGGGGGGGGGGGGGAGAGAGAGAGAGCGCAAGAGAGAGAGAGAGCTTCAGTGGAGACTGAAGAAGCCTCCTGTGACGGCTGGCTCTGCATCTCTGTCTGCTATAGATGTGGCAGTGATAAACACCTCACACCTTCACCTGCGAAGCTCCGGAGCTATGGAGATCGGCTCAGGCTCCACCAGCTGAGCAAGCAGAGATGGAGCACTGTGATAGACAACCTCCAGCTGGCTTCATCTCCTGGCACACCTTCATACAGCTTCACACAGGCACGACGGATCCATCTACGCTTGCAGAATTCATCTCATTTCAATTTAACAAACAACAAATGCGACAGCTTCACAATGCATGGATAAGATCCTAGCTGGGGCCTGATGGAGTAAGGCTCATATAGTGCCCTCTATATAACATCCATCAGGCAGAGAATATTATCAGTCACTGTCGCCGATTCACTGCTCTCTAGAATCATTCAGAGAGGCTGTGGAAGTAGTCTGGTCGCAGGTAGGTCCATCATCGCTTCGTACAATATCACGCACACCTGAGCCTTAACGGCTCCAAGAGCCTTCCAATTATACAGTTGCCACGGGATACCACCCCAATCCACACAATGGAAAAAGCAAATCAACAACGAGCTCCGGCACAATAGCTGGCCACCAGCCTCCAGTCGCTCGACCAGGGTGGCACAAATCAAATAATACAACTCCCGAGATGCTTGCCTATTGTGGCGATCTGCTGCATGCGGCTTTGCTCCGAATCAAATTTATATCCCATTAACAAGCCATGAATAAAAATGGACACAAGGCTTTGTCAATACAGTCTGGGAGCTGGTGAGAGTAGTATTAGTGCCTGGCACCAATCCATGGGACAGCATGAGGCGGAATAATGATCGCTAACAGAGGGGAGGGTGGCCAGGAGAAAAATGAGGTGTGTGTGTGTGTGTTTGGGGAGAGAAGAGAAAATAGCTGGGAGGGAAAGCATAAAGGACGTGGAGTGATTGACAGCTGGAGAGCTGAGAGAGAACAGGAACAGAGCTTGCTCTCTGTTACAGATCATAAAGCACCCACCATCCTCCACTAGCCCATGTCTACATAACAGCAGACAGCCTACATTTCCAGGACAAAAAAAAAAAAAAAAGTCTACGGATATCTGTGTGTTTCAAAAACATGCGCGCACACGCACGCACGCACACACAGTCTTCTACCTACTTTTCTACCTGCTCTTGCAGGATCAGTCAACGCAACTGAAATCCCTTAACAGACTCTCACTCAGATATACTGGGGCTTATGTGAGTGGGAGACGTCTGCCCTCTCCCAGCCAATAGCTCTGGACTCTCCCCACATGGAAGAGAGCAAACAGAGAAGGCCAGGCTGTATGGCCGCAGTGTCCATCAGACGCGCCAGCACCAGCACAGGCTCAACTCATGCTTTGTCTTGTAAGACATCAGAGTAAATGCATGAGTGGATTCCACTCACTACAGTTCAAACAAGGCTGGGTAGTGTGTGTATGTATGTGTGTGTGTGTAAGGGGGGGGGGTTCAGTGAGAATAATGGAGAAAAGGAATATAACATTTAATGCGTTCAATAGTTCTTTCGAAGTAAAGACAGCTTAACTTCTTGATAAAGTGCTCTTGGACAGCACTAAAAGAAATAAATTGTTACAGTGCCTCTAGGTTATAGCAGTTGGTCACTGTCATCCCTTTTTCCTTATAAACACGCATTAGACTTTCATGTATTCATGTTAGACTGAGCAAGCCAGAAAGTTCCAGAACGTCAAGCTGTCTCCGGAGTGGAGTGGACAGTGGTGAAGGGGGCGTTGGAGCGATGAGGGAGGAGGTGTGTCTGTTCTGTGTGTGGTGGGGGGGCTGGGGAGTTGCTGGATGTTTGGGGACAGTGAAACTTCAGAGACAGCGATTTCCGACCGCTGGTGCTCTGGAGACGGTCTGGTGACAGACACGGGCAGAGCAGGGGAAGATGGCGTTTGGGAGTGACAGCGTGGCAGACAGCAGGGAGTCCAACACGTACCCAACCACCCCCTCCCCCCTTCCCAACACACACACACACACACACACACACACACACACCCCACTGAGACTTCACAGATTTACAACCGCACACCAAAAATAAGAATCACTCAGGACTGGGTGCAGATGGAGCATAGAGGAAGAGGCCATGAGGGGGGCTGACAAGGCACAGGATGGGGGTAGGGGTTGGGGAGTTGGGGGGGGGGTGGGACTTGTGCTTTCAGAGTGAAGAGATGGGAAGAAGACAGGAGAGAGAGCAGCGAGAACTAAGCCTCACATTCTCTAATGCTGGGTGTTTGCAAAAGGCACAATTACTAAATTTTAAAATGAATCAGTTAATGCACGCATGTTAGTTCATACAAACACAATCCGGTGTTTGCCAACAATTTTCATCCTTTTAATGAGTGTGTTCATTGCTTTTGTTATGCGTGTTCGAGTGTCAGAGAAGCTACTGCAAGCCTAGATTCTCATTGGAATAAATTCAGTATTTATCTATCTGTCATAACTGAATTCTGACAATATAATGGTAATGGGCGTCCTACTTTCTATTACCAAAAATCTAATTAAAAATTAACTGCCTGACTCTCTCTAACCTCCGTGCCGAAATATAAAAATCTAAACATTTTGGACCATGTGCACTTAATTTAGACTTCCTCCTCTTTCAAATGCAATTTGGATGCAATTTCGTTACAAAGTTTGTTCAGCAAACAGCAGCAGCAAAAACCCTCGACCCAATGGTCTGAAAAACATTACCAATGAGATTAATAAAATCATTATCTTTAGAGTTTTTCCCCCCACAGGGTAGAACCAATGGGACTGCATGACTGCAGGGGCCAATGAGAGTGAAGGAAGAAACAAGAAATACGAGAGCTTAGGAGACACATGCATTAAGAGGACTATGAAAGCTGCAACAGAGTATGATGGATACTTGTGAATGAACTGAGAGAAAGAGAGAGAGAGAAAGACAAAAAGAAAAAAGGAAAAAGACAGAAAGAGAAAAACGAGGGGATGTGGGTGGTAGGTGGTGCTTTTTTAAGATTCTGTGAGAAATGAGACCACAGTGCCCTCTAAAGACTGAAGCAGAGGCCTTCACTCCCAACTCCAACGCATCGTCCTACCTCCTCGGACTTGGAGGCTTCACCACGCCCCTCTGAATTCTTAGCTTCCTCTGGATCAGCTGGCCGAGGGCAACGCAGGCACAAGCCTCACATGGTCTCCAAGGTAAGCAAGCCAATGGGAGGAATCCAAAGATTATGTCCATGTCCAACCTCACCTCACCTGTTCACTAGGCAGCCAGCTGTAGCTGTACTGTACACAAGCCCTGCACCAATGAGGTCTGACCTTGTGGTCGCAGTGTACACAGAGTGCTGGTTCTCTCCCTCTCTCACACACACACACACACACACACACACACACACACACACACACACACACACACACACACACACACACACACACACACACACACAATGCCTGCTTCACTGTAGCAACTGGAAGTGCTCCATTGGAGGGGGATCTATAATTCATGGGCACTCCTGCAGACTCTTCCTGTTGCTTTCCCACTACCTGTCACCTGTGTGTGTGTGAGTGTGTGTGGCATTTCACACACACAGCATCTTTAGCACAGCCAGCAGATGTATGTTCTCTCTAGCATGGCAGGGTTCCATGCGGAATCATTAGGGAGGGGGTCATGGTGCCGGGTGGGGGGGGCTCCTTCGTTCTCCCAACCCCTTTAAACAGCATTTTTAATGAAACTAGAGGGTGGTTTGTGTTCCTCAAACCACCATAAACCCTCCACCACGCCCCCACACACTCACTTTCATCCTTCAAGGTGTGATTGAGGTAGTGAGATGGAAATAGACGGATGGAGTAGTCGAGAGAGAGAGAGAGAGAGAGAGAGAGAGAGAGAGAGAGAGAGAGAGAGAGAGAGAGAGAGAGAGAGAGAGAGAGAGAGAGAGAAGAGAGAGAGAGAGAGAGAGAGAGAGAGAGAGAGAGAGAGAGAGGAGCAAAAGATGCAAAATGCTTGTTAATGAAGAGCGAGCGTTGAGGGGGTACATACACCCCACTGAGCCAGTCAGGGAGACTTGGGAAGCTCTGCCTAAGATCAGAGAGAAAGTGAGTTAGCAAGTTAGTGTTTGTGTACGTGTGTGTGTGTGTGTGTGTGTGTGTGTATCGTGCTCTGGCAAGCAACTACAGGAGGCCTACGCTTCAGGACCAACAGCAGGGGATCCTCGGAAGTAAACGAGGACGAGAAAAAAAAAAAAAAAAAACTGTTTTAAAGAGTGTGTTGCATTGAGAGTGCTGTGGTGACAGAGGCATGATCTATAGAGGAAGGGAAGTGGGAAATGGAGTCAAATGGGGATCTGGATAAATGGGAAGAAAAAAGCAGAGGACTAAACAGCTACTCATTGGCTGCTTGGAGGAGAGTCTTTTGTTCAAGTGAGTATGTGTGTGTGTGTCTATATGTATCTGTGCCTCTATAAATAAAAGGTGTGTGTGTGTGTGTGTGTCCTGATGAGCCTTAGTTTCCCTGAAGCCCTGCTTTCCATGTGACACAAGACCACAGAACTCCCAGAGAGTGTGCGTGTGTACGCACACATGCACGCATGCACACACAGATAATGACATGCAGAGAGCACCTCACACACAGTGTGCTACCTGCAGTAACAGCATGACGGCAATTAGCCACAAGAATCACTTCACAGCTGTGAAGAAGAGAAAAGGGCACAATATAACCAAAGAAGCTGCGCGTGTGCGTGTGTGTGTGTGTGTGTGTGTGTGTGTGTGTGTGCCTCTCTAAAGCGGTGATATGTTGGGTGGTATGAATATAACTGCTAGAGAGAGAGAGAGAAATTCCTTCAATTATGCTTTTGAATGTTCAGCTGCGTCTTTGTGATTGAGTTTTCTTTCTGTCCTCTCATCCTCTCCTTCCTTGCCCCACCTCTTCTCACCTGCTTGGATGACGAGTTTGGCACACTCGTTGCAAGGGAACAGTGCCACGTACATGGTGCAGCCCTTCACATCTGCCGAGTTCTTGTTCATGATGGCGTTCAGTTCTGCGTGGCACACTGCAAACCAAAGATGACGAAGGACAGTCATTAGAGAAAGCAACGCTCGCACGTGCACGCACACACACGCAGCACTGAATCATGCTTTGGAAAGGCAGCTTTGCGATTTCAGTAAATAAACTCAGTTCCATCATTTTTGGTCCTTGCATCCTGTGTGCACGCACGCATGTATGTGCACACGCACGCATGTGCACAGCTTTTTCCTGCCACAGCAGAGTTGAAGCAGGAAGAGGCTCAGGCAGTTGCTGTGAACAGATGTCGACTCTTCAACACATCAGCCACTGCTGCCCGCTAATTAGTCAGCTCGCACGTTAATTACGCTAAATGAATTAACCCATCAGAGATGGCAGCGCAACCACGTGCATGCTCCTGCTCCTGCACCCTGATGCCCACCGCTCATAGCTCCCATTTCTCCTTGGTACAGGCACTGAGCACAGCTGAGCTGAGCACAGCACAGCACAGCACAGCACAGGAGCATGAGATGATGATGGTGGTGGAGGCGGTGCGGTGTGGTGGTGGTGTTGGGGTACAGATGAGACAAACATGAAAGTGAGGAGAAATGGTGGCTGCAAGGACAGCACAGAGACAGCTTTGACAGACAGGTGTGACTGGATCAGAAGATGTAGGCACACATGCTAGCCACACACACACACACACACACACACACACACACAGACACACACACACACACAGACACACACACCACACACACACACACACACACACACACACACACACACACACACACACACACCCTCCCAGTGACGCATACTAATAACATTCATTAGCCAAAAAGCAGGCGCTTAGCGATGGCGTCTCATGTTGCGATGCCTCGGTCTAACAAATGAGCACAGCGCTAATTTCCCTCTGCAGGCTAATGCTTCTCGCAAAGTTCATCTCAAGTTGAAAAAGTAACAAGTGCCATTTGCCACAGAGGCACTGCACGGTGCAAAGTCCTCTCAAAGCAAGTCTAAAAGGATTGATGCTCGTATTCTCAGGTCGACCACGACTGCATCTTAGCGGCAGCTAAGGTTCGGAGAGTCACATTATCAAAAAGATACATATTTATTATGATTCATTAAGCGGTGATTCTCCCTGCCTCTTTCCCAGGTGATAAGATGGACCACTTATTCATAAAGAGTAATCCAGTCTTTCCATGAGGGCACTTGAGGAAACAATGCGGGCTAACTAGGTTACGACCGCAGCTAACCGTAATTGTGTATTAGACCCAATTATTATTCTGCTTTGGAGAGGAGCTGCTTGCAGCCACTCAGAGGGTGGGGGGTGGTGGTGGTGGTGGTGTTGGGGGGGGTTTGGAGGGCTCTGATCATACCCCCCTTGCCTGACCGACTGCGGCATCCTTTTTTGCCATATGGGGCCCCGGTATCGATAGCAGCGCTCATCTGCACGCCGCTGCTGTTGCGGGGTTAGCGAGAGTCTAGGCCGGATCATTAGAACCAACCCAGTGATGCCCCATTTGTCCCCTTGTTATGCTTTTCCCCAATGGGGGAGTGACAAGGACAGGCAAGTAACCCTGCCGGTGACAGATACTAAGTATACCAGTATGGCTTTAATGAGAGAAGAGACGGGGGCACACAACACAAGGCGAATGAGTTGGGGAGCGAAAGTGATGGCGGGGAGGAGAGAGGGAGAGAGAGAGAAAGAGAGAGAGAGAGAAAGAAAGATGGAGGGAGCAGAGAGGGGTTTGCAGGATATGACTTTGTACCGTCTCCACTAACAGCGTGAGAGGAATTTTCGGCTTGGCGGAAAAACTGCCGGCAAAACACAACATGGGAAATTTATTCCATCTGTGAAAACATTAACTCGTCGTTTGAAAGGAGAAAAATTGGTGAGACGGGAGGAGGCCAGAAAAAGAGGAAGGGAGAGATTGAGAGGGAGGGAGAAAATGGATGAATCTTAAGTTTTTCTCAAAACTAAATCCCAAATTAGTCTGCAGGGGGAAGAGTGAGTCTCCCCTCCCTTCAGCAACACACACTTTCCCATGTGATGAGAAGTGGAGACTGGCTGTGCCTGAAACAAAGCCTTGTCCATCGACCTGCTGATTGACAGCAATCTGCCAACACGATTTTTTTTTTTTTGGGGGGGGGGGGGGGGGGGGGGGGGGGTCCTTTGTTTCTAAAAATGCCTGTGGGTTGCTAACCAACATAACCATACATACACACACACACACACACACACACACCAACTGCACTTTGATTTTCTCTTTTTTACACAAATAAAAGAGGGTGGAGGAGAAAAATGAGTAACTTTTCCCTTCCAGACTCCAAGCGATTAATTTTCCACCAGCCATCAATCCAGCATGATTAATAAAAGCTGCAACAAAACGAAAAACACAGCAAGAGGGTGGGGTGGTGTGTGTGTGTGTGTGTGTGATGAGTGGCATGCGATTGGAATGAGGCGCGTCCACCTGCGGCCAATTACATGCGCACAAGCGGTATTGCTGCATGGAATCTGCACGGCTGTTCTTCATGCTGAGCCTCAGCTAGCCAAGGCCACAGTTATGCACTACTGCCAACAGGAGCCTGGCTGTTTTTGTTCCTCTTTCACTACAGTGTGTGTGTGTGTGTGTGTGTGTGTGTGTGTGTGTCAGAGACAAAGTCATCTCAGCAGAGAGGAGAGGTTGGCGATTCCAGCCTAAAGGTCTGGAGTAGAAACACCCAACACCTATCCTGCATACCTCAACAGTACCACAACTAATTACAGCGACATGCTTAAAAGACATGGGCAAATGCTTTAACACAAATTTGATGGAGCATCACTGTTCTGTACCCTTGCTATCTGGATCGCACCTTATAAAACACACGCAGGAGAGGGTGTGTGACTGGTACTGGTAGTGAAATCTGCATCATCTGCACCGCGTGCAGATCTTATCCATATTTGTACATTTCCCGCTAAAGACTACATCACATCAAAAGGGACCGTGCTTTAACTTATTAAAGATCATCATCATCATCCTTTTGCTATGCAGGCTGTTTGAGCATAGCAGAAACCCTGTGATCATACATCACTGCTGATGTACTCACTGCAATGAGAGTCAGTTTTCTGTTTCACTTACTTTACGATAAATTATTCAATTAAAACATTCAATTTATTAAATAATTGTTTAGATATCTCCAATAAAGAAATGATTGCCAGCTATTTTCTTTGCAGTCTTTGGTGTGAGGAGAGTTCTGAGGACGTATACTTTAAAAAAGATTCAATATTTTAAAAAAAGGCAGAGCCATCTACCAAAGAAGTGTTCTGCAGATGTCGAGCCAAAAACGGCTTCAAATTACAGACGTGCCACTCTTCCTGTGAGCCACACGTTCCTGATATGTTGTTTTATGTTCCACTAACATCCTCAAGAGTACTCATTAGTCTGAGTAACGGTCCACTGTTTAAAGCCAAGCAAAGTTTGATCTATCAAAAAGCATCTCTCTGAAAGGCAGGCTAAAAGACAGTTATATATAGTTTAAAAAAAAAAAAAAAAAAAAAAAAAAAATGACTGGCATTTTACACCACATTGACAAGAGGAGTTCACAATTAAGCTGCACAAAACCCATCAACAGTACATCACAAAAAAAAAACTTAAACTAAAATGTCAGTCTTAATAAATGATTGTCTTAGCTTTGGCTTGTGAGACTAAGTGTGTCCGTTGAAGGTCAAATTTAGCGGGGGGACATGGGGGTGCTTTGAAAGCTTCCAGGGGTGCTATAATGTCAGCATGGGCAGGGATGCTCAGCATTCACCAGTGGAGCCTTAGAGGGAGTGGATGCTTAAGAGCTACTGAGAACAGCCTGGAGCTTCTGCACGCATGCATGCATGCACTCACACAGTCACACAGACACACACACACACATGTTTATGTGTGTGTATGAGCCTGTGTGTGAGAGAAATGGAGACAGAATGAGACTGTGTGTGTGCATGTGTACGTGTGTGTGTGTGTTCCTCTTGTTAGTGCAGACAGATGGCCAGTGAGATGCACTCTGTCCTTCCCAGCACCATCCAGCTAATGAGACAGACCCTGCACGAGACAGAGAAGAGGACAGCAAGCTTTACACTGCCCACAGAGCACAAGGTGTAGGTGCCACACACACACACACACATTTTGGTAGCAGAAAGTAAAGAATCGATCCAAATTTATAAATTGATTACCCTACCAGAATCACCATCCCCCACCCAACACATAAACATAAACACACACACACACACACACACACACACACACAATTGATAAGGTGTTCAATCAATTCAGTACACTGCGTATCAGCAGCCATTCCCCCAGGCACAACACACCAACATGCATCTCCCGTATGTCCAATACTATAAACAGGTGATACACCATCCAACAACTCTTCACAAAAATAGGATGCGAAGCCGGTGCCATGATTCAGAGAGAGGATCACACGATTATGTTCTCTGCTTGTGTGTGTCTGTGTGTGTGTGTGTGATACAGAGGTGGCTTTAGGGCAATCTGTGACGGCAGCCAGCCAGTTTAGGAGGTGGGTTGTGGGCAGCACCTGTGGCCCCTTCATCTTTCTGACTGCACTTCTGGTGCCTGTGACAAAACGCATACGACGCGGCACACTCCCCCCTCCCCCCTCCTGCACCCCCCGCTCGGGCAGACGCTCACTAGCTGTTAGCCAGGGTGAAAATAAAGGCCAGCGCTTTGGGAGATTGGTCAGAGTGGGCGACTAAGCTTTTCTGTCATTATTCTCCCGCGGCACAGTGGTGGTTCTGCTAAGCGCAGACCACAATACCTCTTTAAGATTACAAAAACAGAAAAATAACCAAAATAAATACATAAATAAATAATAATAATAATATAAATAACATAAAAATAAACATAAAGAAATGATGCTTCCCTCTTTGTGGTGCTTCCTACGCCGCAGTCAGCCTTCTCCAGTCAGCCCTGATATTTTTCCTGCCGTAATTGTTGCGCATGCCAGGGCTTAGGAGATTACATAGCACTATGTGTGTATGGAAACAGGGGCTCTCTTTAACAATGGCTGCTAGATGACAATTATATAGAGCAGAATGATTTAATTGGGACCGGGGTGCTGACGTGGCCAAATAGATTTCATTTGGGGGCTAGTTCTAGCTATTTGGTAATCTCCCTGGAGCTTTTCTGAAAGAGTGTACAGTGCCACAGGCTCCCAAATAGTGTACACTAGACGAGTATACTTACTATTACAATTAGGCATGTTGTTTTGAGGTCTTTTATGTGAACTGACTTTCTGCTGTAGATGTACAGTATGTGCAATTGACAGCACTAACAGGAGACAAAGAGGGTCGCGGGGAGTTCAAGATAACAGCCAAGTACAGCACTGGCAAATCCTATTACACCCTTGTACAGCCCTACCTGCACAAGAATGGACGGACACACACACACGCGCGCGCACGCACGCACACACACACACACACACACACACACACACACACACACACACACACACACACACACACACACACACACACACACACACACACACACACACACACACACACACACACACACACACACACACACGCTACAACCATGTCTCACTGTTCCCGACTAGTTCCCCACATTAACCTACCTCAATACCTCACTCTCTCCTTGAGTGTGGTACCTGCTATCCTAGGTCTGGGGGGTGCCAACCCAAGCCCGTACCTCTACAGCTCTCCTTCATGTTCTCATACTCGCTTTTCTCTCTTCTATTTTTTTCTGGGACGTATCTGCTGACACAGAGTCACCTTGTGCGTTGTGGGTGAAACATTCATTTCCCCCCCAGTCTCCTATCTCCCCCCTGAGTGCCATTTTAAATAATGTACATACGCCCATTTGCCCCCATGGAGACCCATGTCCTTCTGTGACCCAGCCCTAAATCAGCTTCAGCTACATTTGTTACAACACCCCCCCCCACACACACACACACACACACCACACACACACTCTTGGTAGTGTGAAACTGAAGCATCAAGCCTCTTACTACCTAACATGGTGTTTCTCAGCACCAGTTATCGTCCATAGCAACAGCTCAAACATTACAAATTCGTCTGAAAGACTATTTGTTCTGAGAAGGCATGAATTGTCCAAGTAGTGCAATAAAGAAAAAAGAAAGAAAGAACAAAAATAAAGCTTAAATTACATGAAATTAAAAAGTGATTGAGAGCACCTACAGTGGGGGAATTGCTGCAATCTTTAAAAATGTGCCATTCTTGATTCCTGGCCATTAAGGCTGCAAGCCAGAGAGGACAGCAGAAGAGTCCCCAAGAGACTGGCTCACTGAAGAGGCTCACCGTTCGCCCTGCCATCTCTCCTCTCCTCTCCCTCCCTCACAAGTGTTAGCCACCAGCGCCATCTACAGGTCAAATGAAGTGCAGCAACTGCCTCTCGTCTCTGCCGGCATTAGTTTCGACCAGAAGAGCAGCAGAGGGAGGTGGGGGCAGGTGTGTTGTGCTGTGCTGTGCTGTGCTGTGCTGTGTGCATGTGTGTGGTCACTTGGTTAAAAAAAAAGAAGTTATTCCTTTTTATCTAAGAGAGTGGACTTTGTTGCTCTGAAGGTCTTGGACACTGCTCTCTCCAACCAACCTCTCGAGGCATCTCTATTCTTCAGCTTCATGAGAGTACTCCTTCATTACTCCTTCACTGTCAGAGTCCTCCCCTGCACTGAGCTAACCAGCACTACCAGCTAGAGTTGTTTGCCATCATCACCCAACAGCTAGAGCCGTGCGCCATCTTTCCCCACCAGCTAGAAATGTTCACCAGCTACATCATCACCTACCAGCGAGAGACATGCGGCATCACCACCTACCAGCGAGAGACATGCGGCATCACCACCTACCAGCGAGAGACGTGCGGCATCACCACCTACCAGCGAGAGACATGCGGCATCACCACCTACCAGTGAGAGACATGCGGCATCATCACCTACCCGCTAGAAATGTTCATCATCATCATCATCATCATCTACCAGCTAGAGCCGTGCACCATTATCACCCACCAGCAAGAGCCGTGCACCATCATCATCACCCACTAGTTTCTGCCTCTTCTTCCACTGCTTCTGCCACTGACACTCTTGCAGCACAGATCACACTGTCGCTCTGGGAATCAATCTCCCCCCTCCAACAATCAAAAACCTTCTGCCATGACTGTGTCACCTGCTAATCTCAGATGGTGCTAGCATCAGCTACAGCTTCAGGTTAGCTTTCTTGTCCCCAAGCACGTTGCATCGTCGCACACTGGGGCCTGGCTCCCATGAGACAGATGAGAGGCAGAGAGGACTGGGGGAAAATCCTCAGAAAAAAAAAATCCAGCCATTCACTGCAGAGTGCACCATATGGTGAATAACTCAATGGTGGTTATTCACTGTATTTGGGGACTTTGTGGTGAATGAGTGGATGTAGTGTAGCACGTAGTGGATCAGATGTGTTCAGATGTTCTGAATGTGGGGCCAGTAACACAGTGGAAGTGAGAGGTCTCAGGAGAAAGTGTGGTGTGTGTGTGTGTGTGTGTGTGTGTGTGTGTGTGTGCGTGCGTGCATGTGTGTGCGTGTTTGGGGGGGGGGTTAGAGAAATGGGCATGGCCAGAATCTGGCACACTGCTCACACAGAGCGGCACAGCTGTGCAAACCAGCAGGGGGCGGCAGTGGGGAGGTGTGCCTGCAAGTGGGAGCAGGGGGTGCGTGTAGTGGTGGTGGTGGGGGTGGGGTGGGGCTTGTGTGCGGCAGGTGGGAACTCGCCGTATGGGCGCTCGCTCCAGGGGGCCGTGGAGGTTGCGGCTGCCTGCACGTACAGCTGCGTGGGCTATATTAAGCGGAGAGCTCGCCATCCACTCACTCTTCTGCTAGTGCCAACATCTCGCTGTGGTGCGGAACCGGTCGTACAAAACTTGAGTGGGTAATTACAGAGCAGGTGCTGCTTTTCCTTCCCTCACTTAAAGTGCTTAGGTATTCGCTGATTGATCGCAAACTGTGCTATGTGTGCAATTATCCACTTCAGCTACGTAGGCAACTGCATAACTGCATATGTAGGCTTACATGCACTTGACCAGTTTTAGAGATAAGCAACCAAGACAAAGATCCAAGATGTATCCAGTGAACAGGATGGTTGAATTTATGCAAACCACTGCAGACAATCCTAAACTTGTGTTTTGTTGCATTTACATCCCTTAAATGATGCATAATATTTTCAATAACAAAAAAAGAAAATCATCTACTTTGTCATAAAGTTAGTCAAGTGTTGCTGCCCACCGTAAGGATATTTAGTGTCCAGGCGGTCAGAAGCAGAGCGGGCCCAGGGCAGCAGGTCATCGTTGCAGCCGTTTGGCATCCCGTTGTAGCCGATGCCCACAATCTTATTCTCCGAGTTGACAATGCAGGCCCCAACCTGAGAGAGAGGCAGAGAGAGAGAGAGAGAGAGAGAGAGAGAGAGAGAGAGGAGAGAGAGAGAGAGAGAGAGAGAGAGAGAGAGAGAGAGAGAACGTCAACATTCAGCTCCAAAGACCAAAGGGATATTACAGCACAGTAAAGCCAGTGGCCACAAAGACAGCTGGAACTATGAACTGAAGAATGCTATTCAACATTCTGCTCACCACGGCTCCAGCAAAGCCAGCGAGACCTCAAGCTTTCACTACGACAGGAAGGCACACACTCAAGAACAGTGGAGGAACGTAGGGGCAGGGGGGTTGGGGCGAATCATCTGCCATCTTAGCACTATTGTGGGTGACCCACTGGCTTCCTTGGCATGAGCCATCCAAAACCAAATGAATGGATGTGACGGGAGACCGATGCTGAGCTGACGGCAGCCCACTTCACAGCCAACAAAAGCCAACCCTTGATTGGAGTGCTTTGAAACACCCCTCCTCTTTCTTTTCTTCCTAAACACAACGGACGGCTTCTGCCAAATTTGCATTAAGAGTTTCAACTGGGGAAAAATGGAGCACAGCAGTCAACTGAAAGTTTTGAATCGAAAGTGTGTGTGTGTGTGTGTGTGTGTGTGTGTGTGTGTGTGTCCGTGTGTGTATGTGTGTGTGTTTGCGTGAATGCGTGTTGGTGGGGGGCAAGTTATTCAGGTTAGCCGATTTCGGGTGTGCACAGAGGCAGAAGATAATTCCAGCTGGGAGCAGCTTCTAAGGGATGCCAATTAGAGGAAGCCAAATGGCGTTAAGAAGCCACCAAAATACAACGGTGTGTCTGAAATCAAACGCACAACGCCACTGATGTGGAATTGGCATGCCATGCAGGCGTCACGCCAAGGAGGAGATCCGATAATGCCTTCTCACCTCATCTGCGACAAACTACCACCATTAAAAAATAAAATCAGCAGAGAAGATGGGAAAAGATAACAGTGAAAAAAACACACATGACTGTGTAATGATTTAACTTATCAAGTTTACAAACCTACAGTGCCAAGTGTGTGTGTGTGTGTGTGTGTGTGCGCGCGGGTGTATGTACATGCATGCTCTGTGCCAGTCACATATGCAAGATTAAAAATTTTGGCGTAAAAAATCTCAAGCTTGGCCTTGGCATGTGTCTAGTTCTCCAGCACCACTGTCGTACAACATCAAATAGCGGTGGAGACCGCGGCTCCTCGTGGGGTGCTGCCTTTGATCTGGGCAGTATCAGAGCAGCATGCCCGCAGCGCTGCTCCACCCCTGGCTATCTCTGCCCAACACCAAGCCCTCCACCAGCCTGACTCCAGACCAGCGGGAAGCATGGCTGACTCGCGGACACACCGCTGTGCTCACGTCTCCATACCGGCCAAGGCCGAGAACGGGAGCGAGTGGCATGGCCAAGAGACCGCAAGTACGGACAGAAGCATATAAGCTTAATGCGCAACACACACACACACGCACGCACGCAGAACAAAAGCCCTTCTCATAAAAGGCACTGTGTGTTCGTGAGGAAAGTGAATCACTGTTGGTAGCTAACTTTCAGTAGTTCCCCGTACCCCTGATAGAGATGAGTATTTGTTCAGACACAGAAGAGACATGGGGGGGGGGGGGGGGACAGAGATATAAAACAGACAGAGAGAGAGTCTCCTTTTCTCTAGTTTTGAGCAGGTTGGATTTCAAAGGAAAAGCCCTCACCATGTTGTCCTCTCTGCTCGCCTCTTAACTACCTCATTATCTAGGCCTACATAAAATGATAATACTGTGAATATGGTGGAGACACACACACACACACACACACACCACACCACACCACACCCAAATTCCACCCTGTCGGAGATGGCTATGCAGGTAGAAAAACACATCCCTCTCCTTGCCATTTCTTCCCTCTCTTCATTTCTTTTTCACATTCCCTTCATCCTGGCCTAATGTTCGCCCTAACTCCCTGCAGCAGGTGTGGTTGGTGAGCTCCGGCAGAGGTGCATGCTGGGAGGGTTGTGCGGGGTTAGTGGGACACAGGAAGTCCTGCTGAGCCCCCCTGCAGTAGGTTCGCCCCTGACTCTCCCCCAGGGAAATGCTGATGGGCGTTGGGGGTGGGGCAGAAAACCCATAGGCCTACACACACTCACATACGCATATGCAGAAGCACATATGTTGAGGGATAGCCTGGTAATAAAAACAGACCCTCGTTCTACACTTTCGTTTCATACAGGACATTCTTCAGGTCTGGACATTCGGTAGTGAGATTCGATTGCTTGTTTGAGGTGAAACTGGATCAGCCCTTGACTGACCGCTTACCTTGACTGATAGCATTGCAGCTGCATTCACAATACCTCCCTCTGTTCACTGATTGGACAGGTTAAAATGCCTCCTGGGATCAATTCCATCGAAAGTGCTAGGAAGGCATGGCTAGGTTAGTTGGGGGGCGGGGACAAGCATTTTACTTAGATTTCTTTTCTTTTTTTTTCATTCACATTTCAATTTGACTTGAATTTGACGAATCCTGATGGAGGGTGTACACTGTGACAAACAGAGATTGTGCTTTTGTTGTGGTTTTTAGGCACATTTCAAACAAGCAAACACACTAAACAATACGACTCGTATCCAGCGTTTTAAGTATCCTTCTTGTCAACAGATTCCAACTCCTGTAAGTCTCCTTACAGAGTTACAAGTCCATGAGCATCAAGTAAAGAAACTTTTCCTCCAAGAATCGACTTTCAAGCCACTCAAACCTGACAGCCAACGAAGAGTGCAAGAATTTTAAGGATACAAACAACCAGAGTCAAAACAGGCGCAACCATCCCACAACACCTCAAACCGCAGCCCCCTTCCATGGTCCTAGACACAGCTACATTTGGGTTTGGGCCCAGCAGAATGTGTTCAAAGGCCTACCAAAGAACACATGGGCGCTGGGGTCTCCCCCCCAGAACCCTGGTCGGCCGTGGGTCGAGATGAGCCTGGCAGCCCGGTGAATTTTTTATGACAAAACCCCTGCCTGGAACAGGCTTCACACTGAGAGGTGCAGGGAAAGAGAGGGTGGATGTGTGGATGGGGGGGCAAAGCTAGGGGTAGGGCTGGTTTTTTTTGCATCAGCTCCCAGTTGGAGGTAGAAGAGGAAGACAGACAGAGACAGAGACACACACACACACACACACACACAGATAGATTGAGATAGAGAGAGATAGAAAAAGAGACAGACATCCAAAGATAAACTGACAGAAGATAAGCAGGAACAAAGACTGCTAGAGATGGAATTACGTGTATTGGGAGGGGAGGCATCAAAAAGGAGCCAACTGAAGGAAAGTTTTAGGCAAAGGGATTTGAGCAGGAGCAGAATGGAGTAACAGCTGTCTGAGGAGTCCGATGGACCTGGAGGTAGTGCTACCTGTGAGCTGGGGTCTTTGCTCCTCTGTGCGGAAAGGAACGCCACGGCCATGAAGTACTCAGGCCACTCCAGGTAGTCCTCCCTCTTCCCAACAGGCGCCTCTCTCTGGGTCCTACAGCAGAGGAAAGCGAACACACACACACACACACACACACACACACACACACACACACACACACACACACACACACACACACACACACGAGACCATGAGACTGAAGGACGAGGTATGTGCTGGGACAGAGTCCAACACATGCTATTATAAGAGAAAGAGTGAGACAAAACCATAATAAAAATGCAGTAAAAACAACACAGAACAGAGAAGAAAGCAGAGATGGCAGATTCAATCACTTCTGGATGGAAAGAGAAAAATGGAAATGCTGTTATGCTGGAGAGTGGGACACGGCCGGACAAAGCAAAGAGTAGGTGAGAGCAGAACAAAAAAAAAAAGTCTTTGGGTTAAGAGGAGGCTTTTCAAATCCCGGCACACTCTCGTCTTTGCTGGAAGGGGGCGAGGCCCACTCTCCTTGCCTTTTGCTAACAGGAGTCCCAGCGCTGATTGCAAGGAAGCAAACACTTCACCCTGCTCTGATTCTGCCTGCCACCTGAGCCACTTCTTAAGGAAAGAAAAGGCGAGTTTTGGCAACGGAGATCAGACCGTTTATGGTAATTATAGTCTGAACCCTGTGCATGTGCGTGTGTGTGTGTGTGTGTGTGTGTCTGAGCACTGTAGTGCATGTGGCCTCAGCAGTGCATCAGGTTTTTTGAAGAGGGATCATTATTTAGCGCGTCACCATGGAGTTTTGGGCCTTCATCCATCATTAGCGAGGTGACTGGCTCTGACACAGCACATGAATTGTGCAGCGCCCCACCGACTCCTTGCTTCACACGGCAGGTCCTTTGCTGGAGTAACCGATTAAAGGCAAGCCACCTGCGGCTAAAAAAAAACACCTAGTCAGTCTGACGCCTCTGCCAGGTTCGCTCATCTGGACATGCCATCACCCACCCACCCACCCACCCCCTAAAAACGAACGAGGCAGACACACGGCTGTTTCATCCACCTCCCACCCCCACCCCCACCACCGAGACTGCGAGCGGAAAGAAATAAAAAGGCCTGTGTGGGAGTGCGGGCCTCGTTAGGGCTTTGAAACTCCACTGCTAGTCCGTCATGTCCAGACCTTGGGTGTGTTGAAGCCAGCTAATGGCATCACTTTGCTGCTTTAAACAGCAGCGCAGTCTTTACAAAAACGAAAGGCCATGGCTACAAATGAGTGTTAGAAGGTTGACTGGTCCGCTGAGACGAGGCAAAGCAAAATGATTTGAAGAAATAAAGAATTCTTTGCATAGGGTTACAAATTTATATCTGTGACATAAAGGACCAACTGCCACTGACACAATAACAACAGACAGATCTTAAACAAAAACCAAGTAATTAATTGGATGAACTGAATGAATAAATATTTCAGTTAAAAAAGTAAATACTGAAAATATGAATAATAATAAATAACTACAATGTCACTTTATGCACAATAAAACTAGTATGCTGGTCTCTTTGCAGTATATTGCAGAAGACTTCTTCATTCAAGAGTTCAACACTTTCACACTATAAAACTGTGCCGTGAGTGGGTCGACTAACTCCATCTCACAGGCTGGACTCTGCTTAGCAGTCTCGCCATGCATGGGATGGAAAACCCTTTGGCCCGCTATCTCTTCCAGGGCACTGTTGCTGGCACCATCTGGCACTGGAGCCATGTATGGCCCATTATGTCTCGTCATGCCCACAGAAGCCTCTTAATGAGATGCGGGTGGGCGCATTAGTCCCTGGGCTTCCATTGGCCCAGACTGAGATGGGCCTTGATCACTAAAGTATCAGCGCAGCTGGGAGGGATGAATGCTTGGATAATGCGGCTCGGCATCTCCAGGGAATTCACTTGAGGAATTGTCTGCCGCATTGCTATGGTGAGCCGTGCAGATTATCACTTTCGCCAGGAGTCCGCCTAGTCCTTCAGTATACATCTCTTTCTTTGTCCTTTTTTGGCCAAGAGCCTCAGTTGCAGAGGAAGAAAATTACCTGCTTGTGATTAAAAACACACACACACACAGGTGTGCTGGGCTAACTTGAGAATTGCACAGGTGGACATTTTGCCAAGTAGAAAAGAGCAGCAAGCATGAAAAAGCAATGCTGGTGTGCCAAAATCTAAAAATGGTCTAGGGAACATATTCAGCTCTGTCTGAAAACGTAAGATTTAGTACATATGAACAGCATGCAAACATCTAAATCTATGATAGCCTCACTGACTGAAATTACTGTCTGTAGAACTGTGCGACACCTTCTAGCTCTGAGAGTGCATTTGTATATGTGTGTGTATGTATGTGTCTGTCTGTCGGCCTCATTTCAAAAGGCAAGAGTTTGCAAAATAGAGATTGGGCTCCTCATTATTCAAATCTCACTGTACTCACTGAGTCAGTCAAGAGAGGTTTTGAGTGTCACTTA
This sequence comes from Tenualosa ilisha, assembly GCA_015244755.2. Lineage (NCBI taxonomy): Eukaryota > Metazoa > Chordata > Actinopteri > Clupeiformes > Clupeidae > Tenualosa > Tenualosa ilisha. The sequence goes on along the minus strand of PYXC01000541.1, from coordinate 7,677,591 downwards.
ATTTCAGGCTCTCAAACACAAATGTAATAACCAGACCATTTCTCTTGCCATATTCCCTCACTGTCAGCCACAATGTGACACACACGGGATGAAAATACAAGAGGAATTGGATGAGTACTGAATGGGAGACACATAGGAGCTAAAGGTTCCTCTTGGCGAGGCACAAGGAGGTTAAAGCTGCACTCTTGAGAGGCACCCTGAGGTGACGTAGGCAGCTCTTCATGCCCGCGTGGGTGGTGAAGAGGAGGCCAAGGGTGGCACTGGATACACCTCCTCTCTGCCACCAAGGGCCTTTCAGCCATAGCGCAAGTAGGCAGATGGATATGGAGCACAGAGGTAGAGCTCCCCCAGGCTGATATTTTTTTGTGTGCGGTGTGTTTTTCATTACCCTTTAACCTTTACAAAATGCACCACTCGCACCTGAAGAGGTGGTTAACACAATTATAACAAAACAAAAAAGGGCATCCCTGAACGACGAATGACATCAGCCCATATTGGACGTCCTATTCTGGATGTTCAAATATGTAGTCTAAGAGTACCCCAACAAGACTCACAGAAAGGGGTGACTGATAATAGACTCTGACGCGGTTACAGATATTCCTAAAAAAATTGACGTTGGTCAAGTGCTGTGGGGAAAAAAGATGATTTCACCAGATTGAAATCTTTCCGATTTTATGGCGCTAAGAGACGTACCAAATTGTTTCTTTTTAGCATAGCCTAAATGGTTTTTAATACAGCCATTTCATGAAATAATACTGGTGATATATTCTAGATATTTCGCTGTTCAGCAATGCTAGCCAACACCAAGTTCCATGAACACAGTAGGCTCTGATTTTACGAAACTCTGCCTAAACACACAGCTAAAAGAACAAATCTCACTAATACCTGAAGGGAATCAAATCTGTCGTTATTACAGAGACATGACAGAATGAGATCGACTACTAGCATATTACCAGGGAGTGATCAGAGAAGAGGGAGTTGAGCATTAAGGGCTACTTCCTGTAACTACACAAATGCAGAGACAGAATATTATTCTAGTTTTAAAATTCATAGTACTAACGTGCAAGTTACCATAATTTAGACAGACATTGGTAACGTACATAAACAAATCAACGAACACGGCCTTCCCAAACATTAACGGCTGTGTCTTATTTAGCTTGAAATATTTTAAAATAATATAGGCTGCGCGCGATTTACCCATTTATGTTTGTTGGCTCTTTGATAGTGTCCTCGCTCATTGTAGGGAATTATTGTGGTCTATATTCGTCGGTGATAATCGTTCAGGATCAGCGTGGCGCAGTTTACAGTTTGTGGAGACTTCAACTTCCGCGTAGATTTCGCGGGACAAATATTCGCGCGAGTAGACTACGCATACGTCGTTTATCCAATGACCGACAAGGCTGCAGGCGAGCGCAGATTTCTGACTACTATTTCAATTATTTTGCCACACATTCTCCGCTGGGTTGGAATTGTACCTCAAATGGGCCACTTAGCCCTTGTTGTAAATTCATACATTAGACTACGATTGATTTCAAACTGGAGACATTGAGAATGGGCTAAGCCCGAAATGACTGTTTTGCAGCTATGTCCAAAGACTGGATGTACATTTTTCGGCCTTTTATACAAAACGTATAAGCATCAGCCTGTGAGTGCGTCTCAACTTTTTCCACTTTGATTTGAAATATTCTACAATCTGCAATACTCTCTCTATCCACCACGTGGCAGTGAGGTGGTATGTCGAGGTCTACGCGTGATAGCAGTGATATCTGACAAATGAAAATCTTTGAACTAGTCTTCTATTCTCTCACCACTCAGAAAATTAGTAAAACTACACGGTAGATATGGGTGGAATGTTATTGTTAAATAGACCACCATCAGAACACTTACCTAACCATGAGGTATGAGGTGGCAGCATTATGTGGGGTTACTTTGCTGCAGGAGGGAGGAGTGCACCTCACAAAATAAGATGGCACCTTTAGAAAAGAACATTCTGTGGCTATATTGAAGCCAACATCTCACGTCATCAGCCAGTAAGTTAAATCTTCAAAATGGACAATGACCCAAGCATAGACCTACCTCCAAATTAGTTACAAAGGCTCTTAAGGATGACAACAGGTCCTGATCTCAGTCTTGTAGAAAATGTGTGGGCAGCACCATGTGCATACAGGACGGCCTACAGACCTGACAGTGACAGTAGTTCTGTCAAGAGCAATGGGCCAAAATTCCAACAAATTATTGAAACCTGTGGAAGGATACCCAGAACTTTTAAGCCCAAGTAAAACAGTTTCAAGGAATACTAAGGAAGGGTAGCCTGTACTCACTTTTGACTCATGCAAATAATGCAAAAAAAATCCATAAAATTATTTCTCTATTCGGATGTTTAAGATAAAAAAATAGTAATATTTACTGGCCTATGACAGAAAATATTTACTTTGATTTAATGGTAATGTGAGATGATAAAATGTTTTTGTGGCTTTTTATGAAGTGTATCTGGTTCTAGCTGTAGATGGTGATGTGTTTCGCCAGAGAAATGAAGCAGGTGATCTCAATTGCAAAAAAACTAACTCATTGCAATATTTCCTTGATCTGTGAGGCCTCTATAGGAACTCAGTATAGGCTACTGTTGTTCATCCTTGATATTAACCTTTACCTTCACCTGCAATGGTAGACCAACGCAGCCTTTTCTGTACTGAATATCTCAAACATAGGGTATTTTTTTCTGTTTGAGTTTACACCACGTCTTGCAGACATAATTAACTGGCGCTGAGAGCAGGCGATAACTGCTGCCAGAAACACCACAAATGACATGAGATGCAGATTTTAATCAGGATGTTGAGAGGATGACAATTTGTTCTGTTCATTATACCTACGCTCTTTAGCTGGATAGCAAGTCAGTCAATCAGAGGGGATGATGTTAGTTTTGAAATCAAAATTTGCAGTATTCAAGTCGCAGTGGGCCTACATGCAAACTTCAAATAATGAGTCTATTTCGAAGCAGCCATTTTTTCTACACTGAATCAGAATCTTATTGGCTGTCATTAATATAACCTGTACTTACCCCACAACTTCTTGGAAAAATGGCTCCTGTGAAATGGGCCCATTGCAGTCAGACTATTGTGTATATAAAACCAAATGTATCCTTACTGCCAATGCGGTTTCTTACAAACTTTACAATGGTTAGTGACAAATTAGGAAGTAACCTAATATGAGGCATCTCTGATCAGTGATTGATTAGGATGGACTATTCTAAAGTCTGTGAGCTGGATTGGAAATATTTTTCACTCAAACAACTCAAGACTCTCCTCATGAAGTGACTGAGTAAAACCAAGCTATATAGTAATTCATAAATATGACAGTGATGTAAACCTCTCTATGGACCACAACGAGACTTGAAAGCATGATTTAACTACACAAAAATCTGATGAATTATATGTTGTCGTCCACTGTGATTGAATTCAAGATTTTTAAAAAACCTTCATAAGTAACTGGAACATAAACTGATTAATTGTTGTTAAACTACATTACTATTTTCTGAGGTGCAGTATATGTCTCACATGACCTTGGCGTATTCCATCTGCAGCCACAGTTTCAAAAATACCCTCTTTCACAATGAGATGACAACCCTCAATGAGACAACAAGCAAGCCGTTCCGCAGGAAAGACACCATTTCACAGGCCCCAGCAACCATTCATCAAAGATGACAGGAGGAATGGGGGAAAGTAGAGCTTCTCCATTTCTAAATTCAACTCCAGCTTGTTCAGCAGATGCAAGACAAAGGTGTGAAGTGACACCAAATTGTGTCGGAAGTCAAAAGAAAAGTTGATGTTTACTAGAGATACTGGAGATTTCATCTGGCTCTCTCAGCAAAATAGATCTCCCTCTCTCTCTCTCTCTCTCTCTCTCTCTCACACACACACACACACACACATAGACACACACACAGACGGATAGTTAACTTACATTTAAAGCTTCCCACCCACATCTTCCCTATATCTCCTCTCTTCTCTCTTCCTTCCTTCACATGGTCATGAGACTCTACAGTACTCAGCCTCCTGCCTATAACCTCTCTCTTTTGGTGTATTTGTCCATACCTATAAGCAGTGTTGGGCAAGTTACTTCCAAAATATCATACATTATATCATCATATACCATTATATTATATATTACCTGTTGCTGTCGTTTCAAAGTAACTTGTTATGTTAACGTTATTTAAAATGTGTCCGCACTGTCATCCAGAATTCTGTCTCTTCTCAGTTAGCATGGCACTGCTCTAGATATTGATATTGTAATATAGCAAGTGTTCTTGGTTTTGCATATATTGCACTTGACTATTTTTTTGTCCATGCCGAAACTGCTCAAGCCCCCCCTCACCCATCACCACCACCACCACCACCACCACCTATGTGTATACACAAACGCAAAAAGATACTGTATAATAAGTTTGCTGATGAAATAGTTAATTATACTGCATATTCTTTTCTGTTCTATATTATATTATGCACTACAGCCTAACCTACTAAACTGATGCCAAATTGATGCTAAGTAAAATGAGGCTAAATTGATGTCAAGTTGCTATCGTCCGGCTTCATCATCAGGCCCATGCAGAATACAGTAGGGAAGATATGGGCATGCTTTGGATAAGGAGTGCCAGCTGTCAAACTCAAGTCAGCGGTCTTCACCCTCACCAAGGGCAGTTTAAATGTAGGGTGACCTACATTCAAACCTAGGGTAAATAGGCCTATGTTGCTGTAAAAAAAAACATGGGTGTAGGCCTATTAGTCTTTTTTCATTGTTAGTTACTGAACAGACTAGAGAGGGTTTTAGTCTATAAAGATGCATTTGCTAAAAATATAACATTTGCTAAAGTTACATTTGCTATAAAACTAGACCACATAACACCATTCAGGATGTCACTCTCTCTCCCTGCATCTGGTTCTCCCACCCAGAGAGGAAACATGCAGGATTATGCGACTTGCAAGAGGTTCTTTATAATTTAAACTAGTAGGCCTACTACTTTCAGAAGGGAACTTCTGAGGGCAAATTTGAGGAAAATTCAGTAAACAGCCTTTATCTAAATTGGGGGTGATATTTTATTTACCAAGCTGAATTTTGAATTTTAGGGCTGCAAATTAGTGTATTAACATAGACCCCAATTGGCAATGCATAACAGGTGGATGGGATAGAAAACTCATGTGATAGATATCTCCATGGAACTTCTGTGGATGACAAGAAATTTTTGCCATTACAACACATGTGAAATTTTAGGTTTTCATATGAAAATTAGGTGGTTTATCATTCATTACAGCTGATTTCCATTTCAGTAGTTAACAAGTAGTTAAGGCATGCAAACCGCCTCTTTATAACTCCTTTTAAACACTCAATTGCACATCTTTGCAATGAGCTGTTAAAGCGTCCTTTGCCAAATAATAATGATGATGCCTATAAATCACTTCTTAAAAGAGAAACTGAAAGGGCAGAAGCATAGATACTCCTGGCAGAGGAACAAATCAAGCTGATCTTCAGATCCGCATCCTGAAAGCAGGGCTTGAAAATGCTGGTCTCGCCTCCTCAACTGAAGAAGAACCCTGAACATTCTTTAGTTTGTGAACAAATAGGACATTTAGCCTTTTTTATTTGAGATGTTTTCAAAATGTCCACATTGTATTTGTTAATGTATATTTGCTATTTATTTGTTGTTGTTGCTCAGATGAGAGGTCATAAAAGGTCATTTATGTTAGTTTTGTGTTTTGTCTCAATAAACATCTAAAGTGACCCCGTGTTGGCGCTTCTACCTTTTGTTCTTTTCATAGCTGGTGGCCCACATTTGATATGCTGTCTCATTCAGAGCACTGGTAATCTGGATTTGTGAATCTCGAAAACTGTGCATCTGGATCAGGGTGATCCAATCCAGTGTTGTTTTGAAAAAACGACATAAAAGTAAGACAGATTACCTGATCCTGAAGAGCAAAAAATTTTATTTCCAAATCCGGATCATTTTGATCCAGATTAAATTTTTTGAACAACTGGCCCTTGGAATCACTCCATAAATCTGCAAATACTGCCAACCAGAGGTGTAGTGAGGATTTTTTTTTTAGTGGGGGTGCGCAATCTTAAATGATGGAGGCCTAAATGCAAAGAATATGTCCTGGTTTAATTAACAGGTTTCTGGGATTCACTATCGGAATGCTTGGGATGTCTGCTAATGAACTAATAAATAAAATCAGTAAGTAGCCTATGTCCATTTTGCTTCTGTCCTCTGCCTTCTTCAACCATACATACATATTACTGAAAATTAATTGTTATGCCTTACATTACTGCATTATTGCAAAAAGTAATACATTACTGTAACATTACTTTTATAATGTGTTACGCTCAGCACTACCTAGAGGTAGGCCCAACTGAGGCAGCTTAGGCCAACACGCTGAAATGATCCTATAAAACCTTTAATGGAGCACTACATTTGATGTAAAGTGCAATGTGTGGTAATTTCTAAGATTTCAATCATTTGACGTAATGACCAAGAACTGAAAATAAAAAGGATACATATCCCTGGGATACATTCGAGTGGCAAGCTTTGTCAAAGATGGACATGCAGCAAGTTAGAAACCAATCAGTTTAAGGCTGCTGGTTTTATTAAAGAGATCCCGCAGTGTAAGACATGTTGGCCTTACAAGACTGACGTTGGCGCCAGCTACATAAACAGGATTTAAAAACACTCAATGTGTTTGGTTTTATTAAAGGTTTAGAACATCCTTTCACTTGTAAACTGCCATTGTTGTAAAAAGTGACATCACCTGGTGAATCTAATCAAGGACCAGTCAAGGTGCAGCAAGTTGTTGCTGGACATAAACACTATTAATGGGCTTGTTTGAAATGACTGGCTTATCGGCTGGTTTAAGGCAATGCATGCTGTACTTGAAACAGTGACATACCATATGGCAATAAAACCTTACAGGATCAGAAAAAAAAATTAAGCCAGATCAGACGCAACTGATCCAACCTCTGGGCTGAACTAAACAATAGGTCGGCCAATGGCCATTGCGCTACAACAGGGACCAGACCATCATAGGTATCTGTTGGCTATTCTTGTCGATGTTAATAGACATCATGTCAGCCAGACGGTAAGTCAGTCAGCCAGTTCAAACAAGTCCATTACCAACCAGGTGATGTCACTTTTTACCCGGAGAGCATTGACACATAAATGCAATGGCAGTTTACAAGCTTTGCAAATGATTGGAATTTCTAAAAGCCAACATGTCTTACTAGCCAGGGATTCTTTTAATGTTGAAATGACATTAATAAAAACTCTCCTAACATTTGTGAGGCCCAGACTGATCTTTTATTGCTGATTTTGCCTATTTCTTAATAGCCTATAATGACTTTATCACCTGATGCTGTTGATGTTTATCAATGTTTTTGATCTTTATGTCTATCACACAGTAGAATGTATTACCTAGCCTATTGCTTGGAATTAGGTCAACATCTAGGGCAAAAAAAAATCTACTTTGCTAAATTTACTTTCACAGACATTTATTGTAGGCCTAGTCTGGTCACATTTGTGACTCCTTTCTTACTGTCATTCTTTCTGTCTCTTTCTTTCTTTCAGTAAAGATTGAAATTAAAGATAGATAAAGTTTTGCTAACTACAAAATAAATTTCACGGTGCTTTCTAACTTGGAGTTGATCTGGCCAGTGCAACAGGTTTTCTTGTCAACACAAATTTGCCACTGGTAATGTCTTGAAGGGTTAATCCCGTGGAATGTAGCTCTGAGGAATGTGCATGCAAATAGATTTATGCTAATAATATGCTAATGAGCCCCTGGCTGGGAACGGACTCATGCCTGTCCAGACTGTTAGGAACTAAGATGGAGGACAGGGGAGGGCAAAATATGGATCTGGACGCAGTTTTGTAGCTCGCTGGAGGTTCTTTTTTATTTTCCGTACTAATGGCGGAACTTTTTGGAACTGACAATGCCTAGGAAAGGGAATGGACAGTTGCCGTTACCGGACGGCTGGGAACAGGCGACGGATTACGACGGCAAAGTATTTTATATCGACCACAATACCAAGCAAACCAGCTGGATTGACCCTAGGGACAGGTAACGTTACTTACACAACGCTGTTAGACTTTTTCAAAGTTGACAAAAACGGCCCTAGGAGCACTGACAAGAAAGGACAGTGAAACAGTGTTACAAAAGAATGAGGAAATGCCTCCGAAGTTTCTTTATGGCAGCTACACTGAAATACTAGCAAATTGCCGACAACGTGCTAAAAACGGCTAACGTTAAAGCAATGATCAGTTGTAGAACGTGCTAATGAGATTCAGGGGAATAGTTTGCTGTAGTTGAAATGTATTGCAAGGCGTTTTTAGCTAGCCAACCACAACCCCAAGAAAGTTTTAAAAATATCTGAGCAACAAGAGCACAACATAGTTTACAGTTGCCTTGGGGCATGCACAGTGACTGCAATGGATTTTGCAGTGGAAGTACACAAAAGGGGGATTGTTCCCGTTAGGATTAGCGACGAATCCTACCATGCCGCTATAGAAAATATCAATTTATCGAAATATGTAGACGGTCAAATGTAATATATATTACCATATGTATTTCGCAATGGAATCAGTACTCAGTGAAGTTTCGCTGTGTTAGTGATGAAACGGTACCGTTAACCGCAATGCGATTTTGATAGGCGACCTGACCTCCACCTCAGATCGTAGCAAGCAACACCGCTTGCACTAGTTCAGCCGTGGTTTGTCACATCTCTGACTGGTACTGCTGAAGTAGCCTATCGAGGCAGATAAGCTGTCAAACAAAGTTCAAGAACTTACAAAACTATGTACAAGTGTGGTTACTCCGTAGTTTGTTGACAAAATAACCGTCGACTAGTAAATTACCCTGCTTAACGTTACATATTATGTGTTGCTAAACGGATGGTTGGCAACAGAATAATGGAGCTCAGTCGCCGCTTAATGTTAGGCCTCATCAGCACGAGGAAGAATGTTGACCATGGATTGGCATGGATTTCCTATGTTGTGGTGCTATCTGAACTGATGTGAGGGTGATGTAACAACTTTGCACTTTAACCAGTGGTGAAAAATTTCAAGTAGGGGACAGATTTTTTTCATTTGTGGAAAAGAAGAAGAGGCTGCAGTGTTCCACCAAACCAAAACTGATCCTTTATTGATTACAGAGTTGAACTTGGAATCAGTGGACTTTTGGGTGCTGATATCAGTCAGTGGTAGAGTGGCCTAAAGAATCAGTTGTACTAGTTGTACCAAGAAGCGTCCTGACACTGTAAACAGTATGACAATGAAGTGTGAACAAAATCTTTGTCTGGTAATGACATTTAGCATACTACTGCAGTTAAGTCAAATTAAGCTATTCAGTTATTTGTTCACAACAGTTTGGTTGCTTCTAGATTTTATGAATATTGACATATTCTATTAACTGTATCGCTAAAGTTTTGCAGAATTAAATGTTTAATCAGTCAGGGTTTATAGGAGCAGCAGTGCTCATTTGGCTAACATTGGGGTGTCTGAGGTGGGGCCTTCTTTAGTTAACGCTTTTGAAAGTCTACTTGAAAATGACAGTTTGCTTAGGAAGCATAGGGATTATTGAGATTTGTGTTGACTGTCTTCTTCAGTGGTAGTATAACCAGGAACCTGCTGAGACCTCTCTCTCTCACACACACACACACACACACACACACACACAAGCTCAAATGCCTATGCTGGTTCCTGTGGTCAGAGCTCCATCCTCGCCCCTCTCTGTGGTGCAGACCTCACCATGGCAACCCAGTGCCCCCCACCCCCCGGTGTGTTTTCATGCAGGTGAAACAAGAGGAGCGGGGAAACCAGAGGACTGGAGGACCCGTCGGGTCTGGTGGTCAGTGGGCGGACAGCTGGAGATGATCTGTGTTCATTTGTGTGTGAGGAATGGCAAAAGCTGAGGCCTCCCTGACTGGTCCTGACCCATCTCAGATACATAGCTTGGTTCAATGGTTCTGCAAAAGACCATGGATAAGAGAAAGAGATAGTGAGAGATGCATGATGATGCTGAGACAAATGAATTTGTGTGGGAGTTTCAGCCATAGTTTCAAGAAGTTTTGTCTGGGTGGCGAGTGAAGCACAGAGTATGATTCTGTTTGTGTGGTTGGATGATATTTGTCATCTCTTACAAAATTGGCTGAGGTTGGCTACATTTGTGTGGTACTTCAGAGGTTTTAGGGTTTGCTGGGATTGCGTTGCGTGCATGAGTGTGTGTGAGAGAGAGTTGTGTTCGACAATGTGTCCGTGCATATGTGTTTGGTGACCACTGTTTAAGGAGGTATTAGTAAATTCTGGGCCAACAGAGGCTCAGAGACAAGCCCAGGAATGTGCCCCCCCCAACCCCCAACCCCCCCCCCCCACACACACACACACACCAGCACCACATCGACCTCCCCACTTTACTGTAAGCAAGTGTAGTAGTAAGAAGTGTTGGGTTTAGGGTCTAGGGGTTGGGGTTGGGTCTAGGGTTGATGGTTACCCTTGGACAAACATGCAGTATAACAATTGTAAATTAGACCTATAGTCTTCTGCCTATTTTGTTGTAGTCTAGGTTTGACAGAAATTGAAATGCAATTGAATTAGAGAACTAGTTAACCCTGGATTTACATTTTATAGGTTGTACAGTGTTATTATAGGCCTTTAAAGCTCCTAGGCTATTTGTACTGACACCAACCAGCAATCAACCAATGTGTCAAAGTGTACTCGGATATACTGAAGCCATCTGAGGCAGGAGGGTGGGTGAGTTCCTCTAGGTACACAGTACAGCTTGTAGCTGTAGCTAAGCTTGAGGGCTACTGCTGTAAAATAGTTTCCCATCCCGACACACTGCTGTAGCTAACCTGTTATAATTGATTGATTGATTAGGCTAGTAAACGGTTTCAGGAGCTTTATTTAGATCCCACCCTCCCAGAGTATTAAACTCCGGGGGTGTGGAAAACAGTGTTCTGTTGGTGAAAATGTGAAACAAGCTCTCACATGCAATTGTTTTTAGGCGAAAAAGTAATCATTTCTTTTATAATGGAGCCAAATGTTCATCGTAACCAGGTCACAGGCTTCCTACTGTCATGTTTCAAGTTAATAATGCCCTGCTGAGTATCTCAGTAATGAAAGTGCACAGATACAGAAGCCAGTTGTTGTCCCTGTCTGCACTGACAGATGTATCCTCACATGCCCTTGCATTTAGTTGTCTCTAAAGCCCTGATGAACAGTGGAGATAGGAAGTGTGCTGCATAAAGTGCAGTCATGCCATTCATTGTAAGGAGTGACTTCAGCCCAGGAGAGGCCTGTACACCTTCACATTAGCTTTGCGGAGCTGAACATCCATGTAGTGCGTTCTCTTTAATGATTTTTTTTCTTAGTCAAGCAAGTTTTATGCCATGTTATCATGTGATTGTTTGAACCTCATTTGACTCAGACAGAATCAACATGAGAGTCATTCATGGTGGCTGAGATATCTGAGATTCCCAGCGGCAGGCTGATTCTTGGCTTAGAGAACAGTAATGGGTCATCCAGTGTCAGATCAGATAAGGTTGTGTTGCAACACCATTACAGATTTTACGCAAACCTTGTCTACATCATGAATGGAGTGTCAAAGCCAAGACCGGTCAGATATTTCTGTTAAAATTCTCACATTGATGTCAGATGATATTATATATATTATATATTTCCCAAGACTGAGAAATTGTAATTTTTAACCATTTTCAACCTTTTCATTCAGTCCTTTTCTTAGTCCTTTATGTACAGTTTATTATTATTTATTACTTCAGCAGTGCTTCCTGCTCAACTGACCTGTTCACCCGTCACACTAGATACACCAACCATCTGTCCGATGGTTGTGGTCTATGATTATTCAAGACATTAGATCTTTAAGAATGTCTTACAAAAGTGTTGAGTGAGTGACCTCCGTCACCGATAAGCCTAGATGACGGTCCTTCAGAAAAATGTTACTGTAAGCTTGATTGCAGCTCTTGCCTCACAATATCGCCTACCGTTTCCTCATTCCTGGCTCTGGACTTTTTTGAGAGAGAGAGAGAGAGAGAGAGAGGAAGAGCAAGCGAGCGAGCCATGGCCCCTTTTTGCCAGCTGACTGATAACAGCTGAGATTTATGACTGATTTATGACTGTTGACATTTGGCCAGTTACTTCAGTTGTAGAGGTGTTGGTGTTCATTTTGTTGTCCAGAGGCAGTGTGCTCTGTCTTTCTGCTCTCTTGTCTGTCTTGATTGAACTTGTTGTGATCTCTGATCACAGAAACCCAATGGGCCAGCCCTGAACTAACACTGAAATAGTTGTTGTGGTTCTAAGTAGAGGAAGTTGTCCATGTCTGTGAGCCAGACGGAGGCTGGGTTTTGTACTTGGGAGCCTTGGCCTCATGTTGACTGTATCAGGAAAAAGTAGGATATAGTTTAAGCTATTCAAATATCTTGCAGGGTGGACATCAGAACAAAGACGGTTTACAGCCATGTCTCACTTTTTCAGTGAGAGACAGCATGAGTGAGTTTGTTTTGAGTAATGGTAAGAGAGTGAATTTACCAATAAATAACCTCCCACACACACTTTCCCAGGCTCAGTCTGTCCTTGGCACATTTTGTGTATGTGTGTGTGTGTGAGTGAGAGTGAGAGAGAGAGACGTCCTTAGCATTACTCATTTTTAACGCACAGGAAAGCAGACATTCCTGTGGTTCTTGGCAGTGAACTGCATTCAGTGAGGTAGCTCCTATTCTTATGCTGTAGGTGTTCTACAACCCCATGACCATCCTCTCTCAAAGCTTATCGGAGAGCTGGAGTTGAGGGTGGCAGCTTTGCTAAACCCTACTCGAAAGGATACTCTTACTGCTTTGTCTGTGAATTCCCTTTACTCAGGACAGCAATAAGCCAATGAAAGCAGAGATGGTTGAAGCTGAGAGTTCAATGGTCTGTGATTAAAGTTTTCCAAAGGTGCACAGTGTCTGGGAGAAGGGGATGCTTAAGGGGCTAAACCTTAAATGATCATGCAAGATCAGTGTTGTCTCAGATCGGCTTGAAGTCCTGATGCTCTGTTCACAATCATGACATACATGTGATCATTTCTGTGGCATGACTACCAGTTCAGGCCCATGTGGCTGGCTCTGAGAGGATTAGTTATGTAGTGTGTTGTGATCCCACTCCTCCTGCGTGATGCCCTCTAGAGCGATGCCCACTCCTCCTTCATGATACCTTCTAGAGCGAGTCCCATTCTTTGTACGTCATGCCTTCTAGAGGAAGGTCCATTCCTGCGAGTGAGGCCAACTCCTCCTTCATGATGCCCTCTAGAGCAATGCCCTCTCTGCCTACATGATGTCCTCTAGAGCAATGCCCACTCCTCCTCTGTGAGGCCCTCTAGAGCGAGGCCCACTCCTCCTCTGTGATGCCCTTTAGAGCAGTGCCCACTCCTCCTGCGTGATGTCCTCTAGAGCAGTGCCCACTCCTCCTCTGTGATGCCATCTAGAGCAATGCCCACTCCTCCTCTGTGATGTCCTGTAGAGCGAGGCCCACTCCTCCTGCGTGATGTCCTCTAGAGCGAGGCCCACTCCTCGTTCATGATGCCTTCCAGAGGGAGGTCTACTACTAGAGTTTCTGCAGGGTCTTACAAAGTCTTAAAAGCTTTAAAATGTTAAATTATGAATGTAAGGCCTTAAAAAGTCTTACATGTAATGAAATATTCTACAGTATATAGATTTAAAAAACATTTACTTTAGGTCCTAAATTGGTCTGAGCTGTAAATTATTACTGCAGATGCTCCAGTGTGGTGCATTTAGCGTGGACAATGCCCCTTGCCGTGTCTTTTTTTCATGTGAAGTTGGTAGTTGTAGTCCATAGCCATTGATTAAACAGTATATCCTATGAACGTAGAATCCATAAATTTCACTTCAAATCTCACAAACCTGTACAAATTGTGTCACGTCTTAAATTTCTGTCATAAAGGTCATAAAAAGGTCTTAAAAGTCTTGAAGTTTTTGAAACCTGCGGAAACCCCTGACTACACACCTGAGCTGGGAGATCTTGTCTCACTTCACAAGTGCAGTTCATTGCCTGAGGTTACAGGACTTGAGATGGAGAGATGAAGGCTGTGTGTTGTTCAATATGTGAAATATGTGTGTGTTTGAGGGGGTGGGATGGGGTGGTGTGGGCTGAGTTGGGTTGTGGTTGTTGCCTCACCTCCATAACAAGAGTTACAGGCATGCTAGGGCTCTTAGTTCTTGACTTATAGGTGTCATAATTTATATGCATGGACGTGTGTTAGTGGGATGGGGGAGTGTCAGATAACGTGTGTGTTTGAATGAAAGAGAGGGAGGAGGAGAAGAGAAAGAGTTTGAGATTGTTACCTGCACTGCATGACCAGTGGAGTGCAAAAGTCAGGGACATTCAAACAGTACTTGGCTCAGGTTCAGAAATGCCAATGTTTTGTGTGCAGTCTTGAGTACTTCAACTTGTGCTGCTTGGCAGCCAAGGGGAGGAAAAAAGAAATCAAATAAGACCACCACCCCATCCCTACAATCGAAGGAGAGGGAAGAGATTGCAGTACAGCACATGGTCGGCTGACCTAGGGAGACTGGGGCTCTGTGTTGTATTGTGCAGGGCCAAAACAAAACGGTAATAAAGACAGCGTAGGTCGATAAGAGGCTTGGGTAAGCCCTGCATTGTGTCCATGCTCCAGATCGCTGCTCGCTTGCTGCTTGTCCGTGCGCCTGGCTGCACTCCTCTCCAATTAGTTTTTTTTTGCCTGTTTGCAGTGTGTAATCTCTATGCTATGGTACCCCCTCACAAGGTTATTGCAGGAAGACAAGTCTGTGAGGGGAAGCGTGGGTGTGTGTGAGATACAGTAGGCCCATGTCTCATATGACTGCCCTAATTCACTATGCACAGAGGAGAGGAGTTGAGCAGGCAAGCAGTAACATCAGAGGCCCTGTGTGTCACAGGATCTAAGGATCCTCAGGTGCCTCCTGTGTGCTGCCTGATGTGAGTCTGCAGCCATGTTGCCCTCGAGGAGATGTGGTATTTAGAGGGGTCGCTCGCCGCAGCTCATGCTCTGTGATGAATGGGAGAGCATCCACATGGATGATGCTCTCTGCATCCTCTGTCATAGCTGTATAGAAGAGCCAACCACCTTCCCATTGGCAGCTGGCAACAGGTGATTTCTGTGGGGCATGTTCATGTAAAATGCACTCACACATGAGAAGCATGAACTCCTGTCAACACAGTTCCAAGTGTCTGTGTCTGTGTGTGTGTGTGTGTGTGTGTGTGTGTGTGTGTGTGTGTGTGTGTGTGCGTGTGTGCGTGCGTGCGCGCGTGTGTGTACATGTGTGAGTGCAGGCACTACAGTGGGGCCTGGATAGAGGGTTGTTGGCCAAGACGGCCCCTCTGGTTTCAGCCAACACTTCCTCATGTTTCTCTCACACACTCCATCCCCTCACGTCCCCATAGCAACCAGTGTAGACCTGGGCACTGAAGCAGAGGAAACCCTTACCAGTGGCAGGAGACATTTCTCCTTTTACTCCTCTTTTTTACTCCTCTTTCCCTTTGCTCCTCCTTTTCACTCCTCTTTCCCTTTACTCCTCCTTTTCACTCCTCTTTCCTCTTCAGCCCTTTTTTTGCTCTGTCACTCAGCTGCACTGTCCTCTCTCTTTTTTCCTCTTTTCCTTTGCCCTGTCCCTTATGCTCTTTCTCTCTCACGCACACACTCTCTTTCCCCCCTCTCTATCCTCCTTTCTCTTTTTCTGCCATCTCTCTCTCTCTCTCTCTCTCTCTCTGGATGTCTGAATGCCCCAGATCTCGGGGTGAGGGGGTGAGGTTGGGAGAATAGCAGGCTGTGTCAGGCCCTCTGCATTCCTGGGCTCTGCTGTCTGAGTGAGGACTCAAGAATAGGGGAATTTATAGGCTGAGACACCCTGAGCCTCGGCCAAAGCTGTTTATTTAAAAAAAAAAAAAAAGGTTGAGGCGGTGGGAGGAACTGGGGAAAGAAATCACCACATAGATAAAATTCCAGACAGAGTCCTCTCTGCGTTCTTTTACTTTCACCGTTTAATGGAGCTTAACTCATTTAATTAGGCCAAATTTGTATAAGTACGCCACAGACACAAAGGACACCCCACCACCACCACACAGCCCCCTCTGCTTCTTGTTTTGGCAGGGGTGGCTGTATGAAAAAAAGAAAAGGAGTCGGAGGAGAAGAAAACAGGGCTAAAACAAAAGGAGTGATGTAAATCGTGGCTTTTGAAAGGCACTGGCATCTGGGCGGGTGTGAATGACATTGTGGGGAGAGGGAGACTGAAGGAGGTAGAGAAAGGGAGAGGTTACGGGGGCTGGGGTGGGGGTGGGTTGCAGACAAAGCAGCACTGTACCCATGGAGACTGGAGGCTGGCGGTGGGGTGGTGGGGTAGAGATGAGGACACATGGGAGAGCCTGTGTCCTCCAGCCTTCTGCCGCTGCACGCCATCAAAGGAAAGGCACTACTATGCGATTAACTGCATGATTACAGTAAAAATTACAGAATTATTTTACTGAGGCTATTTGGAGTTCTGTAATCTTTTTCTGATCTCAAATGCATTCGCAGGACACTGACGGTACACCTGTGGTGCAAAGTGATTTTACAAAAGAGTCGGGCCAACACTAGCTGGTTTGCATGCTAAGTTGATCTCTAGGCAACATTGGCATTTTCATATTATAATAAAATTATTGTTCAGGCCTACTTCACATGTTGTTGATATTTCTACATCATTTCTGACTTTTTTCTTTAGCCAAAATCAACATAGATACAATCTATCTGCTGTGCTGTAAAGGGTAGTGATGAGTAGGATTTTTAACTCAACACAAAACTAGGGCATAATTTCCAGACGAAGTGGAATCTGGTAAATCCATAATTTTGTCATAATCCTGCAAGCCAAAGCTACAATTCATAACATTTGACAGATCTCCAGACCGTAGTCTCACTGGCTATTTTGTTGCTGTTTTGTATTTCTAGGTTCTGTATCTCAGAGATGTAGGCCTACACACTCATACACAAAAGCACATAAATGCACACACTAAGAAATAGTAGGCTTTGAGTCCTAACCTGCAAACTGTGTGTGTGTTTGTGTTTGTGTATGCGCACAACTATACCTTTTCCAGGTGCCATGGGTGGTAGTTGATCATGAACACTCTCTCCACATTTTGTCAATTCCCCCACTGCCACATCACTTCTCAGAGAAGATGGCCGTATCCCAGGTGAACTTGGGGTGCCTCATTGTTTGTATAGCCTCGTTTGTGGGTCGTGCACTCTTGCCCCGCTCTCTCTGGAGTCTCATTTGTTGAGTTTACACAGGGGCGCTATCCCAACACTCTCCCCATGTTATCACCCTCAACAGACCAGTCCAGAGAGAGGAGATGATAACAAGTGTGTGCATTTAACTTCCCAGTATAGACGCATTGAAAATTGAACCTACAAATTGGCTCACACAATTGGCTCCACAATGATTTGCAACGTGCATAGCAGGATGGCACCAGAAGCCATTTAAATCTTATCTCAGACTCTGTTCAGCACACGCTCTCTTTGTATTTGCCCGCAATTCTGCGTAAGAGGGCAATAAATCTGTGTGTGTGAAAGAGAGTGATAAAGAGAGAGCATAAATTGAATTGTCATTGCTGCCTGTGGCTTCTCACTGCATGTGTGTTGGTGACCAGGTGGAGGGTTCCTCCTTTGGGTTTGCAGGCCTTTTTGATTTGACCCGTCAAGAAGTTGATGGGTTACTGCTGTAGACTGTGCTGCGCTGCGCTGCGCTGCTAGAGAGAGCGAAGGGTTGGCGCTTGGCACCGCCTGCGGTCACCCCATGGAATGTGCAGTGGACTGGAGAGAGTGTGGCCAGATCACCCCATGCCCTTTCTGACAGGCAAGATCAGGACCTTCACACTCCATGAAAACTTCCAGGCTCAGGGCTGATCAAGGCCCAGCCAAGAAGTGATGCAGTGTGGTAGTGTGTGTGTGTCTGTCTGAGTCTGTGTGGATGAGGGGGATGTTGTTGTCTTGCTATCAGTGGCTATGACCTGTCACAGAGATTAACAGCATGTGGTTATCGCCCACAACTGTGCGGGTGGGAAGGTGAATGGTGTTGACTTTTATGGAGAATGGCACTGCGAGGGCTGCCATTGGTGCACTGACACCTGATCAAAACACTTGTTTCCAATTACACATGGAGGCTGAAAGCAGGTCCAGTTTTAAGACAACCTGGAGCGGTTTCAGAGTGCAGGGCTAGGCTATTGATGATGGTCCTATCAAGGCACAGCCACCGCCTCTGTGTTACCATTGACTGCTGTGATCAAAGCGGCTAACTTGGCTGGGCGATGCTGGAGACTTGGCAGTGGGGGAAGAGGCCTGCCAGGGGAAAGGGGCTGTTGGGAAGCAGCCTGGTCTGGTCATGACCTGTATGTAGTTGGCCATGATGTTGGTTCTGTACTCTTCACTGATGCAGGGAAAAAAAGTTTTAGGCAGGTGTGTCGGGGTCAAAGTTCAACTGGTGCCAAGGTCATAATTCAGCAACAAGAGAGATGACAACAGTAAGTCACAGTACAGGAGGAGAAGATAGAGAATGTGTGCATAAATGCATAGAGCAGGGAAAGGTGATGAGCCTTTGATGAAATGAAAGAGAGGTCTTAAAAAGAGCTTAGAAATGGTCAGTTTTAGCTGCATGCAGTGATTGTACATTCCAGGCATTCTCCTTGTCTAATATTTAACCATTATGGTGCAAGCTGAAGTGCATACCACAGGGACTACCAAAGCAGGTGTGTGTGTGTGTGTGTGTGTGTGTGTGTGTATGTGTACGTGTGTGTACGTTGTGTGTGTACGTGGTTGGTTCGGGAACCTGGCTAGCGTGCAAGTAGCCTGAAAAGCCTGAAAAGTAGCGTGCAAGTAGCCTGAAAAGTTGTGGGTTCGAATCGCAGCTGCCACCGTTGTGCCCTTGAGCAAGGCACTTAACCCTAAGTTGCTCTAGGGGAGACTAGCCCTGAACAATTAATAGTTGACAAAATGTAAGTCACTTTGGATAAAAGACCTGCTAAATGCATAAATGTAATGTAAATGTAATGTGTACGTGTGTGTACGTGTGTACTTGTGCGTACCTTAATACCCAGTGTTTACCGCAGCAGTGTGCCACTGTTTGTCTACCCACATTGATCTGTGGCTTCCCTGCAGAGAGACAAGCATGTGTAACTGACTGAGTGCATGCGCTTCCTGATGATATGGGATTTGTTTACATATGTTTATGCGTTGTCTACACACCCACATACGCACCCACAAACACACACTGTCACATTACATTAGACAGCTTGGTTTGTCCCATAATTTGCTAATCTGCTAAGTACATGGTGTGCTAATTGAAAACCAACGTGGCAACTAATTGGGGAGGTTGTAAGTAAACAGTACTCGTGTGCTCAGTTGTTTTCCCATTTTGTGTTGTGATTGCACTTTTTTGCCTCATTCTTTCCCCCCCAACATGCTCTGCGTAGCCCTCCTCAGAGATAATACGAAAGCAGCAGAGACTTTGTGGACTTTAAACTGCCTCCTCAAGGTCAGTGCTACAGAGGTTGATGAGATGTTCAGTATGCTGTAATGGAGAAAGCCCTTGCCTTTGGCTTGACATTTGTGGCTCTTGTGAAGTCTGTGTCCACATCTATCATCTCGCTAATGAGCACGGAGAGGGCCGTGTGACACCTCTGTCTCAAAATGACAGCTAAGTGCTGTCTTCAGAGTTGATGGACCCTTTAGTCTTTATAGAGGAAGGTGTGTGTGTGTCTTTGTAGGTGTGTAGGTAGAGGGTGGTTGTGGATTGCACTTGGTCCTTCCCTCCTGTTTTGGGGTTTGTTATGAATGCCAGGGTAGTGCTAGGAGATGGAACTCTGAGGTCAGGGGTGTTTTTTCCTATCAAGTGCCATTTTCATTTTTCTAACATGATTTAATAGTAGGCCTTCACTTTTGACCTCCTATTCCACTGACCTGGCTGCAACTGGTTCTCCTCTTTGCAAGGTGTCCGAGGTGAAATGGTGCTGATGGCCTGCATTAAGTTGCCTCTGTCAGAATGTTGTCTTGGGCAGGGAAAGCTGCTTGTCAGGAACACCAAAGAACATTCTGTTTTAACTCGCTAAGTTTAGCAAGGTCTGCTGATTATGTTTAAGAATGGCCTTTTCCATGACTGTAGTGTCTCCACACAAAGGACAATGGTTCACCTCTTACTTCAACACTGAAAACATTTCTGAAATTCTCTTTGAAATGGCAGTATGCTGCCTCTACCTTGCGCCATGATGCACGTCAGAGAAGACCACCTTGTGAGTGTGCGTGTGTGTGTGTGTGCGTGTGAAAGAGAGTGAAAAGTTGCTCATTGTGCATGAGATCACACTGAGTGTCCTACAGGCAGAAGTGATCTGACACCTTGCTATGCTATTTTGTTGTTTTTTTTCCTGTAGTTTGGAATGAAAAGTGCTTAGGTTCAGCTGTGAGTTTTGCTCAGTTGAGGAGATGAGCTTTAATTTGATTTGACTTTTGATTTGATCGCGCCAAGACAAATGCTGTAATTTTTTCACAATTTGTTTCTTACGCCCTCTTCCCCTTAGTGGATTGAGACTCATTTTCATGTGTTTGCCAACAGCCCCCCCACCATATACACACACACACGCACTCACACACTCACACTCACACACACGCCTGGTACGGCATGACTCCAACTGTAGACTTTGGCCACTGTGGTGGAGCTGAGGAATGTTGTTGTTGTTGATGTTGATGGTGGTGGTTTTTGATTCTTTCAGGACTTTCTTGGCTGGACATGATCTTCAACAAAACAGAAAAAAAGTTTAGAATGTGGGACTGAAATTTGAAACTATTAGGAGATTAGTTTTTAATTCTCCCAGTGGCATTGTATTGTGATATTCTGTTCTTTTTCTCTTTCTGTCTTTCTTTCGTCTTGCTTATTTCTCCCTTGGCCTTAGCATGTCCAGTAATACATAACCTCCTCAGCCTCCACTCTAAATGGGGTGTTTGGAAAGAAGAGAAAGGCACATATGTGAAACATTAGGAGAAAATGATCAATTAAAGCAAAAATCTCTCTCTCTTTCTTTCTTTCTCTCTTTCCCCCTGCCCTCCAGGCTGACGAAGCCCCTGTCATTCGCAGACTGCGTGGGTGATGAGCTGCCATGGGGTTGGGAGGCGTCATACGACCCCCAGGTGGGAACCTACTACATCGACCACGTCAACAGTAAGTATGTCAAGCGAGCCTAGCAGCCTGAGGGCTCCACTCCATCCCTCCACCCTGCACAAGCACGGGTGCTTCTCTAATGCACCCAGAGGGAAAAGGCTGCAGCTAGCACCCTGTCAACACAGACACAGACACAGACACAGACACAGACACAGACACAGACACTCCTTCTCAAACACTACCTGTCTGTCATTTTCACACTCTCCATCAGCCATTTGTTTCTCAGGGTCACGTCACAGGGTTGATGGCGAGGTCATTAGATAGGCCCTAGTCATTTCAAGGCATCACATTCATATAGCGCAGTTTATGACAAACTGCTGTTGACCAAAGTGATTCAGACAATAAAAAAACCAAGAAGGAAAAATGCTTATTAGACAATGTTAACGCCCTGAGCATTGAGCGGTGTGATTCAGGTTGCTGATAGAAGCTTGTGCTCTTTTTTTTGAGCCTCCCCTCAAAAGCTCTAAGGTGGTAAAAGGTGGATATCACAGAATAATTTATTTGCTTGTTAAAAGTTAGATCTGGGTCAAATAAAACCCTCAGGTTTTTGAAATCAAATTGAATATACTCAGCAAGTGGCTCAAGATCAGTTCTCACCGTGCCTGTGACTCCAAAGAAAAAGAAAAAGCCAAGGATTGTTGGCTTTCAATTTTTTTTTGTAGTGATTTTTTTTTTCCAATCCAGAACTGGATGTCACTAAATAGTCAAACAGTCATTCCAGGGCATCAAAGCCTCTCTGCCCCTCCAAGGGCACTCAAAGCTGAGTGTCAGCCACATAACAGCAGAAGGAGGTTTTTATTCCCCTTCATGTGGCTTAGAGGCAGCACATACATTGAAATAAAATACTACTAGAATTGGATAAAACGAAGGGACCGATATAGTAAAGCAATATTTCTGAACCCTTTTCTTGAGGTGGGAGAAGGAGATGGGGCAGGCTGTAGCCGTGAGAACAGCTGTGAGCTGAAGGGGGGGAATATGTGTCTCTAAATAATGACATCTTATTCACAAAATAAGTTAAGAAAGCTATTCAGTTGCTGAGCCGCCGCGTTCACTGAGCAAAGTGTTTAAGATGTTAAAAAGGATCTTTGGTTGGTGTTTGTGCTTTACCACCAGGTCAATAAAGTATCTTCTTGATACAGAGTCATACTCATGGCAGAGATTACATTATTGATGCATACAAACTTGATCCAGAGTAATGGTCTTCTTGGCATTCTTAAATATGCCCCCTCAAGAATGTTCAGGCCCATGTGAAGTCTAGTCTTTTTTAAAAGTTCAGTTAGGCTATAGCTGTTAAATTGCATCGTCTTAAAGTGTAAGCAGTTGACCTGACTGCACCATATGAACATGCATGTTAACGCATGTATTGCCCTGACATCCTTTAAGCCAAGTCATGAGATATGCATCGGCCTGTATGATTGGAGGTTGGTAGTTATTGCATTGCAGGCGTGTTGCTGCTGGAAAGCTCAGTGCTGTTCCTTCCCAATTTCTCTCCAGCAACCATTTATCTCAGAGAATCACACTCTGTTTGGCATCTGCACCAGGCTCCCATACCATCAGTGCACACATCGCCCCATCGCTCATTTTGTATGGTGCATCATGAAGTTAAAATGATCGATTTCTCGTAAGAGTGATAAATTGTTGGTAGGAAAATCAAGACTATTTGCATTACTTTTTCCATTTGTTAACTCTGGTGTCTACTTGGCCGGCTAAAGCTTTATTGATCACCTTAGAAGGTATGTATTGAGCAGGAGCAATGATGAATTGAAAGTTGGTGAAACTTGGGGTCAGTGTTTGTGTATACAGGCCTGTACTTTTTTTTGCAGAAGAAAAATATGCTTGTTTTGTGCCATTACCCTGTTCTCTGGGAGAACTTTCTTCCATTTGAAGTTCGCTGTGCGGCAGCCATGAGTCCTGGCTGTTTACCTGCCTTGACAAACAAACACACACACACACACACACACACACACACACACACACACAGACACAGACACAGACACAGAAACACATGCGTGCATGCCAATGCACACCAAAGTGATACTGCCTCCAGAGTTCTTTTTCTGCTCCTGTGGGGGCAGCGTGGATTCCCTGATTGACAGCTCTCAGCCTTGCCACTTTTGGGTGGTCTTCATCCATTTATTTATGATTACACGTTTGAAGGTGCTGGTTGCTGGCTGGCAATCCCTGTCATTTGAGTGACAGACGCAGGCATATTCTTAGGCATTATGCGTGCATGTGTGCGTGTGTAAGGGGAAGACCGATAATATATCTGGTGGCTGTCCATGTCATTAGTGGTGTGTTGCCTTCGTCCCCTCTCTTTTAAATCTCACAGGCGTAGCCTAGAGGATGTCCCTTGGGTGGCAGTGCAGATAAGTGCATCACAGGAGCCTGTGTGTGTTTTGGTACACCTGCTCTGCCCTTTTGATGTGTTGTGTCAGAGCTGTACCTCACACATCACTCAGCTGAGAGAAGCAGTTCTGTGAATGCGGAGCAGGCTCTCCTTTTACAAGGTGACTTACCAGAGGAAAAACACCAGTGTTGTGCTCTGGTGCCCCCTCCTCTCCCCTCCACTCCCCCAGGGGCCAGGCCTTCATGTTGTTATGCTTGTTCTCTCGGCCTCTGTTCTGCTGGCGGTGGCTGATAGATCACATCATGGCGCACCCTAGAGTGAGTGTGGGATTGCTCTTGTGAGCTAGTGAAGTGTTTGTATTGCATGAGTTTCCTATGTGATTCTGAAGTAGCCAAGTACCCCGCACTGGGATGGCTGTGGTGGTGTGTTTGGTTGGTTGTTGGCAGGTAAACATTGTCAGCTGTCAATCACAGTCCCAGGCAGTCAGTGAAGCTCTGAAGACTGCAGCTACGCTTGGTTTTGTTTGTTTGTGTGTTTGTTTGTTTGTTGGTGTATTTATTTGGGGAAGGAAGTCTGAGCACCCGTATTTGACTGCAGCAACAAATTTGATGTTGGCGATATTGCTGCTCCTGTCTGTAGGTAAAGAAGAAAAGAGTGCAAAAAGAAATGCAAGACCTGGTGAAGTGGAAATGATATCGGCTATGAGTTCCTCATCCCAGTGTTGCTAATCACCTCGTCAGTTTTGAGCACATGTGAACATTGTTGAATATGTCAAATTAGGTCTCAAACTTGTGAAAATGCAGACACTGATTGCTGTGAGACTGTGAGAACCTGGGAGAGTTGTGGTAATGCCCTCTGTCAGAGTGTCCTCATCTGAGGCTGCTCTGGCAATCTCCTGGGAAGAGGGACATTACTGCTCTTTCATGTTTGTATTCTTTGGTCATGTTGTTGAACTGTTCCTGTATTTCCAGCCTCTGTTTGTCTCGGCTGGGGAGGGTGAAGTGGGTTTGGGAAGTGACCTTAGGTCAGACTGGGACAACCTTGGTCCTCATCAGCACTGACTCTGTGTGTAGCACTTGACACTTGTGGTCTGTTGACACTTCAAGAAGCCTGCCCCCCCTCCTCTGCCTTAAATGAGTACTCTAGTCCAATGCTTCCCAATTTTTTTTGCAGGGGACCAAATTTACAAATCATTGCAACCCAATTCACAATTTTTTTAGAAGATTTTTTGTAGCCTATGCAAATTAATGTTAGCTATTTATTTAATTACATATCTGTATTCATCATTTATATGCTGGCATCACATTATTTTCTTGATTAGATAGCCTCAGCCAGAGGTTTTGCAGACCCAAATGAAATCCCTGGCGACCCACAGTTTGGGAACCAGTGCTTTAGTCGAACCACTTGTTCACATAAACGCTAGTTGCCTCAGACGTAGAAATTTGTAAGGCGTAATTTTGACTGTAATTTCTGAATCACATTAGCATGACGGGGTCTCTTATCACTAATGGTCACATACAGTATGTGAATGAGGCTTCAGGCAAGTCCCTATGACTGCTGCTGCAGCGCTACAGGCCTGTGGAGCATGTGCAGCAACAACGGAAAAGATCACATCATTCAGGCCTACCAACATCAACGCTCCTTAAGTGAGCTGCTTAACAAAGTGCAGTGATAACAGAGTGCAGGCACACACACACACACACACACACACACACACACACACACACACTCAGTGAAATGAATACAAGTGTTGTTGAGAGAGAGAGAGAGAGAAGGAAGGAAGGAAAAGAAGAAGGAAAAGATTGAATAACAGCCATGCATTTAGTCCGGTGCCTCTGTTGTGTCTGAAAAGAACTTAATTTCTGATGGGTCACTCCCAGGTCACCTGAAATTGTGTGTGTGTGTCTGTGTGTGGTGTGAACCTGCAGCTCTGTGTGTAATTGACTGTCCTGCATCATTGTGTTGTGTTTGTTTGTGTATTCTCTGTAACAATAAAGCATTTCCCCTCTCTCTCTGGCTTGCTTCCAGCATACTTTACTTTTGAGAAGGTAACAGGTTCATCCACTGCTGTGTCGTTCGCGTGTGTTGTGGTGTTTCCTGAAGGTATGCCAGGCATTTAGCTATGCCATTTTAAGCCTCTCAGGAAAGCATCTGCAGTAGGCGTGAGGCACCAGGCCTAAAGTGCTAAAAAGCCTGTAATGGTCCTCTTGCTTTTGGGGCTGCTGTGAAAGAGACATTGCTCCAGGATTGGGTTCAAGGGAGCAAGGCCACGAGACCCAGGACAGTAAAGCCTCCGCTCGATGCGGAGCTGTGTGTGAAGGGTGCTTTTCGGGGAGCAGCATGGGGATTAAACATTCAAAATGGAAGAGGTTTACTCCTTTTACTGTGGCGAGAAGCGGTGGGGGAAGTGAAAGTGCAAGAGAGAAGGAGAGGAGAGGGCGAGAGAGGGAGCCGGGGAGAGGAGGGAGTTAGTGAGAGGGGGAGAGGAGGGAGTTGTCAGGGAGCAGTCTGGTTCTTCCTCATACCTCAGAGTCCTAGCATAGCTGTCATGCCTCGAGAGGCTGGGCTAGGGTTTGGCGTGAGCTATACCTGACACTACAGCAGTTAAAATTGTGTGTGCGTCTGTTTGTGTGTTAATGTAATAATGTGTGTTTATAAGTTATTATATAAAAGCAAGACTGTTAACTCCTCTCCACTGTTGTCTCCTGTTAAGTTTACTCCTGTGTTTGTACAGTTCTTCCCTTCCGTGGTGTGCGTGTGTCTGTGTCTGTGTATCTCTGCTACACTTTTATATACACACATTTAGCCCTCTTACCCCTGAGGATCAGTACTAATGCATATTATAATGGGGCGATGCTGGCGCAGGTGGCAGAGGTGCCTTTTGGCAACCAGAAGGCAGGTTCAAGCCCTGTTCTACTTCACCCCATTGAAGTGTCTTTGAACAAAATACTGAACCCCAAATAAGTTCTGGAGAGCAGTAGCAGCCTCCACCACCGGTGTGTGAATGGGTGAATGTGAGGCATACATCATAAAGTGCTTTGAGTGCTCGTATAAATCACTATGTAAAGCACTATATAAATGCAGTACAGTTACCATTTACCATATTTCAGTAAACTCAACCAATGACAGATGATGTTAGACCCATAGAATACACATAGAATATATTTATAATCAGTGTTAAAGATGGCACACAGAGGCACACTATGTTAGCAAACAAATGTAAAACTATAGTGAATAGTGTATAGCTTAAATTGTGTCTGTGTGTGAATTTGTGTTCTCTATCAGAGATACTGCATACTACCTTTAATTAATCTTTGTGTGTCTGTGTGTGTGTGTGTGTGTGTGTGTGTGTGTGTGTGTGTGCGCACTTTTCTCAGAGAGCACTCAGCTGGAGGACCCCCGAAAGGCCTGGCGTGGGGAGCAGGAGCGTATGCTGAAGGAGTACCTGACTGTGGCTCAGGATGCCCTCAGTGCCCAGAAGGAGCTCTACCAGGTCAAGGAGCAGCGGCTGGCCCTCGCCCTGGACGAATATGTGCGCCTCAACGACGCCTACAAGGAGAAATCCAGCTCGCGCACCAGCTGTGAGGACACACACACACACACACACACACACACAGCGCCATATTCACTCATACACACACTCATACACACAGCACCTGCAGTGGTCATCAAGTTAAAAATTTTATTCCAAATATTTGTCCTCCTCATAATGAGAGCAGGCATGGTGATGTGCACATCTCATTAGCAAAACTATGCACGTGCACACGTTTGCCAATTTGTGTGTGGAACACAAATGGAACTGACTTCTCATGCTCTCTCATGCTCCCTCTACTCCTCCCCCTCAGTGTTCTCAGGATCGTCCTCAAGCACAAAATACGACCCTGACATCTTAAAGGCAGAGATCTCCACAACTAAAGTCAGGGTGAGGATTGTGGCACTACCCAATACAATTGAATCATTTCCTTCCATTCTGTCTTGTGTGCATTGCTGGGCATAGGCTAAATCTCTGTGTGGTGTTCTCCTTCTAGGTAAATAAGCTCAAGAGAGAGTTGTTACAGATGAGACAAGAACTTCTCTACAAAGAGCAGGGCTTTGAGACCCTGCAGCAGTAAGTATGGTTACCTATATCACTCAGCCTTCTGCTTTGTGCCTGCGGCCGAACGACACCTGTTAGGATATGCCCGAAAAACCTCACTCCCACTCATGTTATATTGCTAAAATATACCATAGAAACAGTATACAAGTTTCCCATTGATCCATTGAGACTTAGCCTATAGAAATATTCTGGCTCCCCCGCCACACCAAGCCTGGCCATGTGGGCATGCACACAGCATTGTGGCGAGTGAGATAGAGAGGGCGGGTAGGAGCCACTTGGCGTGCTCCTAACCACTCATCCTGGCAGTCTGATTGAGTTAGTAAGTGATCAAATGAAGTTACCTGATTGAATTAAGACAATCTGAGGAAAGTGATCTGTCAGCACTGCTGCAGCCTCTTAGATGCTGTCTTCCCCAGCGCTGACACAGATGGGCACTTGTGTGTGTGTGTGTGTGTGTGTGTGTGTGTGTGTGTGTGTGTGTGGTGTGTGTGTGTGTGTGTGTGTGTGTGTGTGTGTACTATACATATGTGCGTGCGCGTGTGTGTGTGTTTCTATAAATAAGTCAGTAATTGTTGCTGCTTTAAATAAGTCAGCAATTGCATCTGCTCCCATCCACAGCAGATAGATAAATAGATAGATAGATAGATAGATAGATTCAGGTGATATCGCTAGATGAGAACTGAACAGACAGACAGTCTTAGCTGTCCACAGACAAGCATACAAATGACATTGACATCTTCATCCAAGCACCTGTATGTATGGCATACAGAGTAAACACACACACACACACGCACACACAGATCACTGCAGGGAAGTTCTTTGGATCTTGTTGATTGGGCTCTGCTTCTTTCTCGTGTCCAGGATTGACCAAAAAATGTCAGGAGATCAGAGTGGTTATCGGCTGAAGGAGGCCCAGGCCATTGTTAGCGAGCTCAAGTCCCTCCGCAAGGCCATCAGCTCTGGGGAAAAGGAGAAGCAGGACCTCATGCAGGTGTGACTTTGCTGGATGAAGTGCCTGTGTTGAAGTGTCTGTGTGTAGCTTTGTGTAGTATGAATTTTTTTTTTGTTAATGTGTGTTGGTTGTGATATCCTCCCAGTGTTGGCCAAGCTGAAGGAGCGGTTCTACGCCGAGCAGAACATGGGTCGCTCAGAACCCGACCTGCGGAATACGGCCGGTTTTCAGCCTTCGCTCTCCAGACAGACACTGGACGCTGGCTCTCAGACGGATGTCTCTGGAGAGGTCAGTGAGCATCAGAAGGTCAAATCTCAAAGGTCAGGTTTCTGACATCCAATAATAAGAGCGGAGTTTAGCCTCTCTGCTCCGCATTCTTTCATGGCTGTGTAAGAAGGGTATTCATGAGTCTTCTAGAGGAATTGAGACACATGCAGACACGCAGACACACAGACACACACACACACACACATACACACACACACAAACAAGTTTCTTTAATGAATGTCTTAGTAGAGTCTCACATACTGTATATGCACACAAACACACACACACACACACAGACATGCATTTCTTTCTTGTCCAAGCTTTGTGTCCTGTGTGCGGAGTCCAAAGCAGTAGATAGCGTGAGCAGTGCAAGCCGCCGTGGGCCAACAGGCTGTGTGTTATCAGCACCAGGCTCCTTGTTCAGCCTCCTAAGAGCCAGTCCCCCTCTGTGGCCCTTGCTCGCTCGCTCTCTCTCTCTCTCTCTCTCTCTCTCTCTCTCTCTCTCTCTCTCTCTCTCTCACCACTGCAGGCTGTTCTTTCCGCTCCTGTGGAATGCTGCCCTGCTCTGGGGCCTTCCCTGTGGAATGGGCTCTTCGGGGAGGGGAGGGGAGGGGAGTTGGCGGGGTATATGATAGCCTAGCACAATCTGAAGTGCTGAACGAGCTCAGACACACACATGCGCATGCACACAGGTTAGGAGAAGGAGAGTAAGCAGCTTAGAGATTGGTGCTCTCTCTCTCTCTCTCTCCTCTCTCTCTGAGCTTTGAGGCTGTGTCTGCTGGAATGCTGACAGGGGGAGAGGGGGGTGGGCTTCTTTAATGATGTTAAATCTGCTCGCTGGAAGCGGTGCCATGTGATGTTTTTGCACTTTGGCGCTGACCCCGCGCCCAAACAATGTAGGCAAGAGGTTACCCACGCATGAGGGTAGGAGTCACACAGGTGGATGGAAACATAGCTTAGCTAGAATCTTACGTGA
This sequence comes from Tenualosa ilisha, assembly GCA_015244755.2. NCBI lineage: Eukaryota > Metazoa > Chordata > Actinopteri > Clupeiformes > Clupeidae > Tenualosa > Tenualosa ilisha. The sequence continues at coordinate 7,647,671 of PYXC01000541.1, read as the reverse complement.
CAGCTAGAATCTTTCATATCTCCACCTTACATTGTCTGTGCCTCTCTTCCCCTCTCTCTCTCTCATTTGCTTCCCTCTATCTATCTATCTATGTATTTATCTGTCTCTCCTTCTCTCTCTCTCTCTCTCTGTCTGTCTTTGTCTCAGGTTGGTTTGAGGAGTAGGTCATCTGTGGCCGAGAAAGTCAGATTGAGCCTACAGTACGAGGAAGCCAAAAGAAGGTATTTTTTATTCTCCATTGACGAGTGTCTCTTTCTCCTGTGTTTCCTTCTTTCCAGTCATCCCTCAGTTGCTAACCACTTTTGTCCTTAAAAAGCTCAACAAAGCAAGACACTCCGGCCCCTAAATCCATAAAATGTGCACAAGTTCAGGTTTACATGAAATTTCTTGGTGCCATAGTTTTGTCAGGCACATTTCTGTCAGTTTAGTTGTTTTCATACATTAGCTGTATAATGGGGATTGATAATGTTTGTGTGTGTGTGTGTGTGTGTATGTGTATGTGTGTGTGTGTGTGTGTGTGTGTGTGTGTGTGTGGTGTGTGTGTGTGTGTGTGTGTGTGTATGCGGGGTGCGGGGGGGGGTGGGGTGGCTTTAGGCCTCTTGCATGGGCAGGTAGCCCCCCTCTCCCCCTGAACAGGCGGACTAATCCACTGCGTTTTGGCCCTTAGACGGTCTAATCCCACAGCATGAATCAGGGCCCAGCTACAGCAGGTGTTTCTCCCTGTGCCAGTCTAGGCAGGCAGGCAGGCAGGCCGTCCACGTAGCCCGTCCAGCCAGTCTCATAACTGCAGGCCCACCCTGCTGCAGGATGTTCCTGCCCTCCCAAGTTTCGCTTTCTCTGCCCAGTTTGTTTTGTCTGTGTTATTGTTTGTGTGTGTGTGTGTATTTGTGTCTGTATATGTATGCAGTTTGTCTGTCTGTATGTTTGTCTGTCTGTGTGTGTCTGTATATGTATCCAGTTTGTTTTGTCTGTGTCATATGTGCACTTTTCCAGAACTTTAGGCTCTAAGGTTTTTGGATGTTGTTGTTTTGCATTTTTTAAGTACCTACCTACCATCCATTTCTCTCCTCTCTCTCTCTCCCCCTCTCCCCCTTGCTCTCTGTCAGCATGGCCAATGTGAAGATCGAGCTGGCCAAACTGGAGGGCGAGGGGTGGCCGGCGGGTGCGGCAGACGCCGAGCGCGACCGTTTGCTGCTGCTCAGCGAGAAAGAGGAGCTGCTTAAGGAACTGCAGTTTGTTTGGCCGCGGTGCCGCTCGGCCGCCGATCTCCATCGTCTGGACCAGGAGCGCTCTCGCCTGGAGGAGGACCTACAAGCCCTCAGGGCCACACCACCTAGCCAGGCCCTGGCACAACGGTGAGTCGCCCAGCCTAGGCTACAGATACAGGCACACAGTGTGGGCACAGAGCTCGCTGTTTGCAATCTGTGTCTGTGCGTTATTAGTTGCTGTGCAATCATCCCACTGGTTCAACACCAGTTAAGGCCGGTGTTGTTTGGAGCTGCACTAGTATTAGAGTAGCTAGACAAAGTGTGTTTTGAAAGGATACAGAGGAGACGCTCAGGGAGAGCCAGAAAGATATCAATAAATCAATAAAAACAAAAGATGTAGTGTTGGTGAAAAATAATATTGTATTTTGCTGTGTGTTCAAGGATTGCTTGGTTGCTAGGTTGCTTTCTTGACGTGTTGCTGGAAGAGGCCACGCTTGTTGGTTGTTTTTTTACAATGACCAATTTGGGGCGGTTGTGTGTGTGTGTATTTTTCTGTGCCTTAAGTGGTTCGGTAAGGCAGAGGTGAGAAGGGAAGCGCTCCCTCATCGCACCTTCCACACAATCCACTTGTGTGTGTCGGACAAGAGCTGCCAAGGCCTGCACTCTGACTCCCCTGTTCCCCATCTCTGCTATGTCAGTTCGGACCTCCCGCAGAGCTATTATTCCTTGAAAATGAAGGTGCGGTAGAGCCATTCAGTAGACAGAAGCAAGTGTCCGCAAGCCATATACTAAAACCACAGATGGGCCTCAAGCTAAAATGAAGTGCGTGTAGGAAACCGGTAGGGTGGGGGGATCTGTTGACCATATGGGTGGACAGCCATGAACTTCAACCTCCCCTCCCCCTCCCCCCACCTCCTGGTATCCCCAGTGAGCCGGCCGTCACCAGTCTGTCCATGGAGATGGAGCTCAGAACCAGTCTCTTAAACTCAAAACCCCTTATAATTACACCATGCAAACACAAATCTGCACCACTGGGCCATGGATGTAGATGTGGGTGCATGCTAGTTTGTGTGGGTGTGCGTGTGCGTGTGCGTGTGTGTGTGTGTGCGTGTGTGTGTGTAGCAGTTTCCTCAAAGCCTCTCCTTTGACGACCGTCTGCCAGCTTGATGGTGATTAGTGAGGTGGGGCAGTGTGTGTGTGTGTGTGTTTGGGTGTGGGTGTGTGGGATTTGCCTTTTGTGAAGCTCTGCCCATAAGCTCGGAACAGTTTGCCGCCTACAAGGTTGTTGTTATTTCTAATGAAGGCTTTAGAAGGGTAAACACACTAGGTGCCTTTAATTACCTCTGATTTGCATACTAATTGTGTGGTAATTGTTGTGTTCAGCGATGGCACAACACACAAGCAAGGGCAGTGTTAGTGACACCATAATTGACGACATTGTGGTTTTTAGATACCTAATTGTAATTGCATATTGCGTGCGTGTGCGCGTGTGTGTGTGTGGAGAGAAACACACTTAGCATCCTCTGTACACACTCACCACACTGGAACCAGCAGATTGCACTGTGTCTGTGCATAATTAGTTGCTGTACGATTGCTCCACTGGTTTGACAGTAATTGGGGCCAGTGTTGTTGTGAGCTGCACTAATGTTGGTGTAGCCACACAGAGAAACATGTGCTTTTAGGGGAAACAGAAAGGACACTTAGAGGGGACAATCAGAGAGCAGGAAAGTTAAATGATAATTTGAAGTAGCAGTTGCTTTGTTATTTACAAGGTCTACCATTTGACTTGAGTATTTTTAGAAGAGGCCACAATGGTGTTTTGTTCTAATGTAAACATCTTTGTGTGTTTGTGTGTGTGCACCTCTGTTTAAATCAGGCTGAAAATTCAGGAGAGGCGGCGAGTTCTCATGCAGAAGTTAGCAGAGTCTACACGGTTGGCAACTATGCTCCAGTCCCAGCTCAAAAGGTGAACATGCTTCACACACGCACACATTCTGTGTACTTTTTCCTTGCTTGTCTGTGGATGTACCATACTCCGTCCAGCTCATACATGTCTCCCCACCCTACCCTTGTATGTGTGCAGTCTGTCGGCCAGCACGCTGTCGGTGTCGTCGGGCAGCAGTCTGGGCTCCCTGGCGTCCAGCCGGGGCTCCCTCAACACCTCCAGTAGCCGCGGTTCGCTCAACTCCCTCAGCTCCGCCGACCTGTTCTACAGCGGCCAGTCTGACGCCACAGCCGCCGCCGACCTGGACTACCAGTACAAGCTGGACCTCCTGCTCCAGGACCAGCTTCCGTCCGTCTATGGGCCTCCGGGGCCCATCACCACCATCCACGAGCACGAGGTGGCCAAGACCCCCGCCTCTGCTTCCTCCTCCTCCAACAAGGGGCCCCCTTTCTGTGGGACTGCCGCACCCCTTTCGCTCTCGGCCCAGGAAGGGTCTGGCCCGGCGCACTGCGTGGCCCCTAAGCCGGCCGAGCCATCCAAGTCGGTCACGTCGCTATCGTCGCGCTCCTCGCTGTCATCGCTGTCGCCTCCGGGCTCGCCACTGGTGCTGGAGGGTGCCTTCCTGCACCCCTCAGCCCAGGATGCCTCCGCCACGCAGGACTATGAGGAAGGGGAGCTGCCGGTGGAGTTCGCTGGGCTGGGCTTCTACGAGAGCTCCTTAGTGTTTGACCCCGACACTGAGGACAAGGAGATGGGTGAGGGCATGAGGAGGGTGCCCTTGACCACCTTACAAGAAGGCGTGACGGGTGAGCAGAAGCAGGGTTGCTATGATAATTGCACAAACATCTTGACTAAACGTTATTGGGTATTTCTTCCTCTAGCATTTCACAGGGTGACATGACATGATTTTATCGATAGGGGATCAATCGCCACTAAGTGATTAATAAACCAGTAGTTACTAGTTACTTATTAGGTTGTTACAGCCAGGATCTGGAATTCACAGTCTGCACATTTGGTAGTTTTGGTTGTATAAGTGTTGTGTTGTTCAGTGTATTTACTTTATTTCGACCCAGATTGTTGATGTGGTAAGTAGAAATACACACTACATAGAGGATATCTTCTGCCAAATGGGAAGTTGTCTCATTCTGTGATGGTAGCATGTTGGCTGCAGCCCGTAGCTGCAGTATTTCAACAGAAACTTGTAGTTTCTCTTCACATCACTGCTGTCCAGGCGTACTCACTAACCACAGAGAAGAAACCTCACCGTCAGTTTCGCTCAGACATGATCACTGATGAAGTTCCCTGGCAGCAGAGTACGTGTTTGCAGCGCTGTCTGTCCAGTCTCCCATCGTCTGTAATGTTGTCATATTAGCGGGCCGCATCAGACGCACCTGCCGCACCATCTGTAGGGCCACACTGACCCCTCAGTCTGTGAGAGGAGGCTGCAGACTTGCCCCTGCACTTCTGAGCTTTAATCAAGCGTGCCTGTGCGTTGTGCTTGGCCTTGAGTTATGCAGTCAAATATGGTTTGTTGTGCTGCTTGATGAATTCCTTTTATGCACCTGAACACTGAATCACTGAGGAGAACGGTACATAGACTAATTCAGAAAGGAATTCACACAATAACATTGCAGACTTACATCAGATATCAGACTAGACAGACCTTGTCCCTGTTTGAGATGAGGTATGTAATAAAAGTTGTCAGAGGAAACAAGATGAAACAAGATGGCTGACCTTGACGTAACTTGACGGCTAAGGTGATTGAAGATCACACTTAATTAAAAGAGGGAGTCAAAGAAAAAGTCGCAAGCAGAGCTCTTCATGGAATGTTTAGAATTAATATGTATTTAGAATAGAAGACCCTGTAGGGCAGTCTGGCTTTGTTGAATGTATTGAAATGAAAGCCGGATGGGCTCTGCTGTCCTCTGTCAGTGACAGCCTCAGATCAGGAAGACCAAAAAAGACCCACAAGCCACCCACTCCTCTCCTCGCATTCTGTGTGTGCATTGTGTAGGTAGAACGTTTTGTGAGGAAGAAAGTAGGTTTTTTGTGCCAGGCTGTGACAGCCGATGCAGCACATTCTGTACCTCTCACTTCTTTTTCCTTTTAAAGCTTTGATTCCATCGATAAGCAAAGACGCTTTTATTAAGGCATGTCCAAATCAGACAATGGATAGCTGAAAAATAGGCAACACATTCTCTGCTACCCGTGACCTCCTCTCCGAACATTGCCAGTGTAACACTGCCACCTATTGTCAGACATGGGGTACTGTGGCATAGAGTGTCAGCATGGAGAAAGCCTTTGTTCCTGCTGGCTGGCTGTGTGTGCTTCAGCATCTGCATGGTGCACACAGTAGGTTTTTTAGTCTAGCTCAAATTGTTAAATAAAACACTCCTGAATGGACATTTTGGAGTGTTAGATATTTATGAAACCAGTAGTACATACTGGTGTAATATTTTACCCGTACCACTCAATCATGCAATTTAAAGACAAGCATGAATGCCACATATGCATCCCACTCTTACTAATTACTTACCTACTAAGGCAGGTATTTGGAAATGTGTGCATGCAAATGAGTAGGCACAGATCTTGTGAAAGTGAGTCGTCTACATCACTGTCTCACACTCTCTCTCTCTCTCTCTCTCTCTCTCTCTCTCTCTCTCTCTCTCTCTCTCTCTCTCTCTGTCCTTTGAAGATGTGGAATTTGCACGATGCTCTGCGGACTCTTTGGAAGACAAGCCGGCGTGTGTGTCTGCTGCGGTGTCAGACGAGTCCGTGGCTGGGGACAGTGGCGTGTATGAAGCATCCGTCAAAAGGTAAACTCCCCACTCCTCTCTTCTCCCCTCCACTCCCCTCTGTCTGCTAGAAATTTCCAACAACCAACACCATTGTGGAGCAGTGCACTGGCTAGTCAAATTTTGTATTATCCTACACAACCCAGTAGGAAATAGATCTATTGGAATTTGTGATTTGCATATATCAGCAAGCCTGTAATTAATTAAGAGTTTTGTGATTAAAGTTATAAGCATGTTTGTGAGAGCACCGCTACCTTCCGCTCCATTTTACCTTGGGAAGGACAGGCCAAAGAAAACTCTGGCCCCTACATGTTTTCCTGCTCTCTGCCCTTTGTTCCTCTCATCTTAAGAGGGTCAGCTTGGAGCTTTTCTCTGTCACCTGCAGAGGTCAGAGCCATTCAACTTGGAGGCAGTGCCACTGAAGTCCAGCTGAAGGAACTCCTTTTAAAAATCAATGTGGTGATTGCAGCCGAAGCTGGACAGAACATTACACACACACACTTACACACACACACACACACACACACACACACACACACACACACACACACACACACACACACAGGCAGTGAGGCCTTTCTTTTGTGAATTTCAAGCATTGAGAGAGGCTTCACTGTGCATGCAAAGCCTATTCCTTTTAGTGGAACATCTAAGCCAAATGCTGTTCTGTTAATGAGACACAGACTGTTATAGCCACACCCCAGAGGTTCAAAGAAACGCCTTTACCCATTGATGCGGCAACAGCAGCAGTATTGTTTTCATCCCCTCACCTGTACGTCAGTGTTGCTATTTGTCTGCCTTCGCTCCCCTGCAGAGATGGTAAATATCTGGTTTAGAGCTAACAGTGCAGATCTGCTGGCAGCAGTGATGCTCTCTGCTCCATGAGTTTCTCCCTCTCTGACTCTGATCTCATTTGTTTTTTTTTTTTGTTTTTTTTAGCTATGTTTTCATCTTTTTTTCATCTTTTTTAACGATTGACCGCCTGTGTCTCTCAGTCCTCCTCCTCCTCTCACACACACTGTTGTTGTCTTTTTAGTAACTCACCCTTTTTTCCCCTCCTCATTCCCTGTCTGGGGTGGTGTAATTAGGCCACTTGACGGGGACTGCTTCTGGCTCCCAGACTGCCTTGCTTCAGAAGAGCCTCGCCGTTTGTAATTAATCGGATGATCAGAGACCTCTTCACCTGCCCCCTCCAACAGGGACAGGAAATGAAAGAATAATATCAACACTGTGAAGTCATATTTGTGTGTGTGCGTGCTTTCCCAGGTCAAATGAAGTGGAAGACCCTGTATATATTGAGGACGAGGCAATTCTACCTGAGACGGCCCAAGTTCAAATGGGAATGAAGTAAGTAAACATACACTCCAGCTTCAAACTCACATAAACACACTCAGAATGTCCATTACAATGTGCTCCAATAGGTCTCTATTCCATTTATGGTTGTACTGTATGTGTGCACTTCCTGCAACCACAGCTTCAGAATCCTGATAATGCAGCATTCTATTCTAAGTTAGTACTGTCATGTTCTATGGCAGTAAGTTGACACGTGCTATGTGTGTGTAATATGATAGTGCCTTTGTTCAGTACTCCCCTAGACCACCAGTGTCTTTCTCCAGTCCAACACACACACACACACACACACACAGACAGGCAATGCACAAGTCAGTGTAAATATCTCATGTCAGTGTCTTCCATTTTATCAGGTAATGCACAGGAAAGCAAAGTAATCAGGTTAATTATTTGCCAGCATTAAATATTAAAAGTGAAGCTGCAACCTTATTTGAGTTGATTTCACTTAGTACTGTTTGAACTTTCTGTCTTCACCAAACACTCATTTGAAAGCAGCTTATCGACTCTGTTTTGATTTTTCTGATAAATTGGTATTGGTCAGGCCTGCTTTTAGTGCTAGTGCAAGGTCGTGTAGCAACTGTCCAATAGATGCATTCCTCTCTCTGCCAAACAGAATGGAAAATGAAGTCTGGTGATGGAGAGGAAGGGGAAAAAAAGATGTATCAAAATTCATGAGATTCAAATGATCTCTGGAAATGGACCTAGTGGGTCTATGCCTAGTGTTAAAGCCCTCCATGAACGGAGGAAATTGCCGACAAATTGAAGCCAGAGCTTATATCCACATCACAGTTAACCCTGGTGGTCACTGCAGAGCCAGACGCCAGACAAGGGCCCTGTACCGGGCACACTGCTCTGGTATTGGCATGTCTATGAGCTCTCCTTTCCTTGTATGCCCCCACTAACGTACGTGTGTGTGTGTGTGTGTGTGTGTGTGTGTGTGTGTGTGTGTGTTAAGGTACGACGCTGCCACCTCCAGCTTCATCATGGTGCTCATGCAGCTACAGAATGCTGGTGCCCTGCTGGTGCCACCAGCCACTAAAGTGTGAGTATGCTGCTCTGAGCACGGTCTGAAGGACATGCTCCTCTGTCTCCTCTCTTTGTGTGCGTGTGTGCGCACATGTGTGTGTGTGTGCTCTAAGAAGGACACGCTCCTCTGTCTCCTCTGTCTCCTCTGTGTGTGTGTGTGTGTGTGTGTGTGTGTGTGTGTGTGTGTGTGTGTGTGTGTGTGTGTGTGTGTGTGTGTGTGTGCGTGCGTGTGTGTGTGTGCGTGTGCGCACGCGCGTGTGCTTCAAGAAGGACATGCTCCTTTGTCTTCGAGAAGGACACGCTCCTCTGTGTGTGTGTGTGTGTGTGTGTGTGTGTGTGCACGCGCACGCGCTGCCAGCCACTAGTGTGAGTATACTGCTCCAAGTGCAATCTGAAGGACACACTCCTCTGTGTATGTGTGTGTGTGTGTCGTTCCCTATAGCGCAAAAAATTAGACCTCCGAATTTCCTGTGTGTATATGTTTCCACTGTGTAGCTTTTTTAAATACCACTGTGCCATACTCAGTAGGATTGTCTATCTACTATGAATTGTTGTTTTTGTGTGTTTTTTTTTTTTTTTTTCACTCTCTCTCCCCCTCATCTGAAGTAACCAAGAGGTTGTCCTGAAGTAGGTCACTGCATAAGGCATGAGTGTGTCGGCTGCTCTCATATGTGTCTGTCACCTTCCAAACTTATCAGCAAGTTGATCCTCCTGTAGAGAACTCCTGGGCATATGCCGAGTTATCTGCACTGCTCTTTCATCTCTGTGTGAGATTGCACCGTCTAAACCTCTGGGGGTGTGTGTGTGTGTGTGTGTGTGTGTCTGTGTCTGTATCTGTGTTGTCTTTCCCATGTTGTGCTGGTGTGAGATGGGGTGTTAATGTGTACCGAGCAGATGTGTGACCTGTGCTTGGTGTAACAGTTGAGGTGAGAAAGAAGAACTGTGGGAGAGACAGAACTGGGAGGGGTTGGGGTGCAGTTGAGTGCACGTGCGTGCTTGTGAGTGTGTGTGTGTGTGCGCGTGCGCACGTGCGTGCTTGTGTGTGTGCGTGCGTGCGTGTGCATATGTACGCACACCAGGAGGTCAAGAGAGCAGAAGTCAGGAAAGTCACACTTTGGCCTCACACTGCAGTGTTTACAATCACATAAACAGTGGCGCACACACTCACGTAACATGCATGCCTTGTAGTGATGTGAATTGACGAGGAATCGCGTAGAACTGAGAATCAAGTGCTTCAATCCACTGGAATCGTATGACATTATCATATCCTTTTATCATCGCCAGCATTGTTTACAGACCATGATATAATAGGTCTCTCTGGAACTGAAGTATTTTTACACAGTTGTACATGGTTTCCCTCAGTCTAATAATGGGTTATGGCCACAGTAGTACAGCAGGCTACATTACAGCCCTATGCACTGACACTGACGCCTGTGTAAACACCCCTCTAGACACTAAGGAATTGATAAAGAATCATACCAAAAATCAGAATCAACACTGGCATTGCTATTGATCAAATCCTGTCAATTTTCACCCCTACTGCCTTTCAACTGTTTAGACATGCAGCACACACACACACACACACACACACACACACACACCACACACACCACACACACACACACACACACACACACACCACACACACACACACACGCGCGCGCGCGCGCGCCTGCTTCCAGTACTATCCAACCCTGACACATCCTGTCATAGTCAGAGACTATCTGACAAACAAAGTCAGATACAAATAGAGTTTTTAGAAGATGTTGGACACATCGCTCTGTACACACTCTCTGACTTACGCACACGCACGCATACAGGTACTGGCACAGTGGCAGGAGAGCTCGGGCACTGACTGTGTTAATTATTTATCCGGACTCCTCTTTCCTTCTTCTTTCCTCCTCCTCCTCCTCCTCCTCCCTGCTCTGCTCTGCTTGCTCATCTATGGCTTTTTCATGTTTCTTTCATGCGAGCAGAAATTAAAAGCAGCCCATAATCTCGTTCTCTTATGCTGCAGAGCTTGATATGACCGATCATGTCAAATTGAACAGCGGGGGCCCCCTCTTTGAATCCGGAGCAAGCTGAAATCTGTCCCGAGAACATGGCGATAATACTTAGCGGGAGGCGTTTTAAGTGTTTCTTCCACTTTTTTTTTTCTTTTTTTTTTTCCCTGCATTTTCATAATTTTTTCCTTTTAGGATCCTGCCAGTCCTCTCCCTCTCTCATACTTCTCTCTCTCCTTCTCTCTTTGTCTTTCTTTCACTCTCTCTATCTTTGTGTGTCTATGAAAAACACACGTCTCATGCTTAGTCTGGCTGCATCTATTAGTCTTTTATACCCGTCCCTCCCCCCCTCCTCTCTCTCTCTTTCTCTCTTCCTTTCCCTCTCTCTCTCTCTCCGGCTTCTTTTTTTCTGCTGTGTGTGTCAGTTGGAAACTTGGGAAGTAAAGCTTTCTTGTGTGTGTGTGTGTGTGTGTGTGTGTGTGTGTGTGTGTGGCTCCAGGAAGGGTGCAGGTGGTGAGTGTGCTGGTGGTTTGATCCCGAGATGAGGGAGATGCCCCTTGGTCTCCTGCATGTCCAGGCCTGGCTAAGACCCCAGTGCCCTGTGGCACCCCCTCCAGCACAGTTCATGAAACGAGTCTGGGGCATGGGGCCGTGTCAGTCGATCATGTGGAGAGATTTATGAGAGTCGTGCACCTCAACCTGAGGACAATATTGTATCGCCGTAAATCTTCAAGATTCTTGTCAACACCCCACCCCCCAGCCCTAACCCTAAACCACCCCTGGATTGTCATAGGGTCTTTCCATCTGTGTCTGTGTCCATTCACATAACCTAAAAAGTACTGGTCAGTTTTATTTTTAAAATGTCATACCATTTAGAGGGATCACTATACCTGTGTCCTTGTCCGTCTTCCCATCTTCCCCTCCAGGTACCTGCGGGTGGCGCTGTTGCCCTCCTCCAGCGACGTCAGTTGCCTGTTCCGCACGCGGGTGCAGCCACTGGCCCAACCACTGGTGCTCAACGAGGTGTTCCGCGCCGAAGCCCCGCTGTCACTCCTCCGCCTCAAGATGTTGCGCATCGATGCCTGCATCGTGGGCCACACTCTCCGTGAGGAGTGCCTGGTGTGTACACACACACACACACACACACACACACACACACACACACTCTCTGTTACACACACATTCTGTTAATTCCACAACAGCAGACTGTTAATGAGAAACAGACACATTTAACCTCTGAAAACAAACAGTGGAAATAAATTTAAAAATGTACATGCCTGTGTTTGTGTGTGTGTGTGTGTGTGTGTGTGGTGTGTGTGTGTGTGTGTGTGTGTGTGTGTGTGTGTGTGTGTCTTTCTTTCTGTGTGTTTGTGCATGTCTGTCTTTAGGCAGGAGTGCAGGTCTCTCTGGGGGACGTGTCTCTGAGCGGAAACATGAGCAACGTGTGGTACAGCCTGCTCCCCTGCAGGAGAGGCAGCAAGAAGCAGACCCCCCCACCACTAGACCTAGTCAGTGCCTCTAGTACTCAAGCGCCTCACAGTGGCCATCTCTGGCATCACAACAACATACAACATATAATACTATTTTTTTGTGTGTGTGGGTAGGATGCGGTGTCAGCCTTGCTGCAAAGGACTTCTAGTGAATTGGAGGCCGTGGAGCAAGAGCTGGCCAACGAAGAGAGCCTTGGGGACGAATGGTGCGATTCCGAAGTCCCGTACGCACACACGCATGCATGTTGCACCACTGTAGCCTTCACTCATCAGTGTGTGTTTATTGTTCTTCAGGTTGGCCATGCTAGAAGAGCCTACGTCAGAGTTAATTCTGGGAGAGGAGGAAGATGAGGAGGATGAGGAAGAGGATGACGAGCAAGAAGGAGGCAGCGCGGATGTGAAGGCCTGTGCAAAAGTGAACGAGTGCGAAGAGTCTGTTGGAGCATATGGACGTGAAGAACAGGTGAGGGCGGAGGAAGCCGCGGAGGGGAGAGAAGCTCAGAGGACTGAGCCTGTCCAAGAGGACAGCAGAGGAGGTGGAGAAGAAAGACTTCCTGAAGCGGCTGAGGGGCCTGAATTGGTAAGGGGTGTGTGTGTGCGTGTGTGTGTGCATTTGTGTTTGTGTGTGTGTGCTCGCTCTTATGGATGTGTGTGTCTGGCCGTGTGTGCGTGTGTGTGTGTGCGTAGGTAGGTGTGTGTGGCAAGGAATGCCCTTAAGTGCTGCTTTTAATCTGAGGCTACTACGGCTTTTGATCTGAACTGCTGTCCTTCTCTCCCTCTTGCAAAAAGAATCCTTTCATCTAAAGCAGTCTGTTTCTGGTGGGCTGTTAAACTCTACGTGCGTTTGTGCGTGTTTGTCTGCGTGTGTGTGTGTACGTGTGTGTGTCCCAGAGCGAGCGAGCGAGCGAGCGTGTGTTTCATTGTGTATGTGCTCGCGTGACTCTGTGTGTGATTCCAAATCACTGGCCTGCTTTTAGTCCTTGTTGTGTGAGGGGTTAGCAGAGGCCACTGGTATTGACAGAGTCTGCTTGTGCTGGCGTCAGAATCGCTCCTTGCGGGCCCACTTCAAAAGAAAGCCATTACCAATTAGATACTGCCAGGCTGGCTTCCTTTGTGTCCCCCAAGGCTTTAGCAACACATTGCCAACTGGAGATATTCCATTACCATGGTGAGGGACAAATTGTGTGTGTGTGTGTGTGTGTGTGTGTGTGTGTCACAATTGGCAACAGTTCCTCCCCAAACACTACCAAGGTCAACTCTCTGTAGAGGTCTCAGACACCAATTTATCACCAGATTGGAGTAAGGCAAAGCATGGGGGTCAGGGGTGGGGAGGTTAACCAAACTACTCTACTTCTAAAACAGCCATGTGCTTTTTAAGCACGATAGAGCGTCGCCTCCATTATGGAGAGGTCAGGAGGTCACAACCCCTTTGCCCTCCCCACAGGTGGACAAGGAGACTAATACAGAGACAGCGTTGCGGGAGGGAGTGACGGTGCGGCCCAAAGAGAGGTCGTGTCTGGGCCTGCGGCAGCAGAGAGGCTTTGCCAGGAACAGCTTGATCTTGCGCTCGCAGACCTTTTCCCCTGGAGAACGCAGCCAGTACATCTGTCGGGTAAGACACACACACACACACACACACACACACTGCACATGCAACAGTATCATGTGAGCATACCTGCGCCATATCATACATATTTTAATGTCTTGAATCATGTAGAAATAATCCGTACACACAGAGTATCTACATCCATACGTGTGAGACTCTAAATCACGGTCATCTGTGACACCTGCTGAAATGTGATTTCTGCTGTTTCCACTTGTCAGTTATGTCAGGTTCAGAAACAGTCTACATTATTTCAACTCAGTATTTCATCTAGAGTTTTGTAATAGCTGATTTGAATGTTTTTGTTTTGTTCATTTTGTTATGGCCTCTGATTTGGTCCCACCAAAAAGATAACTACAGAATCTTTCTTTTTATAATATGTACAAATTCATTCTCATGTTAAATTGTTTTTGTCGTTATTTTATTCTCGTCATATTGTTATTCGTGCTTTCTGTCATTTATTTGTGCTTTTATGCCAACATTTTTGAGCAGCACATTGAACTGCCTTTGCGTATGTAATGGGCTGTATAAATATACCTGCCTTGCCCTGATTGGAATCCTTATGTTGTACCTCCAGGCAGTGATCAATGGAACTGATTTCCTTAGTAACACTCCACTGTTGCAAACTCTTGCATAAAACCAATAGTTAAAACCAATAGTAAAAATAGTTTTGTTGTTTTTTTGTTTTTAATGGCTTGCACATTTGTGGAGTCCTCTCCTTTTTGTGACAACCAGGAAGGGGCCTGCAATGCCCCCCCCCCATCCCTGCAGTCTCTAGACCAAGATATAGCAAGAATATCAAGTGCTACAGTACCTTTTCTGAATCTGACATGTTGTGTCATGAAAGTCCAGTGGCAGACAAAAACCTTGGGCTGTGGGCTGGCTTGAGTGTACAACTCACTGATCAGGGTTTCTTCCACTAGACGTGCAGGTTAGTGCAGCCCGTCACCATTGTCAGCATTGCATCATGGAAGTACAACTCAGGTTGTCAACAGTAATGGGGTGGCTGCTGTTCCTTTGGTATCCCCTCCTGACACACACACATGCGCGCACACGCACACACACACACACACTCACACACACACACACACACACACACAGTGCACAGTACGACAGCAGCATCCTTCATCCTTCTACAAGTGATACATCTTTCCACCAAAGATTACCTTGATACGCTACAGACTTGTCCCTGCACTACGCCAGTTAAGCCTGCCCTTTCCATCAGGGACACGTACACAGACACACACAGACACACACACACGCACACAGATTTGGGCCAGGGCATTTAAAATTTGAGAATAGGATAATTATGGATCACGCCTTTGATTGTTTTTGATTATTGCAGGTACAAAAATAGTTTTTTGCCTTAAGACCTGTTCAGATCTCATACACACACACACACCTCACACCGAGCAGTGCCATTTCCCGCACATCACGTGTTTCCAGATGCTTTTGATTCTTCAGAGTGTTTAAAATCAATCCTTACTCCTTATTTCTTTGCAGCTGAGCCGGAGCGATAGTGACAGCTCCACGCTATCTAAAAGGTCACCGTTCATTCGCAACGCTTCTGAGCGCCGCAGTCTACGAGTGAAAAGGGTATGTGATGCGCTGTTTCCCCATCTCGTTTGGTTTCAAATTGCTTTGTTTGGCTCACATTTGTAGAACACCTGAAAACGTCCCACTTCTCATCCTATTTCTAGACACAGCAAGCCCAAAACAATGCTGCAGGGCCCTAATCACAGAAAATTCTGGAATGTCAATTTCTGGCAATGTCATTTTTATTTGTGCCGTTAGGACTTATAAACTTACAACTGTGAGTTCAGATTGCCAGTGTGGAACTAATTTAGAGATGTTCTAGAGTATTGTCGACAGAACAGCATTGTGAGAGACCTTGGCAAGTCCAGCCAGTACCGCCATTGACCCTTTGTGACATTCTCAGCCCTGTCTGTCACGACTCACAAATTGCAATTGCAGTATCTAATTACAGTGCATTCCAGCACTTTTCAAAAGCAGATTCTTCAAAAAAATTACAATCGATTGTGATGGCAGCGTTAGTCATATCATTCAATAGATATTTTCCTGCCCACACCTACTATGTAGAGTACAAGCTGTACAACTCATGGCAATGGGTTACCTTGTTGCTAAAGAACTGAATGTAAGTTCAGTCCTTTGACATCAGACCACCACATGGGTTTTCATCAAATGTAGATTTAAAACAGCTTTTTAAATGTATTACTTCATGTAATTGTATGTGTTTGCTTTAATCTTTGCATATTGTTGTATTGTACCATTTTGACAGGAACTACTAGAATGCTATTAAATACTACTAAATACTACCACTACTAAATACTACAAAATACTACTACTAATAATGATGCTAAAATAGTCATTTAATTGTCTCAGCAACATTATGCAACAGTGTGAGCTGACACAGAATTAAGAGCAGCACATGAGTTCCCATGCTGACTTGTGTGTGTACTCTCTCTCCCCGGGCTCACAGACACTGTGCCAGCCGGTGATGCATCGTGGTGCTGTGGGCTCAACGCAGACGGTACGCACGTCCCTGGACCTGGAGCTGGACCTGCAGGCCTCACGCACCCGCCAGAGCCGTCTGAACGCTGAGCTGCAGACGCTGCGGGAGCTTCGCGCCCGGATGGAGGCGCTGAGGGATGGCGATGCCACGGGCAGAGCCCAGTCCTGCACCCAGCCACTGACGCCGTTGCCCGTCTCAGTGCTGCAGGACCAGCGCTTCCACAGCCTGCTGCGGCAGGCCGAGAGACAGGTAGGCAGCCCAATAGACGCTCATCGGCAATCCTGACACGGCTTCGTTCTCAGTCTCCTCAAAGGACTCTCCAACATCCTTAAGTTGTTTTCATCAGCGCAGTCAGCCTCTGCTCCACCGTTAGCAGAGTTGCTCTCTTACACCCCGGCGAGAGAGACATGGAGACAGAAGGGGGAACGGGCGGCAGACGTGTGCTTAGACTCGAGGGGAGGGATGGCGTCTGCCGCAGACGTGTGCTTAGACTCGAGGGGAGGGATGGCGTCTGCCGCAGACGTGTGCTTAGACTCGAGGGGAGGGATGGCGTCTGCCGCAGACGTGTGCTTAGACTCGAGGGGAGGGATGGCGTCTGCCGCAGACGTGTGCTTAGACTCGAGGGGAGGGATGGCGTCTGCCGCACCGCAGACGTGTGCTTAGACTCGAGGGGAGGGATGGCGTCTGCCGCAGACGTGTGCTTAGACTCGAGGGGAGGGATGGCGTCTGCCGCAGACGTGTGCTTAGACTCGAGGGGAGGGATGGCGTCTGCCGCAGACGTGTGCTTAGACTCGAGGGGAGGGATGGCGTCTGCCGCAGACGTGTGCTTAGACTCGAGGGGAGGGATGGCGTCTGCCGCCAGCAGATGTGCGTCGGCTCTCTCCTGCATCCACGCTCGGGAGGCGCTTGTTAAGTCCAAGGCCAGCCGGAGCCGTGTTACTTCCAGGCTCGACTGAGACTGATGAGCGCCAGACGACTTGTTTGTCTTTGTAAGATTTTCGTATTGATTTTTTTTTTTGGAGTAGGCTGCGGTTTTTAAATGTTGGTTTGTCTCAAGGGTACCTGTTTGTTTTTCTGATTCTTTTTCTTTTGGCCTGCGTCCCTCCAACTGATTTTTGAGTGGTATGTGTATGTGTGTGTGTGTGTGTGTGTATGCGTTTGTGTATGTGTGTTTTCCCATGCGTCTTGATTATGTGCTGGTATTAATGCTTATTTTTGTGCAACTTTGCACAGACTTTCACTTAGTTTCAAAAAGGCGGTCTGTCATGGAAACTTTTGCTGCAGTTAGGGGTGCGCTCCAGGCTTTTACATTTGATGCCTCAATCTTAATGCATGTATTCAGCACCCATCCACCCACCCACTCCTTCATGTCTCTCCCACTCTCCTCCCTCTCAGGCGGAGCAGTCCAAGGAGGAGCAGAGGCAGGAGCAGAAAGCGGAGAAGCTGATGCGGAGGGCCTCAAAGGACGTGTGTCGCCTAAGGGAGCAGAGCCAGAAGGTCCCCCTGCAGGTTCAGTCGTTCAGGTGAGTCGTCCCCTTTTCACGCCTGCACCCAATTGATCCATAATCTCCAGCCTTGCGGACGCACACACACACACACACACACACACACACACACACACGCACACTCACACACACTGGACAGAGTGAGACTATCTCTTGGGATGTAGGCATGAAGGCTCACACACATACCATCACAGTAGCTCAGACACACACTGCACCATGTGAGAGATCCCTTGGGATATAAGCATGGACACAGGTGTGTAGCATGACTCACCCTGGCTCTGAACAGCAATGATGTTATTTGTACTCTACCACCTGCTTTGTGGCAGAGGCCCTGCATGTGAGCACTAGGCTAAATATGGGCTATCTGTGATGGGGCTGATGGCAGTGTCAAAGCTCCACCCAGTGGCTCAAGAGTGTCACTGCAGTCTAAGGCTCTCCTGGCCAGGCGGTGGTGCACCGTGCAGAGTCGTCTTTAAACTCGGCGCAATCCTGCTTGTATTGTGGCCCACTTCATCATTAACTAAAAGATTGGGTCAACAAGTCTGTGTGTGTAATGTCTGGGCCATCAACCCTTCTCTGCTGGGCTAACATCTCAGGTCGCAGTGAACAAAAAAAACAAACGTTGCTTAAGAGAATGTTATAATAACATTATAATGCCATAATATGTGATTAATAGCTTGCCAGCTAACTGTGTGCACTGAAGTTGACCCTTTGCATGTTTCTCTTCTCACATCTCTTGCTTGTTCTCTCTATCCATCTCTCTCTCTCTCTCTCTCTCTCTCTCTCTCTGTCTCTGTCTGTCTGTCTTTCTCTAGGGAGAGAATGGCCTACTTCACACGTGCAAAGATCCATATACCCTCCTTGCCAGCTGATGATGTGTAATCATACTTTACAGCAAAAAAATGAAGTATTTGTATGACTTTATAGAGTATTTTAATAGTGTAACCTGTTCAGAAAAGAAAACTGTAAAAAATCATAGATTTTCACAATTTAGGTTAATGTATTTGTATAAAAAAAAGTTGGTATTGATTTTTTAAATGAAAATAATGGTTTCTGTTTGTTTTTGTTTTTGTTTTGTTTTTTTCTCAGATAAAACCAAAGTAGGGTCATTTTGGTACATGTATTTGCTAAGGCATTATGAGCCTGTACAGTTTTGTAAAGTGTGTGCATTAGTGAGGGGTGGGGTGAGAGGAGTGAGAAACAAGTGAAAGAACAGGAGATGTGAACACTTCAGGTCCTCTTAGTGTGTGTGTGTGTGTGTGTGTGCTGATGATTGTCTTTTAAATTGTTTGTGTGTATGTGCCCGCTGTGTTGAAAGCTGGTTGTGCATTTTGGTCTTCTAATTCACCCCAACTTTGTATGTCAGCAGTCATTTTCTTTGATGTCTTATTTCACTGCACTGATTCTTGCCTTTCTCACTGTCTTCCCTCTGTCTCCCCTGGTTTCTACTGTTTGTCAGTATTGTACTATGATAGTGCTCTCATATGGGACGTGCTCCCTTCAGTGTTCAAAGGTCTGTCCAGAGATGTGAGAAATAAGATGTGAGTGTCAAGACTCCTTGGCCAGATGAAGGACTTTTAATTTTTCTCACTAAATCCCCCGCTCCCGGCCCTGTTGGTTTTTTTGTTGTTGTTTTTGTTGTTGTTGTTGTTATTCTTTGACAGTAATGTAAGTAATGCTGTACTTTTATGACTTTTCCTCTCTCTTTTTTTAAAGAACTGTTAAGCAAAGCATATCTTCAGGCTGTCAGTGTCTTGTGAAGAAAATTGTCTATTTAATGTTACAGCTGTCAAGTTGGGAGTGAATGCAGTAGGTATTGTCTTCAGAAACGCACATGGTGGAGAAAGTCAGTGTGAGCTTGCAACAAAAGGCCCGTCTGTAATAGAACTGGGCATTTGGTTCAGCGCTGCTCTACTTCCCTCAGATTCCCTCAGGCACAGATACCTGCCCTGATGATGGCTTTGATCTCACTACAGATGGATATGCAGCAAAACCTTGCATTCTGAACAGTGCTCTTCGCCTCCTGTGCCCCAACGATGTCCAGTTTTTGTTTATTTATTCCCATTGCATTTTTTTTCCTTCAGGAGTGCCCTCAAATTGGTCTTGTGTGACCCAAATTGGTCCCTTGTCTGTAATTGTGCATATTCTCCCAGAGGCAGATTTGGCAGCTAATGCATGCAGGGAATGGCATGAATGCGTTTGTTAAAAATGTTTGTCCTCCTCAGCTTTCCATGTATGGGCAGTGCAGTGATGAGGACATGGGCCAGCCTCAGACACAGAATTCACATGAGTGGTCTTTTTGCTTTTGAGCAAGTCCTTCGAGTCCTTCCTTAGAGATGATATTCTCCACAGTCAAGTGGTCAGGAGGACCCATAGTGTGTATTCCATGTCCACTTGACACACTTCTAGGGTATTGATAATTTCATGCCTGTCTGTAGTATTTGGGGGGGCTTTTTGTGTGATTTGTGCCTGTGTATTATGAATAGCTGACCAAAACTGCAAGTTACTTGTGTAACTACGGTTCTCTGATGGCATGAGTGATGTTTTCACTATGGGATGTACCCTCTTCTCCTATTCCTCAGAAGCCTGTCTGGTACAAAGACTCCTGACAGAAGAAGATGGAGGAGGTGGATCACGATGAGACACCAAAACAAATGCTTTAAAGTGAACTGAGACTTCCTGTATATTTCACAACCTGTTGTCAAATAATTATGAAGTACTTAAACATTAAAACATGCTCACGTGTACATTATTAAAAAAAAGTAGATATGTTAATTAACTTCAATTTTAGTAACTCTCCAACAACAAAAATCACAGCCTAATAAACATCTGCACTTTTTAAGCATATTTAACCATTAAAAAAACGTGATGACAGTTTTAAAAAGTTATTATATAGTTCCCCCCAAGTGTAATAAATGACTTGATTTAGTGAAAATGTTACAGAGGTAAATTCATGGATGCAATAGATTCCAAGTCTGCCTGTGGAAGTGCATATTTGGGTCACTTCACATGATCCATCCAGTTTAAGCTAAATGTACAAACGTTTTTACTATGCTTATTGCTTGTTTTCTGTTGTTCTGTTCTTTTCATGACAGACACTTTTCTTTTTGAGATGTAAGCATGATTCATGAAGATGTATCAATCCATTTTTAGATTTTTTTGTTTGTTTCTTTTCTATTTTTTACTATATTTAATGAAATCTCACATTTGTAAATATTTGTATTACTTTTGCATATCAAATTCAAAATCAAATTTACAGTGTTGTAATGTATTTGCTTTCTTAAAACATTGGAATCTTATCAAATGATTGTGTTAGAAAATGTCCACTATTAGGAACAAGCCACTGTAAGAAGGCAAAATGCTTATGACCCAATGAACTTGATTTTATTTGTACCCTATTTTGTGCAAAGTAGAAATGTTTAAATCAACCTCTCTCAGTGATTGCCCTGCATATGACTGTGTGTGTGTGTGTGTGTGTGTATGTGAGTGAGGAAGAGAGAGTGCATGAGAGTGATTGACTGCAAGTATTTACTGTACCTGTGTATGTTTTTGTGGCCAATTGGATGGGCTCATGGACGTTACTGTACATTCTGTCTCCTCTCAGCAGTTTGTATGTGTTCCTGTGTTTGGTTTAAAAATGATTTAAATGAACCAGACTCAGATGTGATCATTTCAGACTTCCAAGGAGGTGTAGGTAACTCCCTCATAATGTAGTCTTCTTAAGACCAAACAAACCCTGTATCCAATGGTCCTGAAATTTTAAAAATGTAAAAAATCCTACTCAATTTAATGGTACTCTGCATGGTATCCAAAAACATGTTCTTCACATTCTCTTGCCATGCTATTCAACCTTATGAAACCAAATTGTGCAGATAACAATAGCCTACCCGTTCACAACCCATTATGGTGGTCATCAAATGATTTACATAGACATTGCTTGTAACCTTTGACATTTTAAAGGGATCCCTGGCTAGAAAGACACATTGACCTTATAAGATTGACGTTGGCTTCTGCTACATAAAGGAGATTTAAAAACACTCTAAATGTTTCTGGTTTTATGAAAAGTTTAGAAGTTTAGAGAATCCTTTCACTCATAAACTGCCATTGTTTTAAAAAGTGACATCACCCGGTTGAATTCAATCTAAGTTCTGCAATCAGACTGTTGCTGCAATAAGACACCATCAATATCAACCAGGTAATGTCACTTTTTACCTAGAAGCACTGAGACATAAACGTAATGGCAGCTTGCAAGCTCTGCAAAATGAGGGGATTTTCTACAAGTTAAATAAAAAAGAAAGCATTTGGAGGGTTTTTAAATCCTTTTAAATATAACTGATGATGCCAATGTCAGGCCAACATGTCTTACAGGCCTGGGATCTTTTTAAGACTGAATCATAGTAGGCCTCAGATCTGCCCACTGAATTATATTTGGCCTCAGATCTGCTCTCTCCCTATATGTACAGTGCAGTGACCATGTTCTCTAATAGGCCATGTAGACTAGTTCTGAAGAGAGCATTTTCTTTTTTAAGAAGTAGCATGTAAATACATGTTTGGTTTACCAAGCTGAATTGTGAGTTTTAAGCCTGCTAATTGGCTTGCATTAGGCCTACTGTGAATAGAAAATTAAACTCTACGAAACTTCTCTCTATGGACTCTATGAGACCATATTTTTGTACAAGTCTGAACATTTATACATAAATACATTTATACAGAGGTAGAAAATTGCACAGCCAACATCATTCTTTCATTGCATTAACATATTAGAAGTGAGTGTACTTGCAGGTTAAATACTGGATGTGACTTTCTTTAAATCTGAAAATGCTGCAGCCTTTAAAGCAACAAAACAAGTAATAAGCCAAGTTTTTGGTGCAAAACTAGTGGAGCCTCATTGGACACTGCTGAAACATGCAAATTGGCAATACAGTCAGCAATGTCATGCTGTGTTAAAGGTTTTCTTTTATTTGGTGGTTTCCTAGCCTTGTGAACCTGACTCTTTCACGTCATAGCTCATTTCACTTTGTGCATAGAGTCTGGAAGCTTTAAATAGACATATGTTAGCCTCCTGGTAGGCAGACTGGGTAACTATTGGGATTAGCCTGACAAGCTAGACAATAACATCAAAATGCATAGTCTGGCTATGGCCAATAGCCTGGGCGGAATGAGTGGTTGTCTTTAAAACTGCCTTGGTGCACAATAGGTAGCCAGATAAGATACCACTAGGGTACGTCTAGGTAAAGTCCTTGTAAGTCCCTCGGCACCTGGAAGACATCTTGGAATGTCTCCAGGCAGCTTTTTGGAAATGACGAAACCAGCTGACCTATCAAAATGAATGGGGAGATATCGAAAACTCCAGATTGGCGGGTCGTACAAACTTAAAAAGTGTATTATGAGAAACTTTTTTTAAAATCTGAATTGAACTGTCAAAATCTACCTGTAGATCACTCTAATAAAGCTAAAAAACTACACCTGCACAATCATTCAGGGCAAGTCTATTGCCATGGTGATGGAAATAGTAAACAAACCACAGCACAACCATTTGCTACCGCTAGGGTACATCTAGATTTCTAGGCTAATTGGGCATGGCCTCAACCATCATTTGGTTGTGACATCGGTTTCAGCCCTCCCACTGAAGACATAGCCCTCTCTGTTCACTGATTGGTCCTAAAAATGTTTTGATTGAGGAAACTTAAGCCTTTGGATAGGTACCTGACTAATGCTGTTGCAAAGTGTGATATTGAACAGAAGCACTAGGCAGCACTAGCCTGGCAAGTGGTTTCCTACCCTGCACATGGTGCTTATCCTGGATGGCTGGTGGGAATAATCCACCCTTCTTGAAAATTATGGTCTGATAAAAAGGATATATAAAATAGGTAAATTGGTACATAGTGTTGCTTTAAAATATTAATTGAGGTTACCACCGACTCTCCAGAAAGAAACCTTTCCATCACTGACCTCTCCCATCCAGGCCTAATGGTCACAGAGGCTGATGCTTGAAAATCCTTCAGGCAAGTCAACATCCGCAAAGCAGCAGTGCCCGATGGAATACCAGGTACAATCTCTCTCTGTCTGTGTGTTATGCCAAGCAGCTTCAAGTCATCCTCATTGTTCCACTGCTGAAGAAAAGCAAAATTGCCACCTTGAATCACTGGTGTCCTGTGGCATTCTTTGTGTGTAGATTATTCGCAGCATGATTCTACCTACTCTGGACCCACGTGGACCTGTGTTAACATCACAGAAGACCTGACCTAGGATGGTCACACTGACTAGACTAAAAAGCCCAACAGCGGCTCTTCCACCTCAGATGACTAAGATCCTGAAGGCCTTTTACAGAGGCACTACAGAGAGCATCCTGACTGGAGGCATCAATGCATGGTTTGGAAGCTGCTCTGCAACCAAACGAAAAACACTACAAAGAGTTGTGTGTACAGCCCAAGGCATCTGTGGATGTGATCGGCCCTCCACCCAGGACTTATATTGCAGGCGTTCAAAAAGGCCAAAAGAATCAGTATGGACCCCAGCCATCCTAGTCATGGGCTGTTTCAGCTGCTACCATCTGGCAAGCGATATCAAAGTCTTAAGGCTCAGACCCCCGGACTCCAGAACTGTTTTTTTCACCAAGCTGTAAGACTTCTGAACACGAAAACAAAGACAGCCTAAGCCTGTGCCTGCCAGTCTATGCCCTACAACACTCTTTTCCCCCCTCACACACACTTACACTCTTATGCTAGTATAATGAGGTGAAATAAAGACAATCTTGAATGTTGAATCTTAATTAATGCCATGTTTTAGTGAACATAATATGGTATAATTCAGGCTGACAAACCATTATGTAAAAAAATTCTCAAACGTCTCTGAATCAAGTAAATCTGGAATGTTTACTACATGTACTGTATGTTCTACTCTGCAGTGTAAAATAAGAAATTCATTTGTTGACGTCACTTTCTTATCTTAAAACGTAATACGAGGATATCCTTAAATCCAGTTTGAACCTGACCTATGCAACCAAGGGGTTATAAAAAACAGTGCCTATATTATTTAACCACACAATTTTATATTCTGTGATATATATCCTATCTCCAATTAAGAAATTGACAAGGGAATGTTCACTGATACCCTGTAAGAAGGGAGCACTCCAAACCTGTGTACTCGATTTTCCTCAATTGTCCACAGAACGTTTTCAACCTTTTTCCGTAGACCCGTCTACTACAGACCAGCCCACTTTATGATCACTGAGCCTACTTTTATGGCATTGTTAAACTTAATCAATATGTCGTAAAAGAGTGAAACTTTGACCGAAGATTTTCGAAAAAGACACAAGCTGAAATATTTTAATTTCACACAAATTATACACGGCACAGTACAGAAGTAGCCACACACTCCGTTTTTCTGAAATGGGCAATTATTGGAAGTCCTGGGCAAAGCTGGACTGCTGTTCTAACTCATCAATCTGCTGATTCACCGTCAGATCCCTTTACAGCCATAGACAATAACGCCAAACGTGAGGCGCTCACGCGAGGGGTGTTTCCCGTGTTTCCTTTAGTTTGCCATTCTCTTCATGGTCTGATCGATGTTTGCAATTGCGCCAAACTCACTGTCTATGGCATTTAATGAGTGCGGTATTGTAGGCTATATTTTAATAGTAAATATTCCATATTGGCGACAGCAGTTGGCTGGATTCCTATTTTAAATACCAAGACTGTCGTTCGTATAGATGTGTATCCTCTAGTCCTGCTTGCCAAATAGTGCGCCCTACTGACACCATTGCGCATGACTGGAAAATGCAGAGAGAAGTGGGCCTACTGTTTTGAGTAGAAGTCTTTTGCAGCCCTGTAACAAAACAATCATCAACATCGAGATATACGGAGAGGGTAAGCTAATATACGTTGCCATTTTGTTCTTAGATCTGTATTCAGCAGTTGAAAAACAAGAAACAGCTCGACGTATTAATTTGGGCGCGGACTTGCCGAAAACACTGGGGACGAATAGGAGTTTCCGCAAGCTAGATAGACAAGGCCTGGTGACCCACATTCTAACATAGCGAATGTCTATGCGAGCAGGTCGTGAGTGTGAGGGCGAATGTGTGTCAATGCGCTGATATTGTATGTGCCCGGAATGTATGACTGTACTACATTTTGGAGCTACATTTAATGGCCATATCGCATGGGGCAGTGATACTGTTTGATGCATTTGTGACCGCACTGTACAGACCCCTTTTAGAGAACAATACACAATGTTAATCGCTGTATGTTAACGCACTGTAACATTATGCGTGACAGCTTCGGGCTGCTGTCCTGGTTGAGGGACACGCATGCTAGCTTACTAGCTAGCTAGTGTAGGTAGCGTCAAACTTATTAAACACAGATATTGCAGAATTTATGTTGCTCTTTGCTTTTTGGTGCATTTTTGGTAATTGTCACGTAGTACACATTTTTCCAGACTTAAATGATGTGCTTTTTTATTCACTGAGTTACAACCTGCCATAAGGTATTAGCGTTAGCCATGCAGCTAGGAAGCTAACTAGCCGCTAGTGTACTGGTTCCTGTGTTTTTTAATGTTCTCACAGAGGAACTGGGTTTACATTAACGGGGGGTTTCATGGTGGTTTGATAGCTGATAAATTAGTAAGGGAATTATATGCCCTAAAACATGTGCTTCTTTCTCTGTATCTCCAGAAGACCGTCCGATACCTCAAGTTCAAAGGAATCTGTCAAAAGGCAGATGATGCGCGGTGGTAACATTAAAGAATGAATGTAATGTGAAGGGTATACTTTGGCTGATGAGGTCTGGCATATGCCTACGCTAATTCAGTGTTGGTGAGTCATATAAGACGCCTGTTGTTGTTGCTTCCATCTTTGTTTTAACCAAAGTTATTATGAAATGCACCTGAAATGCACTACAGTTCTTGGCCTATTATTAGTTACAGGAATGTCCTTCCCGAGTAACGTGTTATATACACTTTAAGCAACATTTATTTGGTCTATGAATTTGTGTATGGTATGCAACATCTGCTATGGGTTGAAATAGGTCTCTAATAATGATCCGTTCTTGCTATTACTGAAGGAAAGGAAGCCGTAATGTTTGGCAGTAATCTGCAGTACCTGAAGTCAAGTACCAGCCCAAACCTAACGTGGAGTGGAAAGCCTCAAAGAAAGAAATACACTGCAGCTGCCTAGTGGTAAACCCTCTTAGTTTTGCAGTGCTCACACGCATACACACAACACATACAGCTTTTTCCCCTTTAAGTATCAAGAAACTACCTGTATGGTAACACTCACCAACCCTTGTATTGTCTGACCCTATGTAGGCACTGCTCCAGATGTCTTCCTCATGCCTCAAGAGTCTTCCTCCATTAAGGCAGCCCTAAAGCAACTCCAAGATGACAACAAGCATTGACAGGTGAGTGCTGTAGTTATGCCTTGACACCTGATGAGTAGGGATGGGCAGTGTGGACTGAAAATTATACAGTAAATATTTTGTAGTGTGTTTGATGATAACTTGATAAAACACGATTTTTATAAAGTGCTCTGTTCTCAGATGTCACATGAGTTTACAGGCTAGTGGGTCATGTCAAGACAAAAAAGGCAACCTCGTGACCTTTTTTTTTTTTTCCTTAGTTGTAGCACAATCACATTTGCTTTAAACATCTTTAAATGTCTGTTTGTGTGCTGTCCACCTGATATCATGTCATAAAATTTTGTGTATTATGATGTGGAATTCCAAGCATCTTTTGTTATGTCATCACTACATACATCCGTTTCATGTGAGGCCATATTTACTTTAAAGTTGAGGTTACTCCAGTTGATTTCAAAGGAATTCCATTGGCCTTCCATATGCTACTTGTCTGATATGGGGAAAAATGAAAGAAGCCTCTCTGTGTCCTTATATCTTGTTAACTCCTTACACTTTGGAACACTTGGGGTATTATTCAGCTCGCAAAGCAAGCCTGAGGATCAGTGTTTTGTTTTGTAGGGATGAGGTGTTTGATGGATTGATGGAAGAAGATGAGAAGGATAAAGCAAAACGGTAAGACAGTGACAATCACATTTTCATCTAAAGCCCTTAATTTGAAGGCACACCAGCCAACGTTTTTAGGTTAATTCATCAGCTTTGTAGTCACTTAGATGATTAAATAGCTCATTACGGGGTAAATAAAGGATCCCTCAGCCGCCTCTAGCTTAGATTCGGTGGTTATTACACACCAAAATTGTGTCTGTTACCGGCTTGTCAGTCAACATAACATTACGAAAATCTTTGCTGGTTCCTACGGTGGTTCCTACGGTGGTTCCTACGGTGGTTCCTATGGTGGTTCCTATGTTTCTTTGGTTTGCAAACAAATTGACGTGGATTGGCGAGTGTAGAATGTTGATTTTTTGTTTTGTTTTCAAAAAATCGTCAACAGCAGTGGGAGCTCTGGAGGTAAAAAATTGCAGTTTTGCCTGGTATGCCTTTAAAAGGCCATTATAATACCATGAATGAAGCTGAGCAAAAATGAACCAAAGCTAATTTAAAACCATGAGCAACATCCCAAGAACAAACATGGGTGGGTCAGCGCAGTTGGACTTTTTCCCTGTGCATTTAGCCTTGAATGCCTGTTTTTGCTGATTTGGATCCTAAAATTTAAATCTCTAGGTCTCAAGGTGAAGGTTTTTGATAATGACTAACCGTTCTCTACCAACACCACCACAATACAGAGTTTCCAGAAACAAGTCGGAGAAGAAGCGTAGAGACCAGTTCAATGTGCTCATCAAGGAGCTTGGCAGCATGCTGCCAGGTAATACCCGGAAGATGGACAAGTCCACCATCCTGCAGAAGAGCATCGACTTCCTGCGTAAGCACAAAGGTAATGTCAGGTGTTCGTAACTCTCTGCTTCATAAACAAGCACCTGGTGGTGGCTTGAAAGTAGTAGAAAGTGATGCAGATAGACTATTAGGTGGAAAATACTAATAGAATTTTTTTTAATGATCAGAGAAAACATGCTGGCAGTGTGGGTCTTAAAATAGCTTAGGACAATATTATGGGACTTAAAAAAGGGTAGACAAGTATTGCAATCTTTGTTCTTCTTAACCTTGTTGAAAGTCTTTAAGGGCAACAAAAGCAAACCAGTACTCATAACCAAGTATAAATATGGATTGTAAAGGGATTGTGTTTTGTAGTACTAGTCATACATACGAGTCATACATTAAGGTAAAAAATGCTTAATTCTCATATTTGAGAAGTTTAGGAAAAGGGTATAATACAGACATAATCTATTACTTCCAAAATTTTGTTAGTTCCTAACTTCTAAGGTGTTTAGACTGTGGTGTCTGACTCTGAGTGTGTGTATGTATTTTTTTATTCTTTTTTTTAATAGAAATTGCAGCTCAGTCAGAGTCCAGTGAGATTCGTCAGGACTGGAAGCCGCAGTTCCTCAGCAACGAGGAGTTTACTCAGCTCATGCTGGAGGTTAGTTTGCAGTGATCTGTCGCTATGGTGTTGTTTACTTCCCATTTTCATGGGGTTGGGAGGGGGTGTATCAATTTTGCCCTTGAATATTGTGCAGCTTAAAACCTTTCTACAAACAATAAGTTTGCCTTCTAAAGAGCTCAGGTTGCAAGTAATTCACCCTGTCCCTTCTGTTTCAGGCTCTGGATGGGTTTTTCTTAGCAATAATGACAGATGGAAATATCATTTATGTGTCTGAGAGTGTTACTTCCCTCCTGGAACACCTGCCTGTGAGTATTAGGGCTGGGAGCAGTGGGGGAATATGGTCTGTAATCACCTGTAAATCACCTGGGTCTGACCAGCATATTTTGTCCAGGTCATTCAGCCCAAAACACATGAAATGTTAACAAGGTAATGCAGTACTGTGGTCTTATGCTGAGCCGAGACAATCAGGGCCCAGTGTTTTGCGCATCTACAGTTTGTAGAGGACAGAACTCCTATTGAAGCATACACAAAGACCACCAGTGCCCTCTCGGCCCTCAGTACAAATAACATTTTTTATGTTAAAGAAAAACATGCACAATTGTAAATGCCTGTGTCTCTGTGCTGGCAGTCCGACCTGGTGGACCAGAACCTCCTGAACTTCCTGCCTGAAGCGGAACACTCCGAAGTATATAAAGCCCTCTCTTCTCATCCCG
Organism: Tenualosa ilisha; assembly: GCA_015244755.2. Classification (NCBI taxonomy): domain Eukaryota; kingdom Metazoa; phylum Chordata; class Actinopteri; order Clupeiformes; family Clupeidae; genus Tenualosa; species Tenualosa ilisha. Next base: position 7,618,094 of record PYXC01000541.1, on the reverse strand, counting down.
ATGGGGAGAACCTGAGCTCAGAGTACCTCAAGAGTAAGTACCCTGGTTCCCCTGCACGGTTCCTCCCTGTGGCCCAGCCTACCTCACAGCTGTCCCAGTCCCAACTTCAGCTCCCTGGTGAGGGTGATGCAACATGTGAGCAACATCCTTGGCAGCAGAGTTTTCAGAAAAACAGTCCAGCTGGTTCCACAATATGAAAATGAAGTCATTACAAAAATTGTGCGAGATTCAGTTGCGAGATACAACAGCATAAAACCAACAATTGGTATAAGCAGAACAGATTCGATTGCACAGTATATTGAGGATGGCAGATACAGTGAAGTTAATACGTTTGTTCTGCCAAGGGTTTGTGATCATGACTTCATACTGCAGTGGGCAATGCGGTACACAGGATGCTACAGAATCAACTGGAAGAGTGCTGGATGCTGCAAAAAAGTAAAAGAGGCAACAGAGAATTGTTGTTTTTTACACGTTACCTATGATGAGCATGCATAGGTCTGCACACTGCAATATGTCTGCAAGAGATATGCTGGCGATGTGTTTCTGGTGTGTTTGAGAGATAGATGAGAGTCTCTGTGAATGCTGCCGTCACCTTGTTTATGTCTGCTCTTACTCAGAAATGGTTGCTTCTAGATCCTAATGTTGTGTGTGTGTGTGTGTGTGTGTGTGTTTGTTTGTTTGTTTGTTTGTTTGTTTGTTTGTGTGGTCAATCAACAGCCAAGAATCAGTTGGAGTTCTGCTGCCACATGCTTAGGGGCAGCATAGACCCAAAGGAGCCGCAGGTCTACGAATACGTCAAGTTCATAGGCAGTTTTAAGTCTCTTCATACTGGTAACAGTAAGGATTTGTACCACTGTTATATACATTCTGTTTTAAAACATACAGTTTTTGTTTTTGTGGTTATAATATATGTTGTTGTGATTATCTATTATCATATACTGTAATAAGGAGATCATACATATAGTAACTTTTTTTAGTCAGTGTTGCTGCGCAACTATACTATACAACTATATAATTAGTTCCCTATAGTTTTATTGGGATATCACGATAAAGATAATGAATGGCTAGTTTAGCTGAATGTGGTAATATACCAGTGCAGAAATACTCATGCAACACTAATGGAAAAAGTTGCCATGTGCGTCATCACCCAAAGACATTTAAGTGAATCAGCCTTTAATATTAACCACTGTAATGTCTTATCATTTTGCCCTTTATAGTTACATCCTAAGGGATTTTAGGAATGTACTGTTCTAGCTAACTGGCAGGCTCCACCTTTCTGTCCACAGCTCCTCTAGTGACCAGGAATGGCTTGGAGGGTGTACTGCAGCGGGCGCTGCGACCGGCCTTCGACGACCAAGTGTGTTTCATAGCAACCGTGAGGTTGGTCAAGCCGCAATTCATCAAGGTCAGTCCTCCGCCCTAGTCTGGTTCCTGTGGCGCCCGCATAGGCTGCTGGGCAAATATTGACTTTGCATAAAAACAGCTCTGTTTACAAAGGTCTTCTATTGTGATCTTTTCCCTGCTAACACACAATGTTTTGTGTATCACACATGTTGGAATTTGATCTGGCTAAATGGCTTGTTAACAGTCTAACTTTTGCATGCACATTTTTGTTAATTAGGAGATGTGCATAGTGGAAGAGCCCAATGAAGAGTTTACCTCCAGACACAGCCTGGAATGGAAGTTCCTCTTCCTGGATCACAGGTGTGTGTTTGAAAAACACAGGAAAGATCATGTGAATGTTCTGCATAAGACATTTATACTGCTACTGTTAAAAGCAGCTGGGGCGTTGATCACTTCTGTTTCGTGTGTGTATGTTTGTGTGTGTGTTTGTTTCAGGGCCCCTCCAATCATAGGGTACCTCCCATTTGAAGTGTTAGGGACATCTGGCTACGACTACTATCATGTGGATGACCTGGAAGCACTTGCCAAATGCCACGAGCACTGTGAGTGCTGGTAACACTTTTAATCTTAGTCTTGCATGGATGTACCCACACATCAGCACGCAGATCTGAAAGCCCAGAGATGCGCTTCCCAAGTCCCTGAGATGGATTCTGGAACAGCATGTCAGGCGGTCTCCCACCAGCCCTATTGAGCAGGCTTAAATGGATCTAAATGAATGAAGTGTCTCTCATTGGCCTTTACACACACTCTTTTCATCTCCTGTCTTGTGGCTGTTACTCCTCCTCTCCTCAGCTCTCCTCTTGTGTCCGAAGTAATGTGGAATTTTGGAATCTCCAATAAGTAACCCCTCATAAATAATGCAGATCCACTTTTGGTGAGGGGGTTATGGAGACTCTTTGTTATTAGCTAAGCCTGGGATGGTACATGCATATCATATAAACTCTGTAATGCCACTCTTTGTATTGTCTATGCAGCCTAATATCCTACGCAACCACGGGGTTCTCATTTGATTTTAACATAACGTTAAAGCACCCAGAATAACAAGTGGCTCTCACTTTGTAGAGTTGTGAAACTTCAAAGGCTGCAATTGGCCAAAAATAACTGAATGGGGAGGACAGGAGGTGCCTTTGTCATAACCTGCCTGTACCAGTTTCTAGCTATTCATATCTCTCTCTCGCTCGCTCTCTTTCTGTGTCGCACACTCACTTGGGAGTCACATCACTTATGTCAAAAAATATGCTATCTAGGCCTGTGCCAATCCCAAACCTGGTCTGTGTGTTCCTCTTGCGCTCCTGCAGTGATGCAGTATGGGAAAGGGAAATCGTGCTACTATCGCTTCCTAACCAAAGGGCAGCAGTGGATCTGGTTGCAGACACAGTACTACATTACCTACCACCAGTGGAACTCCAGGCCAGAGTTCATCGTCTGCGTACATACAGTCGTCAGGTGAGGTTGGATACATCACACATACACACACACACACACACACACACACACGTTGACCATGGCTAAACCTTTGTTGGCGGTGACTGAAAATACTCAAGGCTGCACATTTTTACATTGTTTATTATGACGCATATCAGCAGTACGAAGTTACTTCTTTGCGGAAGATCAGTTGCAAGTGATTTGCTGGGATTCAACAGAGAACCAGTGTGATGTTTACGGGCAAATTGTGATAGAAGAAACAGCATACTATAATGCTGTACAATTTGCTTGAAGAATTTGTTATTATAATGTGTACAACCTATTAGATGGAGGTTGAGCAGGTAAGTGTGAGAATATCAATTCTGATTAGAGAAATGTACCAAATAACTCAGACAGAATTAATAACAGCCATCTGCTTACAAACAAACAACACACACAATGACAGAATGACAGACTTAACCAAAGAGGCAAGTCATAATTTGCCTCCCCTAATCTTTCATAATCAACTTACCCATTTTAAATTATGGCTGTTGGCATTTGAAAATGTAGAGGTGTAATTATGTCTGGTCTGTCCTTCATGGCTTTTCAAAAATATGCAAGGAGATGATTTCTAAATGTGAGGATCCATCATTTGGATATCAGATGATGAATAGCTTGTAACTGTAAAGTGGTGCTGTCCATTGATCTTTTTTAAAATTGCGTCGGTGTAATAGAACACAAAGCAATAAAAACAAATTGCCCAGTGCACAAATGCAAATCCTGTGCATCTCTGCCTCTGGATGCTGGTCTAGTTCTAAATGGTGTCCTCCTCACCCTGTTTTCTTGGTCTCTCACAGCACATTTCATGAAAATCACCCTGGAGATGGTTTTGCATAATCATGCAGATGTCAGACATTAAACAAGACACCAAAACCACATCCTCTTTGGCATAGGCACTGGGTCAGCAGTTTTAAAATGTATTAGATTTTTAAAGTAGATATTAAAAAAAAAAAAAAAGATATTTTAGAGGTAGATATTTTCAAGTCATCACTTATCAAAAAAATATGTTTGGACAAAGTGGTGGGTTGGTCTGTGCTTCTAATTAGATGTCTGGAATCCTGCCTTAAAGGCATGCTTTCAGCTAATTGAGTAATGCAAAAACATTTAAATCCAGGTTAAACAGCACCATGCAGTATGTACACACACACAACCCATACAAGTAAGGGTTAATGTATTGCCTGTCATTATAGGAAAACCATTTCCGACAGGACAAACAAGATCCCGACCAGAATGCAGAGATCGTGGTCGTCAAAAAAAAACTTGAGTCTGACCCCAGAGTCAGTTGGGTCATGGCAAGCCAACATGATTTTAAGGATGGCCTGGACAGTGATCTTATTCCATTGTGCTTCCCTTTTCAGTTATGCCGAGGTGAGATCAGAGAGACGTCGAGGGATGGGGATTGAAGAATCCCCACCTGAGATCACTGATAAGGTGAAAGACTTGACTTTATTAAGCATTTGACGAACTGACTCCCGGTGAGTTGGTGTGATGTGATTGCTCAGACTCTGTGGTGTGTGTGTGTGTGTGTGTGTGTGTGTGGTGTGTGTGTGCGTGGTGCGTGTGTGTTTTCCTCTGAGAGCAGAGCCAGGACTCCGGTTCTGAGTCACAGCTAAATACCTCCAGCCTGAAGGAGGCGCTAGAGCGCTTCAGCCACAGTCGCTCGCCGTCCACTTCCTCCCGCAGCTCTCGCAAGTCTTCCCATACCGCCATCTCCGACAATACCTGTGGCTGTGAGTTCCTGAACACACATACATACACACACACACATTTAGAGGGAGGGGTTTAATGTTATATCGTGACTACAGTCACTACATTACATAGCCACTTGGCCTGACCTCAGAACTAGCTAAACTAAACTAAACTAGCTCTTTCTCTTCTGTCTCTCTCAAATGGAGGGGGTATATCTATAGATACAGTATTTTGCAACCAGAAGAGGAGCCCTCTTTAATTGTTATGTTTGCATTTCAGCTACGCCCTCTAAGCTGCAGCTGGACACCAGTACTCCTCCGCACCCTGTCGCCCCATCCACTATCGAAATGTCCTCCCAGCGTCGCTCTTCCATCAGCACACAGGTGAGCTGTGTCGCCAACACTGGACACACACATGTAGGGTTAAGCGATGGGGTTGTTCTAGAATTTTCTGTTTGGATTCTGTATTTATCTGCATTATAAAATAATAACTGTGTGAAAATCTTAAAATTACAAATAAGCACATGGGTACATGAACACATGACTTTAGCAGTATTCAAGTACTACATTATGCAGCTTTGCTAAGATGGCCCACACTAAGAAGGGCCACACCAGCATTTAGTCTCCTCTGTTAACGGCACACAAGCACATGGTATAATGAGTGGACCTGTCAAACACGGGGCCTGTTGCTGGTCCATGTGATATTAGGGCTTTAATCATAATGGCTGATCAACAACCATTTAACATTGCCCAACCTGAAGTGATTAAGACACGACCACCACCATAACAGTAACGGAGTATTTGCTGCAGCCCAGCATTGCATAACCTTGTGTTGCTTCTGCAGTCCATGAGCTCCCAGACCACGGCCCAGAGTGCCACACCACCACTGGGGCCACAGCAGACCCAGCCCCAGGCCCAGGCCCAGCCCCAGCAGCAGCAGCAGCAAGCACAGCCCACTGTACAGGTAAGTACACACACACGCACACACACTGTTATAATTGGTACATTTGACTAGTTTAACTATAGAGCTCAATGTTAAACTAAATCCCAACATGCTCAAGTGGTATATTTATACTTGCTGTTTTTTAATGCAAAAAGGTTGTACAATTGACAGATAGGAATGACCTCACCTTGAGTTGATTATATTTGCACCCCGGAACTCTCCCAGAAAGATTATAGAGAATTGCAGTGTTTTTCACATCCATACACTGTCCATGACGTTTAGTAGAATTCTGTGCTTGACTGACTGAAAATGGTGTGAAACACATCTGGATGTTAGAGAAGAAGCTCTGTAGTAGACTTTTAAATGACTGAGGGAATGAAGGCTATTGAAGAAAGCTGTTCATTAGTCCTGTCCATTTGAAACTGCTGTGTTTGTCTGCAGTTTTAGCTAAATCCATCACCCTTGTTTGAATTGCTATTAAACAAGGGCATACAGTTCAACCCACCCATGGCCAAAGCAGAGAGCACACACACACACACACATATAAATGTAGCAGAACTGCCTTTTGCAACCTCTGACCTCCATCTGCAGTTCACAGCGCAGCTGAACGCCATGCAGCACCTGAAGGAACAGCTGGAGCAGCGCACACGCGTCATTGAGGCCAACATCCAGAAGCAACAAGAGGAGCTGCGGCAGATCCAGGAACAGCTGCAGCGTGTGCAGGGCCAGGGGACGCAGGTACACCACTGCACTAAATGACTAATAATAAGTGAACTAAACTGTAAGTTCATTCTAAATATTATTATTATTACTCTTCTTCTTAATTTTCATCATCATTAGTATTTGTATGTTAATTATAAGGTTAATTATTTGGTGTGAGGTTAAATTTAGACTTTGTGTCCAGTAGTATTTAGGGATGATGATGTATGTATACCCAGCTGATGTCTTGCATGTTGCATGAACAGAGTAGTCTGATGTTTCTCCTGCTTACTCTTTCTCCATTCCTCCCTCTCTCCATCCTTCCTCTCCCCATCCCTCCCTCTGTGATGGTCAGATGTTCCTTCAGCAGTCAGCAACGGGCGGGCTGAACGTACAGCTGGCCCCAGGCAGTGCAGCGGTGCTGGGTGCAGGTGCTCAGGCGGGTGTGCTGACTATCCAGCCGGGGGGGCAGCAGCAGCAGCAGCAGCAACAACAGCAAAATGTCAGCAGCTCTGAACAGGCAGCTGGAGCAGCCCAACAACAGCAGCCGCAGGCCACAGCCCCTCAACAGCAGGCCATTGCACAGGTAAGACGTGCACGCGCACACACACACACACACACACACACACACACACAACCAGTAGCAGGCCATAATACAGATAACATACACACATGCACGCTTTCTCACATTGAGCGAGGAAGTGCTCGCACAGGTATAAAACACCTGTCCCATGCACACACATGAAACATATTCATTCATTACACATCAGACATGCTGACAAGGTCACATGATGAAAGATGGTGGGTGTGGGTCATGGAAAGAGGGAAGGGGATTCAATATGACCAGCATTAGTTTTTCTGAGACATTTTGGATAAAGTGCACACAGTCCTTTATTAAAGGGAAGGACAGCAGCTTTTTTAAATATCCATAAGCATTGACCTGAAAATCTTACTTTGTGATTTTTGAGGTAAAGCTGAAATGGATGTAAAGGGGAACCTTAGTGTCTGCTCTCTGCATTGGTCTTTTCTTATTCATGGTCAACAGTCTGTCATTAGAGGGAGCATAAGATGTTCAGAGTGGCATCTAGTCAGAAAGACATCTTAAAGAAGCTGACCTAGGTGTGAGATGTTCAGAATGGCATGTAGTCAGAAAGACGTCTTAAAGAAGCTGACCTAGGTGTGAGATGTTCAGAATGGCATGTAGTCAGAAAGAGTGTAGAGCATGTAGTCAGAAAGACGTCTTAAAGAAGCTGACGTCAGTGTGGAGACGGTAATGGATATTGATTCCTGATGATGTCATGGAAATGTGCTTCGGTTTATGCCGAGTCATGTCTCCCCTGCGAGTACTCCGGATGATGTCACATTATATCTCTGTGTTTGTGTGCGCTTGTGCGCTCGTGTGTGTCCTTGCCCCTAGACCCAGCGTACATCCCAGGGTGCATTGCCCACTCCATTATACAACATGATGATTTCACAGCCTGGCTCTGCCAACGTGATGCCCATCGCAACCAGCCTGGGCCACAGCAGCTCCCAGGGCACCACCATCACCACCTTCACCCAGGACCGACAGATCAGGTACAGACACTTTTTTTTTTAATCATATAAATGCAGTGTGATGCAATGCTGGCACATAATTAGGTTAAGTTTATTTCCTGACACTGTTTTTGTTCTTGTATTGGTTATGTCTGCCTCATATCCTCAAATACATCACTCACTCTCACTCACTCTCTCACTCACTCCACTCCTCTCACTCACTCTCTCCACTCACTCTCTCACCTCCACTCCTCCTCACTCCACTCTCTCACTCACCACTCCACCACTCCTCTCTCGCTCTGTTTCTCTCAGGTTCCCAACTGGCCAGCAGCTGGTCACAAAGCTGGTGACGGCACCCATGGGCACGGTCATGGTTCCCACCACTATGATAATGGGCCAGGTCGTGACAGCCTACAGTCCTTTCCCTCAGCAGCAGGGCCAAGCGCAGGCCATCACGCTGCAGCAACAGCCACAACCCCAAGCGGTCCAGGCGCAGGCCGACTCACAGACACAGGCCGCCCAGGGTCAGACCACACAGCCGGGAGTCGCACAGCAGGCTCAGCAACAGCAGCAGGCGCAGTTCTTGCAGGTAAACAGCAGAGGGCAGCAACATTAGGCGCAGTTCCTGCGGGTAAACAAAAGAGGGCATTAGCATTAGACGCAGTTCCTGCGGGTACGCAGCAGAGGGCATGACCATTAGACGCAGTTCCTGCGGGTATGCAGCAGAGGGCAGCAGCATTATATGCAGTTCCTGCGGGTACGCAGCAGAGGGCAGCAGCATTAGACGCAGTTCCTGCGGGTACGCAGCAGAGGGCAGCAGCATTAGACGCAGTTCCTGCGGGTACGCAGCAGAGGGCAGCAGCATTAGACGCAGTTCCTGCGGGTACGCAGCAGAGGGCAGCAGCGTTAGACGCAGTTCCTGCAGGTTAACAGCAGAGGGCAGCAGCATTATATGCAGTTCCTGTGGGGAAAAAGCAGAGGGCAGCTACCACAGCAGCAGGCACAGCTCCTGTAGGTAAACAACGGACGGTAGCAGAAGCAGCAGGCAGCCATCCGTTGACCACACTCAAGCAAAAGAGGAAGCCAGACAGAGGGGAGAGCCAGATGCCCTCTGTGTGCAAATGAGAATTGGTGCAGTGTGTGAACTTAACCGCCTTTCTGCCACCACAGGGGCTGATACGAGCCCTCAATCAGATATGAAATGAGTGCTTCCACTACATATCATATTTGCATTTGTTAGCACATGTTACAAGGGTCTTTATGGTTGGGTGTGACTGTTTGTTTGGAATTTTCGATGTGTTTAAACAGCCATATTGTTAGGGTTTCATGTTGACGGGGTTTTGGATGCTCACCTTCTTACTGTGCATGTGTGTGTGTTTACGTGTTTGCAGGGGACACGTCTGCTTCATGGTAACCAGTCTACTCAGCTCATCCTGCAGGCAGCTTTCCCCATTCAGCAGCAGGGCACCTTCACTACTACCACAGCTCAGCAGCAGCAGCAGCAACGTCAACAACAACAGCAGCAGCAGCAGCAACAACAACAGCAACAGCAACAGCAGCGTCAGGCCCAGCTGAAGCCTCAGACTCAAAAGCAACAGAAAGCCCTGTCCAATCACCGGACAGATGGTGCCAGCACCCAATCACAATAATCCAAGGGGATGGGCTTTTAACGTTTGCGTTGCCAGTCAAACTGAGCTCCTGAGTTTTGTCTGGCCTGTGATTGGTGGTTTGTTTTTTTTGTTTTTTTTTTTAATCGTAATTTGTTTTGGAAAGCTCAGTATTGCCACGGGACCACAGACGTTGTCATGATTTTTAACTATCCACAATTGAATCATGGGTAACAGGAGAAACCCTGGTGTGCAAAGGAAGTTGCTGCTGCATCCATCATGAAATTGGACCCTGCCTGCCAACCCTTGGCCATCCTGACATTTTAATCTGCTTTCAATCAATTGTTTTTTTTTTTTTTTTTTTTAATAGTAATAAATATTTATTCAAATGGAGAGAAAAAGATTTTGCTGGTTGTCATCTTCACCAAAACCTCAGAAGAAGGCTGCTGTGTCTGTGGATTCCATAGTGCGCCTAAGAACATTGACTAAACAGTGGACGTCAAACAGACTCTGCCTCTCTGTACAGTCCCAGTGTAACATAACCTGTAAATATCCCGTTATAACGGAACAAGAGAAGCAAGTATTTTATAAGATGCATGACCAGTGTAAACTTTTATTCCTAGCTTTTGATTTTGATTATTATTTTTTAATGTTCTTGTATTGTTCTGAACAGAGGGGGAGGGAATTGAGAGCCTAACCTTTTTTTATTTTAATCTAGAGTTTCTTCGGACTGGTTCAGAGGGATTCTTGAGGGTGTGTCACAGTTTGTTTAATACAGAATTTAAGATTTAATGGAACACTCGCAGAACTTCCACAGTTTTTTTTTTTCTGTTTTATTGTAACATATAGTTAGCCCGCCTTCTAGAAGAACCTTAGGATAAATATGCTTGAGTATACCTGTCAAAATTTTATCTCTAAAACAATGAAGTGCCAACAGGTGAACTGTATAAACTTTCTATTGTTTCTGAAGCTACCTGTCAGATGGTAAAAGCTCAGTCTGTAATACTGTTCGGTGTTCAGTCTGCTGGGCATTGCTGTCATCCATACCTCCTCCTGGTGCCTACATGGACCTTCCTTGTGCTAGCCCTACCTGTGGGGAGCTGGAGGCACACCTGTGTGACCTCTAGGTAACTTGTTGGTAGTGGAGCAATGGTAGAGGTCTCCAACTGGCAAACCTCTAGGTGTTGTCTTGTTGATGGTGGAGTGATGGTATAGGTCTCCAACTGGCAAATCTCTAGGTGTTGTCTTGTTGGTGGTGGAGTGATGGTATAGGTCTTCCTATGGCAAACCTCTAGGTGTTGTCTTGTTGGTGGTGGAGTGATGGTATAGGTCTTCCTATGGCAAACTTCTTGGTGTTGTCTTGGTGGTGGTGGAGCGACGGTATAGGTCTTCCCATGGCAGACCTCTTGGTGTTGTCTTGCTGGTAGTTGAGCGACGGTAGAGGTCTCCATCTGGCCCCTTAGGTGTTATCTGGCTCCCTACACCACTAGTGGTTCTCCTATGAGGGTCCTCCAGTGCTCTGGCCCTGTGACTGTGTCAGCGCAGACGGGACACTGCGAGACTGATAAAGCCCTGGTATCTCGCATCCGCAGAGTAGAAGTTGTAGACTCTGGCCATGCCTCCCTATGCTCAGCTGCCACGTCTGAGTGCTTAGCTTTCCCCCATTCCTGGGCAGGGAGGTTGATGAGTTGGCAGCTCCTACAGCATAGTGTCCCATCACTGCACTGTGGGGATTGGGGTTGATTTTTAGTCTGATGAATGACTGCCACTTATTAGCTGCTTTACCAACTCCACTTCCAACACCAACTTTCCACGGAGGTCTCCCATCCAGCAGTTAGCGCACACATGCTTAGCTTTGGTCACCAAGGCAGGGTATCTGTTGGCAGGTGACACCCCAAGGACTGCTTTGGCTCTTTCATAGATGTAAAACTTAAGCGAGGCTTAGGGATAGGACTCATTTTAAATTGTAGATATACCAAATCGTCCCCTTCCCCACTCCCTTTGATTTTCTTGCAAGTACTGTGATGATACACACTAAAACATGCTTCCCCACTTTCTCTGGTGACAGATTTGAGATCCTCATCCAAGGACAATGTTAGAACGTGAGCACTTATATTTGTTTGAGCACTTATATATGTATCTGTGTGTCTTTGTGTGTGTGTGTGTGTGTGTGTGTGTGTGTGTGTGTGTGTGTGTGTGTGAGAGAGAGAGAGAGTGTGTATATGCTCTTCCAGCCCAGGTGTCTTACATAACTTGCTAATGATACTGAAGCTTCATGGTACGCATGTTTCTCTGTGTCTCTCAGGTATAGGTATACACCCAGTTTGTACTCAGCTCTGGAATGGTGAAAGGATTTGGTTTTTGTTGAGAGGGAGTGAATGAAGGGGGGGCAGAGCAGCCTCCCTCTGCTGTGCATCCATAGTAAGCCATATCTAATGCGTGCTTTGGCCTCAGTTGGATCTTGCCCTATGGTGTGTGTGTGTGTGTGTGTGTCTGTGTCTGTTTGTGTGTGGAGTGTAGTTTAAGGCTTTGTGTTTGTATGTATACTTTACAGTGTGTAGTGTTCAGTTGGGAGAATGTCTATACATTGCAGTTCAATAGTAATTTGTACTGTGTGTGTCTTTGTGTGTGTTTATGCACATACATTCGCGCTCACACAAGTCATTTGAATGAGGCACCGGGCACAACACTGTTACGCACAGTTGTAAGAGTTTAGACATTGTGTGTGTGTGTGTGTGTGTGTGTGTGTGTGTGTTGGGAGGATGCAGGCAAGCATGAGTGTTGATTTGTAAAGTCATTATCACAGAGGGGTTCACCATGTGTTACCCCTGGTGATAACCAATCAGTTCTTGCTTTGCAGTAAACAAACATTCTAGAGACCTCCTCTTTGGCTAGGTTAGATGCTTACCTCTGAAGTCTCAAACATAATCCTTCTTCTGGAAACATTTTTATATAATGCAAATCAGAACCTACTTTATTTTCTTACAGCTTAAGGAGTTTTAATTGTGCAGGGATTAGGGAATAGATAGTGTGGGCAAAAGAGACCGTCGTCACTGTTGAGCTGAAGAAGTGGTTTGTCAGAAGAGAGACAGTAGTTAAACAAGCTGTGACACTCAGGCTTTGTTGAAAGATCTACTTCCAAATATGACCTTCCTGCTTTTAAAACCATCCCCTTGTTTACTTTCGTGTTGTTGTTATTGTTGGTGTTGCTACTATTGTTGTTGGTTGGTGTTTTTTTGTTTGTTTGTTTATCATGGACAATGCATTTATTATTCAGTGGTGTATTCCTCAAACACAGATGTCACTCAGATGCAACACCCCTCCTAAATGAATGCCAAGTATAGGAATGAATTAAGTCTGTAATAATCAGATCAACATCCCCCATAAACTTTGCAGTTATGCAGAGTTTTCTGGCTGAATGGATGGGCAGAAAAGCTTGCGTTGTGCAAAAATCACATCGGAAGGAGAACGGGAGGTTTTTCACTGGGCATCTTGGCCTTATTCAGAACAATGAACATGTTCATTTTGTCATCATCAATACTGTATGTAAACAACATGAGTGTTTTTGAGATGTTCTATGGTGCTACACTACAGTAGAGCGTGTCATTGAAGTATGCTTACAAAAACAAATATCCATGTCACAGTGGTGTCTCAACTGAAATATCACTTAATTTTGCAACAGTTTCGTAGACGAGTTTGCCAATAACCTCTGCCCCTTATTAATATTCGATATTAAAATAAACAATACAACAAACTATATATAATACATCTTGTGCATTTTCAATGAACATAAAAAGGATGTGTGAATGCAGAAAAAATGAAACCAGGAAAACTAGTGACATCACATTATTTAATCAATCTCATCCTTGTATCAAAACTGCAGAACTTCAAAACAAGTTCCCTCAAACAAGTCACACAAAGCTTAACTACAGCAATTCAAATTGCATGAGTTCTCTTTAATTCACACGAGCACACACACACACACACACGTGCACTCACACCTTCTCCGCAAATATATACACACCCTTTAGCCCATCTGTGAATGTCTATCATCTTGTGTACTTGACAAAAACAAGTTGCTCTCAAGCTACACAGAGATGATGTATGTACAAGGGTAAATGAAAAGATGATATCACGTTTTTAATGGCCATAAATAACAACAGCCAAGGTTGTGCTCCTCTCTTCATCGACTGCTCCACTATGACCCAATGTTGTCTGGGTATCACATAATGGACAGTGTGTTTCACATCATGCTGGCTCAGCTTGCCCCCCCTCCAAAAAAAAATACCACACCAATCAATACAGTGAAATTGAGTCCAGCCACACTTAGAGGAGGCTCAAAAGGCATTCTTCTTAGCTCTCGTCCAGAGGAGACTGATAAACATGAGGTATATAGATGTCAGGGAGACTCTAGCAAGACATATTAAGATGTTATAAGGCCAATCGAAGAAATCACTCTTAGGTTTAGAGTTCTGAAAGCTGCATTAGGAATTCAGGAACTAAACAAGAATGGAAACAGTTGTTGGGAAACAGTAGTTGAAATATTTTCACAATACAGAACCCAAGGACGGGGTTGAAGCTGAAGGGCCAGAAGAATACAACTTCACTCACAGGCCTACAATGTTCTCATTTTGTGATAAAGCCTTGGGTACCATATATCTGCTGCACCTAGAACAGAGCTAATGCAAATTTGTCTAACCACAAACTACCATGGAATGCCAGAGAAGGGGGAACGATACTGACTCCTACACAACAGTCAGGAGCTGGCTGAGCATGCTATCATTTACAGCAACATGAGTAGGCCTTGTCTTATTGGACCAAAGGGAAGGCAGAAAGAGGTTAGCATTTAGCTGTGGGGACTGCTGAACAGGGGATTTGTCCGGTGATGTCTGGACCAGCCGACCACTCAGACAGTGTCATACTCGAGGAAGACGTCTGAGCTGGAGAGGAGAGGCTGAGTCGGGGCAGTGGTGCTGCTCATGGAGCTCAGCCTCTGAGATGGTGCCCTCTGTCTGTCCGGAGGAGCAACACCTCCATTACTGATTGTGCTGCTGAGCAGGTTCAGGTACTCCTGAGGAAGAAAAGAGACAGCTTCATTACAGGTGTTGCATTATTTTCTCTTGCTCTGTCAAAATCAAAGAGTAATGCCAGATGAAAGGCAGACAAACACTGGACTTGTAACATGAACCATGGAGTATTATTACAGGCAAAAGCTAGAAGAAGAGCATAGACGTGGGCTCCCTACTCGTTTGGTGTGCTCCGACAGCAGGACCTCAGTCGTCTCCACCAGTTTCTTAAAGGAAGGCCTCTTCAGGGGGTCTGTGTTCCAGCAATACCTCATCACCTCATAGCTGATGAAGCGTGGGGAGATGAGATGAGCATGGAAGATCCATTCAGTCAAATTCATAGAGATCTCTTACGCACAAATGTATGTACATACATGTGACACACAGATACATTTACACACACGTCCAAAATCATGTACGCTTAGACAAACACATACTGTACACCTACACATATACATAAATACTGCACGTTATATCACAGACTTTGTCACATAAGGAACTTAAAACTATGAGAAATACACAACCATGGTAGTGACAAAAGCAATAAACACACACTGCCATTTCTTACATTTCACTAGGTGCAAATTCTGGCTCACTCATCCTGTATCCATCCTGGATCATCTTATAGAAGTCAGCACCAACATGAATGCCAGGATAAGGACTGTTACCTGTGCAGGAAATTATAGGCTTGAGATTATGTACTGCTGATTCATGGTCACCCAATTGCTTAAATTGTTAGGAATGTTCTGACATCTACTGGTCTTTTAAACTCATATTCTATAATCGTTTTGGTGTGTTTCTTGATTCACAATAGTACTGTAAGTGCGCTTCTCAAAACAGCAGTGCAAAACTGCACTGCACAGTGGATGACCTGCAAAAACACACAACTTGCTCAATATGCTTAGAAGTTAGTGCCATCTGTTAGCGCCATCAGAATGAAAAGTTCCTGTATCATTGTTTATGAGCAAGACTGACAACATGACTAATCATTTTCCTACGAAAATGCACAGAGCTGCAGTTTTTTTTCTGCTTGGCATATAGGCAATATCAGTTTCAACAGTAAAGCGTTTCACATTACTGTATGTAGGAGATCAAAGATCAGATAGGATTCATTATTCTGGCATAATTTTAGTTTTGTTTGTACTGCAGCTGGTTGCTAGCCAGTCTAGCGCCACCTAGTGCTTCCACTCAATATCATTTCACTATAGCACAGTCAGGGATCTCTCCATTAGCTTAGGTTTCCTCTGATACATTTTTGGCTGGGCAATCAGCGAACAGAGGTCCCTGGCATGCCCAATTAAGAAACACAGAAAGTATCTTCCCACAAGGAAGTAAATGTACCACAAGTGAGGGATTTCAGGTGCTTTGCACAAAGTGAAACTATGGAAGTGTTTGGTGAACCAGATGAGCTGTTTGCCAGACCATATAATTCATTGCCATCCACAAAAAAGACCACACTGTTTTGCAGTAGAGCTAGATTCCTCAAAGAAGTGTACAAAAAAGCAAAATTACACTTTTGAATGGCTCAATAAATAAATAATACTTCAATATTTGGGTGAGAAGGACTATTCAAAATGGAGCCTGTGTAATGTATTTTGACCAACAATATTGATCAGAACACAAGCAATCACATGGATGTGCAACAGCATTTGCTCTTTGTTCAAAGTAATGAGAAATTGCTACTCTGATCGTATGAGTGACTAGATGGTACGGAGTAATGAGTAATGCACCAGAGTGACCAGGAAAACTGCAGAACGTATGAAGAGGAAATGTCAATTCAAACAAGATAAAAGTAAGCTCTAATGACCCAGTAGCCAGGCTTTAGTCAGCCTAAACCACAACACAGTCCTACCAAGCGAGAAGATCTCCCAGAGCAAAATCCCATAGGACCAGACATCACTTTCAAATGTGTAGATGCCTTCAAAGAGGCTTTCAGGAGACATCCACTTGACAGGGAGCCGGGCCTAAAGAAGAAGCAAATTAAGCCCGTGGCGTTGTTCTTAGATGTACTTAACGTTACAGATAAAAAGATAGATAGATAGATAGATAGATAGATTAGGACAGATAAATATATTATACTGCGCATGTGTCCATATAGCATCTCTGACACTTTAACACTAAAAGTGGTTCAACCTTAAAGCCAAAGACATTGTGTGAAACAGTACAAGAGCATACAATAGGCTGTGTTTTTGAGTCACCCATTCAGGAAGATAGGCTTTACTTCAGTATTGCCTTGGTGACTGAAAGCAAATTTCTGAGATACTGGCTCCTCTGCATAGAGCCAGCCTTGAGAATATGAGTAACTCAGGAGGGCTGATTAGTGTATGAGCGCTCATGGGAGTGGCCTGTGGATCCCTGGATCACAGGAAGTGACTCACATTGCCCCTGAGCACGTAGTTGGAGTCACTCGCAATATCCCGGGCCAGACCAAAGTCACAGATCTTGGCTACTCTGCCTTTGGTGAGGAGGATGTTCCTGGCGGCCAGATCTCTGTGGATGCACTGAGAAGGAAGAAAAAACATTAAATGCAGATGGAGATGTCAGATCATTTGCTCTGGAGCAAACACTCCAGAGCACTCAGATTATCCCAAAACTTGATATATCTACAATATGTATAGATAGCAGCCAGGACCAATTTCTAGATAATTATATCATGCAGATTACATCAACATGTGCGCTGCAATTAATGCACTGCTGGGAAATTCTGAATATTCAGAATAAACATATTTTTACCCTCTAAACATCTTGTCCAACAATTTTTAACCAACCAAGATATGGAGTCAATAAGAAGAGCTGATAAGCAGGAACAGAACTTGCATTGGAAAATTAATCAATAAAATTCAAATGATACCCAACCCTAGCCAGAGGTGGCCTTACGTTTTTGGAAGTGAGAAAGTCCATGCCTTTGGCTACTTGGTAAGAGAAACTAAGGAGGTCCTCTGTGTCCAAAGAAAGGTCATCCTTATCTCCACAGCACTCTGGAATAGGATAACATGGTCTAGTCTTTGCAAATAGGACTATATGGAGCAGCAGGCACTGTTGGCTGCAACATTAATCAGTAATTCAGCATATCTACTTGTGTAAGTAGTCCAAAGTTTACAAACATAGATGTGTCTTACCAGAAAGGTTAGGCTTCCTCTGGTAAGATCTCATTGGCATGTAACCATTGGCATTGTCATCCCTGAAAGAGAAAGAGAGAGAGGGAGAGAGAGACAGACAGAGAGAGAGAGAGAGAGAGAGAGAGAGACAGAGAGAGAGAGAGAAAGAGTGTGTGTTTGATATTTCATTTGCATAAGTACTGAGAAAAGACACAGTTAAAGATAAGCCTGTCTCTTCATATATGACAAGACAAGACAAGAGAAGCATTTAGCTAGTGGTCTTTGTTTAGCTAGTTTAGATTTTTTTTTTCAGGCCTGCTATCTGCAAAACCACAGAGCCTATGGACTAGCCCAAACTACCAAATACTAATGCACTTCACTTAGAATCATAGTCACACTGTGTTGGAACATTTGACAACAGCTGGTATTTTAGAGTTTTGTCCCTAAAGCACAGTCTAACGTAGGCATGAATGTAGCAGCCAATCAAAATAGTTGTCACAGTTTGACTTTTCAGTTATATTGATGATACATTGAGCGCTGGACAATACAACAATTGAGTTAGTGAGAAATATAATCCATTCAATCACCTAATGGTGTTCATGAGATAACTGATGTATGAAGAGCAGACAATAAAAAGAGAATTTTGCCCACTGTTTCAGTGTCTCACCTCACAGGCAGGGGCTCTGGTTGACTCAGGAGGTTCTTGTAGTAACCATCACCTGTTTTCAGACTAAAGAACTCCTCCTTCTTACGCCGCAGGAAGCTGAGCAGGTCCCCGTAGCAACAAAACTCAGTAATCACCAAGGTTGGACCTTTCAAATTGATAGCATTACACAGAAAGAGGAAGCAGCTTACAGGAGGTTTCATGGCGTGTTTATCTTACCTAATTATATGAAAATTCTTCAAACTGTGTTAAAAAGGAATCAGGCCTGAGATCAGTAGAAGTTTTTTTTGGTTCTGTTTACATTTATGTACAAAAACAGGATGAAGTGAGCAAATGCTTCTTGCAGGACATGGAGGACTTTAGGCATTGACAGGCCCCAACAACTTGAGCTCCAAAGATCTCACCTCCCTGGGTGCATGCTCCCAGCAGGTTAACGATGTTCACATGGTTTCCAAGGTAACTGAGGACTTTGAGCTCAGACATGAGCGCTTCCCTCTCAGTGGAGTGGGCACTTGCTGTGGAGGGGAACAGTGAGCTTCATTTGAGTGTGTGCCTGATGTCCAGTCTCACATGTACACACACACACACATACACACACACAAACTCGAATACACAAACCAAAACTCACGTTTCAGCATTTTCACTGCAACAGTGGTGACAGAATCTGGAGAGCGGAGTCCATAGGCTGTGGCCTGTACCACCTTACCAAAGGCACCAGATCCTAACACTTTACCTGAATACACACACACACACACACAGACACAGACAGATTATTTGACAATATTGAGCAATATAAGCCATCCTATTATTTCAAATGTATTTAATTCAATATCCAATATCAACATTTCCCAGGCTGAAGTATTACCATGCTTTCTTAGTGATTACAACCTTTAGCTCAAATGGCAAGAAAGTAAATATTACCCTGAAGAGGCTTGAACCATGTAACTGAATTAAAGGCCAAGACAAATTAAATTATGTAAGAGGCCTTGCAATTTCATTGGTTTTCTTAGAGATTTGTCATTGTGCGAGATCAAGAAAGACTCTCTTCCCTTTATCTGACCTAAAATGCTTTTTACCCTTGTACACACAGATGCGTCCACTTCATCAGCTATCCACTGACAAACCTCCACTTCATTCCAAGTGGTGAAATACATCTCCTACAAAATTCCACAAAATTCCAAAATTCCAATCTGCATTAGACGTACCAAACCGCAGTCTTTCGCGAGGGAACTCCCACTTTTGATCGTAAGGCAGCTGGGTGGGGTCTATGTAAATGTAGTTGTTACCATGGATGCTCTCGATCACTTTCCAGTGAATCTGGTACTTGGGCTTCTGATGGAAACAGAGAAGACACAAGAGTGGGCGGGAGAACAGCAGAACAAGTAACGGTGACAGTAACGCTCTACAAACATGGAGAGATAGCAGGATGGAGAGATGGAGAGAGAGAGAGGGAGAGAGAGAAACAGAGACTTAGGAGTTACCTGAATATATTTGTATAGAAGCACCACTAGCACAAAGCTGAGCCCTGTTGCTGCACATACAACCCCAGTCAGCAGCGGGGTAAAGAGTTTGTGTGGCACTGTGTTCTCTGTACGGAAACACAGACACAGACACACACACACACACTCACACACACATACACACACACACACACACACACACACACACACACACACACACACACACACACACACATAACATGATATAAGCATGTACATATTACTGTTCCAACAAGAACAATGATGATCCTGGATTGATTGATTTATCTCTTCTCCATCTGGAGTCTCACAAGTGATAAATACTGAATGTCAAAACATTATCACAACATATTACAACATATAGCACAGCATAGCAAGAAATACAGATAACACATAACAATTATGCACAAATAACCATAACCAGAGAACTATGCACTCTCCCTCACACGCACATGTGTATGAGGAGCCACTCAAGACATTATTCATTCTGGCCCTCTCACATACATATATTCTCACTCTCACATACATACATGCTCCTTTTACATACATACATTCTTCTTGCACATACATACATTCTCCTTTCACATACATACATTCTCCTTTCACATACAGACATTCTTCTTGCACTTAAATACATTCTCCTTTCACATACATACATTTTTTGCACTCACATACATGCATTCTCCTCTCACATACATGTATTTTTACTCTTACATACATATATTGTACACATCTCACATACATATATATTACTCTCACATACGTATATTTTCCTTTCATATACATTCATATTTTTCATCTCTAGAGAGAATATGTGCATGTGAAAGAAGAATGTATGTATGTGTGAGAAGAATATATGTGTGAGTGAGAAAGTATAGTTGAAACGGAAGCATTATAGTGGAAACGGAAGGCGAGGCATTTATCAAGCTGTGATTGGCTGAAAATGTCCTGTCCTGATCGTAATGGGACCGGCGAAGGTAACGTAACTCATACGGTATTACGGAGGAACTCGAGGCAGGTGCACTAAACGAAGCCACTGCGGTCCTGATGGGGATTTTGGCCTCCCAGCAGTTATCCAACATATCCTCGTCTGCTGAGCAGATAAAAAAGGAACCAATACTACTGTTCATCAAACGAGGACGCTATAAGTTAATAAAGAGCATAGACTAGGCTACTTTTAGAAATATGGGAATCTGGAAGCGGGTCGGGTGCTATATTTTAATAATTATTTTTTGCGGTCCGAGTTGCGGGTGGGTTAGTTGAAAACATCGGTCGGGTGTGAGTCGTTCATAGGACATGGGCCCGTGCATCACTGCAGCGTACCCCTTCTTAGCCATAGGGAACATTTAAGTCATGACAATCGTCGTCTGACAGAAAACACCCGTACAGCGCTCTGTGATGTCGCAATAAACACAAATCATCACAAAAGAGGTACACATTTTTATCGAGGAGATTCTTCGCACCAAACGCCCAAAATCCGACAGACCGCAAATAAAAGAGCTGTCTGCAGCAGACGCGCACAACAGATCAATATCGCTGGATGACAATTTCAAGTTGACTTTACGCTATTCTCTTCATCGGACACTTGTCTGAAATTACATATTGTGGGTAGATGTGTTTTCTACTTAAACAACGCACGTTACTAATTTTAAATGTGGGGTTTTTAGCCAGCATAAACCCTCTTCTCTTACGGTACTACGTGCCGCATGTAAATCTTATAACCGTACGTAGTACAGGAGCAGAAATATTTTTCAGACATCAGATATTTCTTTGCCTTGTGTTACTGAAATTAATGAACTCTTCAACAATATTCTAATTTGTGAAGTTTTACCTGTATTGTGCAGCTATACAAATTGCAATGCATTACAATTATCAAGACACTAACAATAAAGTGCATACAGTACTTAGTCCACTTTTGCCTTGTTCAAGTGAATTGCAAAAAAAAGTCATTATTGATTGTCTCTTGATTTACCTTACCATACAATGTATGTGACAGGAGAATGTATGTATGTGAAAGGAGAATGTATGTATGTGAGTGCTAAAAATGTATGTATGTGAAAGGAGAATGTATGTATGTGCGAAGAGAATGTCTGTATGTGAATGTGAAAAATGTATGAATGTGAGTGCAAAATATGTACTTATGTGAGAGTGAAAATATATATGTACATGAGAGGAGAGTGAATGTATGTGAGAGTGAAAACATATGTATGTGAGAGGGCCAGAATGAATAATGTCTTGAAGGGCCCTTCATACATGTGTGTACGTGCACACACACGCATACACACACTCCCTCACATGTGCATATGTGTATGTGCACACATACATACACACACACTCACACACAGTAATAGGGGATATAGGAACGTGTTCACACGCTCCCTGTATTGCGTGTCCCTACTGGAGGGAAAATAATCTCTTATTTAAATCCCAGAGTGCAGACGTGGCATGAAGTAATCCATCTCAATCTGTCCCAACACACACATCCACCTGTTATATGGACAAAACAATACACAATCTGTCACCACTGCCTCTATCTTTGTGTTTTCTCCTGATTATCATGGATTATTGTAGATCCAATAACTGTGTATCTAAGGGAAGGGAGTGAGGTGTGTTTGAGGGCCAGATTGCCCTAATAACAGACTCTTTGCACATGTGTGTAAGTCTGAAGGGGAGAAGATAACTGAAATTGTAATTATACACATAGTGATTGTATACAGTGTGTGTGTGTGTGTTTGTGTGTATGTGTGTGTGTGTGTGTGTGTGTGTACATTTCTCACCACTGATGGAGAACAATGTGTACGCCTGCTCTCCCTGCGTCATGGCTACACACTCCAAGGTGTGGTAGCTCCCTCTGCTAATGTTCAGACGGCTCTCCACCAGACTTCGCCCGAAGCCCGTACTTGACACAGTCACCATGGCAACATCCTCCTCCTCCTCAGTGGCATTGACCAACAGTGAGCACCTGGGTCACACGGGTCAGAAGGAGTTCACCGAGTCAGATTGGACGTCAAAGAGCCCATTCAGTGTTACAGACAGTGCATCAACCCAATTAGGATTAACAGGGAGGGCATGACCACAGACCATTTTTCAGAATAAAAGACGAGCTCTTCAACAAACAGACAGACAGACAGACCGACAGAGAGGTGCTCCTGGGGCCTGTCACAACAGAAGTTGCCATACTGCCATCTCCAAACCAACCATGCATGAAAAACTATCTGAGATTCGGAACAGAATTTTTAAAGGATGAGGATGTCTATATCGTCTATTGGACTGTAAATATGGGTACACTTAAGGTATCGTACAGGCAGTACCTCGTATGTGGAGGCTCACAGTAGTACCAAGAGATTTTGGGGGCAGGGTATCCTGAGGCTACACAGCGCACCTGTCCATCGACTGGACCCTCATGAGAGACAATCATAGGTTTACCTGAAAGGAAGGAGAGAAGTCGGAGGGAGAGAGAAAGGAAGAACTGGAAGAAGGATTCCAATAATTGCACTGCCTGCATCAAAACCTAAATCATTCCAGAGAGTAATGCATTAGAATAACAAACATCTCTAGTTTAACATAACGCTGATTAATGGCACCCTCTGCTGCTGATTCAGTCTGAACGTTCATTGCCAAAACAGTCCCACTAATACTAATAAATAGTCTTTCACTTCAAATTAAATGTGCGCAGAGAAAGAGCGGGGTGGGGGGATGAGAGAGAGAGATGGGGGGGAGTACAGAGGAGGTCTGATAAGGACAAGCCCTTTGTTTTTCTGTGTGGGTGTGTATATGTGTGTGTGTGTGTGTCTGTGTGTGTGTGTGGGTGTGCCTGTGCGTTAATGTAATAATGTGTGTTTATAAGTTATGATATGAGAGCAAGACTGTTAACTCTTCTCCATTGTGGCCTCCAGTTTGGTTTACTCCTGTGCGTAAGCAGTTCTTCCCTGCTGTGGTGTGTGCATGTGCGTGTGTGTGTTTCTGTGTGTATGTGTATCACTACTACACTTTGGAGTGTCTCCAAACTCTTAACACTGATCACTCACAATACAGCCTCGCTATTCTTTCAGCCTCTAAATTCTTTTAAATGTCACTATTCATCTTTCTTTAGCTCTTGCACATTTAGGCCCTGTTACCCTTCAGTATGACTACTAATGCATGTTTCACTAAACACAACCAATAAGACTTGGCTTGAAGTGAAGATCCCCATCATGTAACTAGAACTTACATATGACATGAACAGAGAACGAATGATTGACAGAGTCATCATTGTGGCTGGCCTGGAAAGTGTAGATGCCTCCTTCATATCCATGAACACGAACCAACCTCAGCTCACTGACATACCTAAAAATATCCAAAATAACAGACATCACTCATTTATCATTCATTCGATTTTGACAACTACATTAACATACACTACGAATGACACTGACATAAAAGTCCATATTTTAAAATGTTGATCTATATTTTGTTGCTACTGGTGTGTGTGTGTGTGTGTGTGTGTGTGTTTGCACCTGTATCTCTGCTTGTGCACAGTGATGACATGCTCAGAGGTGTTACAGAGCTCTTGGCCCTGGTGTGTCCAGGAAAAGTTGGTCGGTGTGGGGTAGGCCTCCAGCTCAGTCCGCAGCGTCAGACTAGCACCCTCATGAACCCGAAGCTCACTCTGGGCAGGCACAGTGAAGTTGATGAAGCCTCGCTCTGAAAGCACAAATAGTATATAAATAAATGAATCATTTGTCAGGTGATCTGTGTTAGTTTTAAAGTGTTTCCTTAGCAGCTGTGATTGTCAAAAATAAGAGTTACTGTATCTCCTTTAATGATACCTGAAAGTTAAACAAAACCATGTACAGACTATAATGACACGCTGAGCATTTTTTATCACTGTTTACAATCAATATTGTTTTGATAAGCAAAACCTTAAACTGGCCATCAAACTTACAGCATCCCAATCAATACTCATGTATTGTCCATTAATCATCCCTTTTTATGCTTCAGGGGTTTTTTGACAGATTGACAGAGAAATGATTTAAATGATCAAGCCCCGCTTCACTTTCCCAGAGCCTTCACTGACCATAGACATCCAGTTGTATGGATGCTGTAGTGACTCCTTTCTCATTCTGTGCCTCGCAGTGATACATCCCAGAATCTCCCACCATGGCAGAGGCAATGCGCAGTGTTGATGAGCGCTGGTAACCACGAGAGCCAGGCTGGATGTGAGATGTCCGTGTCTCAAGTGCTGTCTGTCATTAGGAGAAAAAAAAAACAATTTATAATCTTCAGTAGTCTTCACTGTAGGCACCTTACTATAAAGTACAGGTTGAAAAGATAGAGAAAAAAGCATTAGTATTGGCTATCTTACTGTGCCATCAGGAGTTATCCATTTAACACTTAAGTCATAGTTGACATTGGCAGCAGTGCAGACCAACTCAAACTTCTGGCCTTTGGTAAGAATGACACTGTCTCTCCTTGACAGACTGATGTCTGGAGCCCTGTCAGGAACTAGAGACAAAACCATTGCACATATATTAATATAAACATAAAAAAGCAAATGTAGTTAGACTAATAAATGGGAGTGAATGAGAAAGCTACATCTTGCAACAAAATCTACTTATACCTTGTTGAAGCAGGCCATTTAAAATAAAGTATGGTTTGTCAGTCCAAGTTGTCTATGAGATTTCTTGCCAAACCAAACAAACTAACTCAAGAGTGTCCCCTCTTGTTCCCTGTTCATGCACCTCATGTCTGACCAACATCTGAGGGAACTGTTTTTCTCACCCCTGAGCTACCTCGTAGTTGCAGCTACCACCAATATTGTTGCATACCAACATAAAGTACTGATACATTGAATCTTATGTTGTTTCTTTCAATTTCTCTCCTTCTCTTCTCCTGTAAAAAACAGCATGGCTCACCTGACCGGACTTCGATGATGTACTGGCTAGACTTGACGGTGGTCCCTCCAAGGTTTCCTGCACAGACATAGCAGCCCTCCTGCTCCTTGCTCATGTTGGTAATGAGGATGCCCCTCTGGGTGCTGGCACTGTAGCTAAGGCCTGAAGGCAGCGGCTGGCCATCACAGGTGTGCAGGCTCAGGTTGACGACAGCTGGGTCTGTCACTAAGCAGGGCACAGTGCAGTGCTCACCCTCACGCACTAGCAAGTCGTTCACCATGGTCCGGACAAAAGCATTCGCCGGGTCTAAGGGAGCGAAATAGGGTATAATAGGAGAAAGAGAGAGAAACAGAGAGACAGAGAGGAGAAAAAAATATTTGAGTTATTGGAGAACTGAAAAAAATAGTAAGACAACAGCACCATGGAACTGGCTAAAGTCTCCAAGATTGTAACCACTGCATGACTGCATGTGAGAGCACATACACACATAGAGAAAGACATAGAGAGGCACCTTTCACATAAACATATATGGAGCTCCCCTCCTGCGTTGCTTGGTTTCTGCAGGTGTAGCGCCCCATGTGCTGATCCTGCGCGGATGTCACAATGACCGCAGCTACACCATCCCTCTCGGTCCTGCCCTCAATTCTGCGCCCCTTGTCCCGCAGCCAGCTCACCTCCCCCTGCTCATCGTCACGACAGGACAGCTGCAAGCGCTGGCCCTTCAGCACGACCACCTCTGCAGAGCTGGGCCTGAGGAGAGGTCTGGCCCACCCTGGAGCACAGCAGCACATCAAAGAGAAGTATTTAGTAAACTGCACATTAAATAGGCTACTATTAAGTAATGTGCAATAACCATTACTCAGTGAATATAGTTCACAACCCCCCACTGCTTTGCCTACCCCAACCACCCAACCACACCCACCTGAGCAGTCAGCCTGAATGTTTTTTTTTTTTTTTTTACCTTTAATGGATAATGCAATTATCAATTATTTTACCATAAAATAACCATAGTTTAGTTATTTTTAAGCAGCAAAACACCAGCTGCTTTCATACAGACTCACATCGAGTTTGCCCATTGCTCTCTCCTCCAAAAGAAAACAACCTTGTTTCTCTGCTCCAGTGATTCAACCACTAAGGTAACATGATGATGTCACGGGGTTTGACAGCCTATAGGCTACTTGCTGTTTATGTTACTGTTTTAAGCTGTGGCCTAGGAAGAATTATCGTAGCCAAACACTTGTCTTCTACGTCTTTTTTCCCAGTATAAATGCAAATCGACAACATTGTCTGTGAGTCTAACTCTGAATTTAGAACTTGAAATGGTCAATTGTTAAGATTGCACGCTAATACACTCGAGGGTAGTGGTCTTGCTCAACTGTGCAAGTGAATAAATAATTGAAATGTCACAGGTAACTGTCACACCTGTTGCCCCGTTGGCAGTAGAGATTCCCTTAATCCCTTCCAGTAATGGTCCAAAACAAATTCTAACGATGACTGAAAACATCGTCTTAAGCATTAACTTGTCATTTCTAAGGGGAACTCCTTTCAGCTGAATCATAGGCTGTTATTGAGAAATTCCAGTCACAGTACCTGACAATAGGCAGCAAATAATGCCAATGCTGTTTGCCAGCATCTGAGATAACCAGGCTATTTTGACAGTGTTAAACGATCTGCGATTAATAATGATATGTTCATAAAACCGAACTCAGCTGAAAAAAAAGTTACTGAAAATTGAACTTTCTCTGAAGATGAAATAGGCAACAGAGATGAAGTTCTTGGGCTCAACCATTTACTATGCATTTAGCAACATTTAATAACTGCAGTTGTTGTTTTACCTGTTAATATGGTGGTGAGGATTTGAAAAGCGAAAAAAATCCAGGTATATCCCATAGTGGCTTCTCCATGCGTATGCGTTCGTTTGTGTCTAGCAGTCAAATGGTCCGACGCGTCCCTGAAGGTGCGGTGCTCACATTAGGCGATGAGTCCCAGATGAATACTAAAGTCTTAAAGAGACAGTCTCCTTTGAGCTAGCGATGGTCCAAGCTTTTCCAACTGGATCACAGCCAGTGCTGAGACACTCTTACCGGAAAAACCCGCGGCAAACAGAAACTGGCCCACGGATTCAGATGATTTTCTGTTAATTTAATCGCATTAAGTGATGCATGCATAGCCTAATTTGAAGAGCGAAAGGCTTTCTTCGGCAGTTAAGGAGCTGCTCCCTAATAATCACTACTGACAGATTTCTTTCACTAAAATCAACCATATTTAACGCCTATTCTGCTGTACTGAGGAATACAAGAGCTTTGATACAATAATGGATTTGTGTGTGTGTTACATAAGGGAACAATGCAACAATGTAATTTTGACTTCCAGGTGTGGTCTGTTCCAGTGAATAATGACACTTTAATAATGGCAATGCTCAGCACCAATAGCTCTCAAGAGACCACATTCACTTTTAATAGTCCGTAATAAGAAAAAAAATATATAGACTGTAAGCATAGTGTTGAACTATTATATTCAAAGGAGGGACAGTGAACGACAAACACTGAAATCCACAAAGGGCTTTTTCACTGTACATGAATCATATTACAGGTGCTCTTTAATTTTGTTGCCCTGCATGTAATGGCCACTGACAGCTGTCAAACCTGTAACAAACTGCTGCTAAATGTTTTTCTTCAGCTGTTTTTACAGAGGGTAAACAACCTCCCTCCTTTCAGCCTTACTCCCTCCTCAGCAGTAATGCATGCCCTTGTAAAGTCTGTGGTCTAACGGTGTGTGAATGCTGGGTGAGTCCCTCCAGGTCCTCCTTATGTCGTGGGGTGTAAACAGCGCTAGTGTAGGTTACAGGCGGCTGGTACATAATTGATGGCCGGGCCTGTGAGCCTGAAAGCCATGGGCCGAGTAGTAAGGCTGACTCACTTTGAGTTGGATAGGCTCGCTCTTCTGCTGCAGAGTGACTCACCAGCCCACTTACAGACACATGAGACAGCCAGAGGCGGACCACCAGGGACACAATCTCCTCCAAAAGCTCTAAAAGCACCTAGGGAGAGGAGGAGACAGACAGAGAGGGGCGGAGCGGGGAGCAGAGAGCGAAGATGCATTCAGACTATTAATGAAGTTGTTTAGTATGTTGGCTACGTATGTAAGTGAGCTCACATTTGTAGGCTGTTTTGTTGTTGTCGTTGTGTTCCGTCTAGGTAGTAAGAATGTAGAAAAGGATACCTCTATGTTCAGAGCTAAACAAAAACAGCACAGTAGCCTCTTTTTAAAATTGATTTTCCAGTATGGACTATCTATTCACAACAGCTATCAGAACAGATCACTTCAGGAATCTGCTCTGCTCATAGATGCTGTTCTATTGATCTGCTGTGCTAACCCTCTCCTTGATCAGACCAGAACATAATTGCATGAAAGTGTTCTGCTGCATTACTGCTGACCATGCAATACAGCTTGACCCTAGCAGTACATGTCAGCCATTTGGTCCTAGTGATGATGATATGACTGATGTGTTTGTATGGCTACCACCTCTGCGGGTTTTAAGTGTACCTCAGATCTGGGGTGTGTCTCTATACACTTTCACCATCATGGCTGTCTCACTGATCCAGAGAACTTTAGCCTGTGAACCCATTTGACCTTTTTGTTCTGTATGCTTATCAGTCTTGTGTTTATGTGCTATGCATTTCCTCTGAAGACAGAGCCTTTCAGATTTCTGACTCGATGCATTTTTGAATATCAGATCATAACACATTCAATAATTATTAAATATAGTTTAGGCTCTGTAAATCAGCTTGAGGAGGCATATACTTATTATGGATGACATATTTCCTGGAACTCCCGCATAATAAACAAATTAATCTGTTGTTGTTGGTAGTGTTGATCATGATGATCTTGTTATTGTTTTGGATTAATCAGTAACAGGATTATGTGCTTGGTGTAATCACCTCAATTGCTTACAGTGTTAATTACTAATGGAGACCATGCTAAGTCTGATTAATGTAGACTTGTTTACTGGAGGACACTGGAGGGTCTCTCTAAACCAACAATCATTTCAGTATACTCATGTAAGGATGCTGGGTGAGGCAGACAGTATTAATCTAAAAAGATAGACACAACAACTGCTGGGAAACAAAAGGATATCCTAACTAAAATGTTAGAGTAGGACCTTTCAGACCACTATATGACAAACCACTCTTAATACAGCAGTGATGGGCCTATCTCTTTGCTCATAAAAGCATCCAGTCTCCTGCATGCATTAAACCTAAAGCAATAAACCCCATAACAAACCACAACACCAATCACTCCCTTCAGCTGGTTAAGAGACTGCCAGGAGCAATAACTTCTCATTGACCTCTCTTGGCTTATTTGTGATGACACCGGCAGTAACAGGGAGTCGTAAATAACTCTCGAGAGGATCTCAATGAGATCCATGACAACACTTTTATCCAACATTGAGAGGAGCATAGGCTTGTACGTTAAACAGTCCTCTTGTAGATCTATCCGATTATTTTCATCTTATAATAACGCACATTGCAGACTTTTACTTAAGTGGTCCAGCGAACAATTAAGAATCGCCAACATTTTCACAATTATGCATCTTTAAAGATGAACAATCAATATGTAAGTGACTGTTTCCCCCTAGTGGCAAATAATCACCATGTGGAAGTCTATTCAACTGTCAATAGTGTAGCCTATCCTCACATCATGTTGAAGGTTCTCACTGTGGGGAATAGGCTACAAACGACAGATGGGACGTGACGAATTCGAACACGTTTAGTTATACTTGTCTTTGCTGACTAGATCATAGGCCTATATTCAAAATAAAGCTCCCACATACCAGAAAACTAGGCCTACATAAAACAGTCAGATCGGAAATAGGAGGAAAATGTAACAGGGATTTAGTGAGAAAAAATAATCTGAATTATATGAATGTTTTACTGTAATATTATTATCGTTTTGCTGTGGAGATGAGAGACTGTTAGACCAGCTGTCTTCACTTTGTGCAAAGACTTGGACACCTTGGATAGATAGGGCTACGTTTAGGTAGAATAGTCCTACTTCGTGGAGGGTGCATCTAGCTTGAACCTAGCTTGAAACGTATTGGTTCTGCCTTCAATTTCTGCTCGCTGATTTGTTACTAGAAAATCAATTTGCAGAAAGCGAAGTCTAACGAGTACCTAGCCGACTAGGTACCTGCAGAATTACATTAGTCTTGTGAGGCATGGTCTTGAAAACTCCCCACGTTCTAAAGTGGGGTCTGACCAAAGTTTCAGTCTTAGACCGTTTTGAAGCCCAGTCTAAATTTCTGAGCAAACTTGATTCAAAATACACAATATTCTCAAATGTCTGCCCAAAACAACACAAAAACAATCCTTCACAATTAGGCTGACGTGTGCTTGTGTGCTGTCCTGGGTGCTGAAATGAACTTGTCATTATTAGCATAAATACTGACTACTCGAATACTAAAATAACAGTATTCAAGTTCATGGTTCAGGCTACCCCAAACCAACTAAACAATTAAGTCGGATCTGATAGGTTAACCATAGGCTAATTTCATATAGATCACATATCAAACGCATTTCATATAGAAAAGGTAAGCTAAGGTTATCCTAAAAAGTGACTACTTTCTGCGTGTCATAGAATTAGGCCTCCAGGCGACACACCAACACAAATATTCGTTATAGCCCATGGAAAGTGGCTATATGATGGAAAGTGGCTTGATGATTTCTAGAACCATGGACTACATGGGCAGTCCTTACGTTACACCCTAAGCAATCTGCTTTGTGGCCCGTGAGAAATCTATCACACAGAAAGGCAGATCAGAGAGAGCGCGAATGTCTTATTAGACTATAAGGCTGTGGTACTCGTTAGACTATGCATGGACCTGTTAGGTTTAATGTTTCCATTGGTATTTGAAGTGATTTCATTGCTTCGTAATTAAATGACTCATATGGAGTATGAAGCATTGTTGATAAGGGATGAGGTCGGGCGTCAGCAATTAAAGTCCCTAAAGGGGAACCTTAGCGCATGCACGCAGATAAGGTTTCCTGCGCGGGTAAAAAAGATCCGTGTAACCGACTTAGATAGTATTTCCACGTCTTTCTTGTACGCCGAGCCATCGCGCGCGTGTCTTCACATGGATGTAATAGAGCAGTAGTTATGGCGCTTATTTTCTCACCAGGTATTACTGCATTATTGCAAGGCATGCTGCTATGACTATGGATCTCTTGACGCCTCATTCTCCACGCGTTCCCTTGGGGCCAAACTCATAGCTTGGTTATAGCGTGATGGACTCATGTTACTCGACTTAGCCAGGATGGGGCAGGCCACTCGTAGGCACTGAGATGCCAAGCCTGTGGAAGAAGATAGTGTTCTCCTTTGGCTCGATAATTTGCATTACCTCGGCCGTGGTCTTGGTAGTAGCGCTAGGTAGTGAAAGCTGGGTGATTGGGACCATTCTCTGCAAGACTGGAGTGGACCTGGTAAACGCTTCGAGTCCTGAGCTGGTGCAGTTCACCGGAGATATTTATTTTGGTCTCTTCCAGGGAGAGAAAACTAGGAAGTGTGGCCTAGGCATCCGGCGGTCGAAAATCTACAGTGAGTGTAATGAACTCAGAGTTTGTTTTGTCTTTCTAATATGTGTCTAAGGATATATTCTGGTCATGTTTTTTGTAAATGTTTAGTGCTTTATAGCATAGCCAGCACATATCAGTCATGTTAGGTTAACCACAGTAGCTGCAGTTTTGTTTCTCAAGCCTATGTTGCAATGATCTGCAATCACTGATTTCTAACACAGCGTTTGTTTTTGTTTTCTAGTTTTCCCCAACCTTGTGAAGACACTGAATGAAGGACTTCATGCAATTGTCATTTTGTTCATATTTGTTGCCATAGGTTTTGCAATTGTTAGTTTAGCTTTCTGCATATACAATGCCAGGAAAGTGCCATATCAGTCCATTAAAGGACCACTTGGACTTTACCTATGGAACTTTATTGCAGGTTTGTTGTGTTTTGCCGAGTTGTATTTTAATGAAAGCTCAGGGATTTCAAATAATGACGATTGGGCTAACAGTGTTTTGATACCACCTTTAAATTTAAATGTAATCTATGTGACATCTCTCTCTCTCTCTCTCTCTCTCTCTCTCTCTCTCTCTCCCTCTCTCTCTCTCTCTCTCTCCCCCTCAATCCCTTCCAGGTCTTTTTGGATCATTGGCATCCCTCAGTTTCCTAGCATCAGTATGTCATCACAACCTGACCGAAAGAGTGGCCAACTACAAAGAGAGCTTCTTTCAGTTTGTTGTTTTGGAAGAGGACTTTGGATTCTCCTTCTGGTTGTGTGTGATCAGTGCTGCTTTACATGGCGCCAATATACTAGTGGTGGCCATGAGTAAGATACACCTACCTAAGCTACAGACTAAGAAACCTGAAGAGCCTACTGTCAGTGCGGATGACTTGCTATACTGAGTAGCAACATTAGAAAAGATGTTTGCTGTACAAAATGTAAATAAACATTATCATGGGTTTTCATGTGTGATTAAATCATAATGTGATTAATTCATTTGCAGTGCACTGCAGGTTGACACTAAATATAGATAAGAGTGTGAAGCCTTAGGCCACCGAGCTAAATTGTTTTGGTGATTATGTGGAAGTAGGCCCATCAATTTATTGTTTTACAGTCAATGTATGCATTTTGAAATTTTTTTTCCAATAGCCTAACGCTTACAGCACAAGGTAAAGACTGGTCTATTTTCCTATTTTGCAAAACCTCCCTAAACCAGTTCGTGGCGCTAGTGCATTTTGCAGAAAGCACACGGGCCTTGTTATAGTCACACGTAATAACTGTGCGACACGCTGAGGTCGCAACAGAAGCTGGTCAACCTTGTACATGGAACACATGTAACTCATTGATGATATATTTGCGCTGAATTTTCAAGCTTATTTTAGTGCGGAATTGACAGGAGTGGAGAATGTTACACTGCAGACAAGCGGTGCTGTCTGCTCTTAGAAGACACAACTGTCGGTTATTCTCGGCAACTCAGAGCTGCAGAAATGCTAAAAAAGTGAGTCAAGTTGGTTTCATAAATTGGTCAGCCAACGCAGGCTATAGGCATTAGGTCAGTATGTCAAGAAGTCAAATCCTAATCTACAGCCAGACATTTTAAGTCTCTCCGACGCTCCCGGAGTCTCCTGTATTTATATAGTGGCTCCTGGACGCCCGCGAGTGATATAAAATCTCCAATTAGTCGCCTGATCGCATAAATTTCACTTGAGAGTGGCAGCGTGAGTGAGTGACGATGAGACGGGGAAGCGAGTGAGAGTTTTGAGCATCAGTCCCGTGTAGTATTTTTGCAGACGTATACCTTAACAGACGACCTCTCAACAAATTACTTCGTCAATAAAATGAAAGCTTCTTGCAGCGCGAATGGAAAACCAAGGCATTTCACCCTCAAGCAGGCTTAAAGTATGCTCGTGCATTGTAGGCCTATGTAGAACACCATATTTCTGTGCTTGGTAGAAATATATACAACACCATATTTCCACTTTGTTTGTTTTAAATACAGCTGATGAGAGTTTCACAGTTCAGTGCATTTTTATGTATAAGCTATTTTAAAATAGCACAATACCTTATGCGTTGTGCATTCTGCATTTGGCCCAATGAAATGATGAGACCAGTAGTTTGGACTGGTTGATGCACTGTAAAAGCCTTGGCCTATATGACAGAGTAATATTGTGTAATATGTATAGATATAGATGTAGATATAGCATTTTTTTTGTGGGCGGGTTAGATTGACATCTCCCTAAAGTGAGTTTCTTCCGGTTGGGATGTCTGCAAAGCTAATGAATACCCTATTGATTATGTTTTAATGGAAGTTCTTTTCCTGTTGTGTGTAAGGGTCTTGTTTTGGGAATTTATGAAAAAGACAAGAACGGTGATGCATGTCTCACGGAGAAGGGTGCAGCATTTGACAGTTATCTATCGGGAAAGCTGAGTCAGATGCTTTCAATGTAAGTAACTCGATGGCACAAAATTTCATATTATATATTATATTATATCAAGGAGCTGTTGTAACTTTACAACAATAACTTTTATGATGCTTAACGGTAGATCTGGTCCTCCCATCAAGAAAGGCAAAAGTCGCGTATTTTATGGGCTACATGAGGTAGGCCTACCTTTTAGACAGAACAACAACTTTATCAACTGACATCATTGTTAAACTTTGTACTATGCATATGTTAACTGTAACCTCTGTGTTGGCACAAGGACTTTCCAAGTGTGGTAGTTGTAGGCCTTGGCAATGGTTCAGCTGGTGTTTGTGGAAAAGAAAACTGGGACAGCTGCAAGGAGAACATCAGAGCTGCTGTGTCATGTGAGACCTCAATTCTGTTAAACCGTGTGTGTGTGTGTGTGTGTGTGTGTGTGTGTGTGTGTGTGTGTGTGTGTGTGTGTGTGTGTGACAGAGAGAAAGAGCTGCTGTGCTTGGAAAGTTTAGGTGATTTGATGTGCTAAGCACATTTTCATTGGTGTCACTGACTGCTGGTCTGTATGTCTAGCTGGCTGTCGAGTGCTGCAGGACCTGGAGATACCCTTAGTGGAGGTTGACCCATGTGATGATGCCCAGTCAGCGGCAGAAGGTGCTGTGCTTGGCCTCTTTGACTATGATGAACTCAAAAGCAAGAAGAAGTTCAAAGTCACTACTCGGCTGCATGGCAGGTAGAGCTGTGACTACTTAAGCCCTTGCTGTCAGTATTCAATATAATTGTATAGTTGGACTGCATTTGGACTGCAATGGACTGCATTTATATAGCATGTTTCTACTCCTACGAGTACTGAAAGCGCTTTACAGAGTATGCCTCACATTCACCCATTCGCACACATACATTCACACACCGGTGGCGGAGGCTGCCATGCAAGGTGCCAACCTGCCACCGGGAGCAATTTGGGGTTCAGTATCTTGCTCAAGGACACTTCGATCGGGTCAGGCAGAGAAGCTCGAACCTGCAACCCTTTGGTTGCCGAACAGCACCCCTACCACCTGCGCCACCACCGCCCCAATATGACAAAC
Source organism: Tenualosa ilisha (assembly GCA_015244755.2). Lineage (NCBI taxonomy): Eukaryota > Metazoa > Chordata > Actinopteri > Clupeiformes > Clupeidae > Tenualosa > Tenualosa ilisha. Next base: position 7,582,519 of record PYXC01000541.1, on the reverse strand, counting down.
AGTGAATTCTGTTTAGACACAGACATTGCGTAGAATCCGAATGTGTTGTGATGGCGATACACATCATATCATGATCTCTATATAATGATACATGTTGTATTGCATATACGATTGCTTTGCAGAGGTTTTTGTAGTAAATGAATAACATGTCAACTCAGTTCATCTCAAAAGTTGTACTTTTGCAGCAGAGTGATTTATTTAGACTACAACAGAATAAGTCAGTGTTACTAGTGTCTAGATGAATTTGATTGTTCTTTCAATGTGACCCCAGCACAGACCTCACTGCCTGGGAGAAGGGAGTGGTCTACGGTGAAGGCCAGAACTTGGCTAGGTGGCTTATGGAAGCTCCAGCTAATCATATCACCCCAACAGTGTTTGCTGACACCATTGAGCAGAAGCTTGCACCTTATTCAGACAAAGTGGTCATCCACAAGAGGTACTATTTGTGAAAACAGGGGGGTTCTGTCTCTTTATTTTTTTTTCTCTTTTTTACGCTGGAGTACTTTATTTCAGTCTGTCTCTTGTTCTTTCAGACCATCATCATGGATTGAGGCACAGCAGATGGGAGCGTTTCTGAGTGTGTCTAAAGGTTCAGATGAGCCCCCAGTCTTCTTGGAGGTCCACTACAATGGCAATCCAGACACCAGCAAAGCCCCCCTTGTCCTTGTGGGCAAGGGCATCACTTTTGACAGGTAGAGTTCAACCATCACAGCAATATTAAAATATGTTCAGATATGGTATGAAATACCTACCACTTAACTTTTGTGTTGCAAATACTCTAAACTCCTACCTAAACTCTGAGCCCTCATGGACTTAACCAACTCACCCTATAAAGTGAATGAGTCTGCAAGGCTCTGAGTGCTCCCCTTGCTGTATGCATGATTGGAACTCCACCTGTGACAAATCAATCAATCAATCAATTCACAACACAAAAGTCACGTTGCAAACACATTTCCACTTCCGTTTCATGGCAGTTTTTTATAGGTGCTTTCTAACATTTTCATGCTTCTCCAGTGTTTCGCATCACAGCACTATGAACTATGGGTAATTGGCTCTGTTCACATCAGATGAATAGTCCCAGAAAGACTTTCATTCAGGATGGTCTCTCCTTTCCAGTAATTAGCTTTTACGTTGGTAAACAATTGTGTAATGAGGCTATAGCTACAAGCTAACTACGAAATGAACCCTGAACTGGCGAGGAACATGGAGAGCTTATTAGTTGGATTACTTGAAAAGTATACAAGTATACTAGTGTAACTACACTATACAACTTAATACTTATGCCTAATGTCAGTCTAGCTTACCATACTTCACAAAAATAGACGTTCACCGGAAAAGAGTGACCATCATGAACGAAATCCTTCTGGGACTTAATGTCTTCCATGCACAGAGCCCATTCCCTTTAGCAAAGTCTGCATCCCTTAGGAAAGTGCTCAGAAAGGGTGCAACTGAGCCCTCACACAGTTAAGATTTTGACATCCCTAAACCCCTTACAAACTTAGTGTAAACGCACATTTAAGTCTGTGAGCCTGTTATGGTGGACATTGAGACTGGGCCTATGTAGATTATGTGTGTGTGTGTGTGTGTGTGTGTGACTTCTGCTCTCAGTGGTGGGATCTCTCTGAAGCCTCCCTCTGGCATGGACGCTATGCGGGCAGACATGGGTGGGGCTGCCACTGTGTGTTCCGCTATCGTTACGGCAGCAGCTCTGAAGTTACCAGTCAACATTGTTGGTGGGCCATCTTAATTCATGCTTAAACAGAAGTTCAGTGATTATACTGTGTGTGTGGAAGAGAGTGACACATACTGTGAATGTGATTCACTATGATGTATCCTGCGCTTACTGTGGAGTACTTTACCAGGTCTCGCTCCTCTGTGTGAGAACATGCCCAGTGGAAAGGCCAATAAACCAGGGGATGTCGTTAAAGCAAAGAATGGAAAGACTATCCAGGTATTCTGGCTCTATGTTATTATTAGACCAGATGTGCATATTTGCATTTAATTGTACATAAATTGCCAAGGCATGTGGTATGTACATGGAGTACCTTAACAACCAGTTGTTTTCATGCTCTTCTTTTAACTTTAAGGTGGACAACACTGATGCAGAGGGCAGGCTCATTCTGGCTGATGCACTTTGCTATGCTCACAACTTCAAGCCAAAGGCTATAGTAAATGCTGCTACCTTAACAGGTTTGTGATATAACTATGGTATTTGGGGAAGCAATCGTATTGGTTGATGGTGGTTGATCGTGGCTGTGTTTTAAATTATGTTTTTGCTCTCTGTTCCAGGGGCCATGGATGTGGCACTGGGTTCAGCTGCTGCAGGGGTCTTTACGAACTCTGACTGGCTGTGGGGACAGTTACATAAGGTAGGGAGGCTCATGAGACTACTCATGATTTACTGAACAATACACACACTCAGACTAAAGGACCCATATGTTTCAATTGTTGTTTACATGATTTCAGGCAAGTGTCATCACAGGCGACAGGGTCTGGAGAATGCCTCTTTTCCAACATTACAGCAGACAGGTGACGGATAGCCAACTAGCTGACCTCAATAACATTGGAAAATACAGTCGGTGAGGAATTTATTTTGGTCGGTGTGTCAGTCACGCACATACAATCCTAGTGATCACAGAAATTAACTTGCAAAGGTTGATCAGGCAGGTCAGTCATTTATCACAGCGTCATAATCTTGAAATGAGCATATTTCCATATTAGTTAACAGAGTCTGTCTCTAAAGTGATATACTATGAAGCTAGGCTATGTCTTGCCACGGACTCTTTGGTAGTAGATGCTGGTTTCTAAAAGAATACCGCACTGCAGGCACTGCCTCTGAATTTATATGTTGTTTTGAGATTAGTGGATACTCCTGACCCCGGTAAGCCATAACTCTGCTTTGGAGTGGACCCCAGTCCTGTATATACTCCAGACTTATAGACTTTTTCCTGCAATGCATTCCCCTTTTTAGGTCTGGTGGAGCCTGCACAGCTGCGGCATTCCTCAGGGAGTTTGTGACAGCTGATCACTGGGCCCACTTGGACATTGCTGGAGTGATGTCCAATAAAGATGAGGTGCCATACCTGCGTAAGGGGATGTCTGGCCGACCCACACGCACGCTGGTGGAGTTTGCAGCTGGTCTTGCCTCTGAAGTCTGAAGCGAAAGCCACAGTGACCTCTGTGTAGTCCATTGATCTCAAGCTCAGTGAAGTACTGTACTGTACATCTGGTGGCAGAACTTAATTGTGTTAAATGACCACACGGCCCTGGTCTGCATTGAAGTTGCAGTACTATACTGACCTCATAGAGAAAAAGTGTCATATGTATGTGACAATACGTGTCCTGTGTATCATACAGTTTCATTAAATTGTTACCAATTCCCGATTATTGTATTATACTGCTGAAAGGACTTAATACTCTGACTTAGCAGTGACTTGTTGCACACCTGAGTTTATATTATAGTACATAACAGGTTCAAAGAAACTATTATTATGTAAAAAAAATGTTAATAAATTTGTACTCATTTTAAATACAGTATTTTTGAGTGTCTTGTCATTTTAATAGTAGCGAATGGACCTCCAAGATGGTAGGGGGCGATATTGAGACTGTTTGTCAAGAACCTTAACGAACATCAAGCTACTTTCAGTCAACAATCATGGCTTCATCCATGAGTGGTATGTTTCTGGGCCAGCAACAGTCCGGACCACATCCCTCTGGGGGCCCCGGTGGCCCTGGGCAGCCTGGTATACTTTCCGGACCTCCTGGTGCCAGGGGATCGAATAGCAATACTTTGGTTGACGATCTAGAGGCGGCTTTCGAGGTGAGTACACTGGTACAGTTTACGTTAGCCAATACTGTGCTCATAATGCTAACAGTAGCTAACGTTAACCATTTACGAGTATTCAAATTTGACCTGCGAAAGATGTGCTTCTCCTGTATAAGTGTAGAAAACGTTAGTATTGTTTGTGCTTTTGTAGTTTTCTTTACGGGTAACGTTATCAGTTCACTACGTTCATTCCTAGCTCAAAGTGGTGTAAAAGAAGAGACGTTACTGTCGGAAATATCCTTAGCATAAAGAACACAGTAAACAGGGGGCCTGTTCCGTTTGGTTTTTAAGGGGACGTTTAAAATCAGTACACATTTCGAGGGAACTGTGGTGGAGTTCATTAAAAAACACACAAACTTAAACCTGAGAGACATCCTATCAAAATCCCCCGTACTCCAATAACGGCAAATCATGCACTTGATATAGCGTAATTTCTATGTATGAAAAATGCAAGCATCATTGGACGTTCACATTTTGAGTGTCACTTAATGTGATTTTAAAGATATCCAACAGGTCTGATTGCAGTAGCATCCCTCTCCAGTAGCAGTAAGAGCAAAAACTGCACTGGATTGTTGCTGGTGGCGCGTGCCTCTGGCCAACTGTCCTGTGTACTGTCCCGCGCCACTCATCTACTGTCCTGTGTACTGTCCTGCAAAACTGTCCTGTAACACTTGACAGTTACTACAAACTTAACCCATGTGACAGTGGCAAATGACACTGGACAGTAGGCGCATAACATGGGATAGTGAGCGGGTGGCACAAGACAGTGAGTCAATGGCACTGTGCACAGGACAGTGAGCGAGTGCTGTGGCAGATTAAACAAGTGTCACTAAGTAATGGCTAAGTAGTGTCACCAAGACCGTATGAATGGCACAGGACAGTGCATGTGACAGCAGGCCAGTGGTGTGGGACAGTGCACAAGGCAGTTGACAGGTGCCACAAGAGAATTGGTGAGTGGTGCTGGACAGTCCACAGGACAGTGTGTGAATGGTGCAAGACACCAGCAACAGTACAGTACAGTTTTTGCTCCTACTGCCTCTCTCTGATTGGGTAACTTAGCTCATGGAGACCTGTGGTAAGAGAGGCAACTGCAGGAGATCGATATTGGCTCTGATGATCAGTCCTGATAATATGTCGACCCATACTAACCATGTGACTTATTGTGTTTGAACCTAAAGGCATGTTTTGCTTCTCTTGTGAGCCAAGACTATGTGAACGGAACTGATCAAGAGGAGATTCGCACAGGTGAGTTGTTTGTCAGACATGAAGGTAAACCTGTCACCATTACCTAAATTATCTGCTGTAAGCATTCCTCCCTCCTTTCTGACTCTTGAAGGGTCATCTGTCAATGTTTTCTTACCTTATCGTTCAGGTGTTGACCAGTGTATTCAGAAGTTTTTGGATGTTGCCAGACAGACAGAATGCTTCTTTCTTCAGAAAAGGCTTCAACTATCTGTACAGAAACCTGAACAAGTGGAGAAAGAGGTAATATTAGACTTTTTATTTCTCTCATGAATTTGCAATGAAAGGGGGATTTTTTTTATTGAGCAGCCACTCTTTCATCACTATACTGTAGGAAGTTGTAGAATACAAGGCAGGTGTGCAGGGAGGTTTTCCCTGCAGAGTCATTTTGTTGTTAAAGGAGAACTGCAATATACTTGCACCAGTAGCCTGTCAACAGTAATGGCAAAAACAGACTGGCAAATTTACCATTGGCACCCCACCAACACTGAACACAACTGCCTTTGTATGAAATTGTTTTGTTACTTTGTCACTTAACATGGCTGTTGGAAAAATATGACTGCTGGTTCGAATCCTTAGGCTTGTAAACAACTCTGAATTTAAGATGCCATAAAATATATTTGAATAAAGGCAAGTATAGGGGAGCTCAGTAGTGACCAAAAAGAGGGGTGGGGCTGACTGTGCATGCTTGTGTGAGAATACTAATTGCTGAATTGTGCTGAATTGCAATGACTCTTGTACTCTGGAACAGGATATATCAGAGTTGCGAAATGAGCTTCAACGGAAAGAACTGCTCATCCAAAAGCACTTGCAAAAAATCCACAACTGGCAGCAGGTCCTGGAAGACATCAATGTCCAGCATAAGCGTCCAACAGAGCTGCCTCAGGGCCCACTGGCTTTTCTTGAGCAAGCCTCAGCAAACATTCCTGCCCCCATGAAGCCAAATTGAAGCACAAAATAAATTTTCGAACATCTGTATGAATTGTGATTATGAATTATGAACTTCGTCTACATCAAAGTGTTCCTCCAAAGGCGTTGAACAGACATTACAAACTCTGCTAACTGACCGTACAGTCTAACTTATCCTGATTTTTTTGTCTAAGATCTGGGATACCAAGACATAACTGAAAGGGCTAGATAGATCATGCATTATTTCATAGATTGCAAACCCCTTTTGGAAAATGTCTGAAATTTCTGGTGAAGTGTCTCTTGTTTTTTATGTCTTTGTAAATATTTGACATCTTGTTTTGTATTGTCCACAATAAAAATTTTAAATGAGAATCTGTAGTTGTGTTTCTTGGATCGTCCAACTGTGCAGCTGCACAGTGCTCTCATTGATCATATGAGACCATCAAACTAAAGAGTTCACTAAGGGATGTAAATTCGATGTATAAAGTAGTCAAAATAATCGTTCTTTACATCAAAAATCACTTCACTACGCCATATATATTGGTGAATAACGGACATCCACCCTCTGGATTGGCACGGAGCATGAATGCAGATGAATGGACTTACGTTAATGCATTATATGCCAGGCCAGTAGGGGACGCCGTAGCATTTTCTGGTTTGCACATTGTCACAGTTACAGCCAATGAGGTGGCGCCAACATTTCAAACCAGAGAGCGGTTTGCTTGTTAGCAAAAATATTACGAGAGCATTTCTGTGGGTAACATTTCCCAATATTTTACAGTTGTTTACATCATCATGAAATATGACTAACTGCAAACATAACTGCAATTAATGTAGCGGTAATTCGAATAGGAGAGGACAGAGTAATCAAGTATTTTAAAAGCAGGTGAGTAACCTTAACGATGTTAGCGTTATTGTTTTGTGTGTTACCCATTCAAATACCTGGACACTCAGAAATCTGTGCACTAGCAATAAAAAATGTCTTGTAAGATTAACATTCGTATACGGTGTTGGCTGTACTATTTAACTAGCCAGAGTTAGATATCGATAGTCAGCAGAACATTGGCTAGCTGGTAACGTTAAAGAAAGTGTTAGTGAACGGCCGTCAACGACTAGGTTTAAAGACCGGTATCTCTTGACCGGTTTTAAAGCAACTGAGTTGATGGACAGTTGTGACATAGCTATGTTACACATGTTCTCCTCAAATTTCAATGCCGTCTCATGAGTGTTTTCGTTCCTTGGTGTCCAGCGATCCTGATCATGAGTGATGTTACTATGGGGCGCAACGTCGGCCCACTGTTCATGAGGACCTATGGAAGAAATAAAGCCACTCGAAAGGTAGACGCCTGGTTTTCCCCCGACTACAGAAAGAAGGCTTTTTCCAGCACTGATGTGTCCGATCCGTCCATAGCTGACGCGAATGACAGCTCTGTGTCACTGAAGAAAAGGTAAACTGAAGTGCCCCTTATGGTCACAGGTGCCCACAGCAACTTGTCAAGCCGATAAAAATCCCCAGTCCATTATAGAATTGCAGTCTTATGTCTTTGATGCCTCATTTTTTATCACTAGGAAAAAGAAAGGATCTACAAAGACAACCAGAACTGCTAAGAAGAAGGCGATCTCAAACTTGAAAGAGAGGGACAGTGACGAAGAAAATGTACTCCAGCCGGATCCTTTTCCCAAAACCAAAGTGGCCAGGTGATTGTCGACCCTCCAGATAAGGGGTCTCCAGTAGGTACCAGTAGCTCGCCACCTGCTGAAGAGCAGAACCCAGAAGAGTAAAAAAAAATGTAAATAAATCTCAAAACATAGTCACAAACAATATTAAACCTGTTAAAATCTCTACAAAATCAAATTCAAACATTCTGCCCTGTCTGGTAGATTTTTTTCCCAGGTCAAGAAAATATTTTTCTCCCCACAAATTTAGATGACACTTTAGATGATTGTTTGCATTACGCTATAAGTGTATAAGATGGTAAGGGATGCAATATATATCTCCAGGACTATGAATAAGAAGTAAAATAATAGAGTCGCTAGCGGCCACATTGATTTTGTCAAAGTAGCACTCGGAAGAAAAAAGTTTGGAGACCCCTGCTCTAACCAAGGAATCAGTTAAATGATTGTTGCTGTTTGGCCTACCAGTAGAATCTGCTGTTTCCTGCCAAATATGTAATTGCAAGTTTTTAACCAGAATAGGTTTTCATATCTCATGCTCCCATTGTCAGCATGAGAAAGCCACCCCGGCAGCCCGCGAGGAAGAGGACAGACAGGAAGATGCTCAGCAGCATGAGTGAGAATGAGCAGCCTGTAGCACTTGTGAGGAGGGGTCAGAAGAAGTCAGCACGTCTCCTCAGCACCAGCGAGAGTGAGGACGACTCTCTGATGAAGCATCCCAGAGTTACCTCAGCGCTTCCGGGGAAAAGCTCAACAGCCAAGAGATCAGAGTATGTGTCTGTGTGTGTCTGGTTTTGGCAGAGGCTGAGATGTATACAAGGTCTTTCTCAATAATAGTCTTAATTAATAGTAGTGTTGTTATTCTTTTTAAATGGGTTCAAGTAAATTATAGTAGTAAGCATTTAGAAATATAGATATATTTCTGATTTCCTGTTAGATGGCAGAAAGAGGAATTGATCACGAGTAATCTTACCACCAAATGTGTGTATTGGTTTGTTTGTTTGTTTTGTAAATGTAATGTAAATGTTTTGTGTTGTTTTGTACCAGCAGCTTGGAGAACTCCTCTGGTCCTGCCACCAGAGGCAAATATGTAACTGCTCGGAGAAGAGTACAGTCAGTTAAATCAAGAGGACCAAGCTCAAAGCCACTGGTATGCACGTTTCTTTGTTTGACTAATAATTGGTGCTGCTGTTAATGATGTTCAAATTTAGGAGTTCAGTTTTACCGTAGTCCATCTAAGGCAATTCCCTTCACTCGGCAGCCATATTGGAGACCCCTTCGGGCAGCTATTTGGGATTAACAAGACCAGGCCCTATCAAAATGAATGGGGACAAAACTCCAGATCAGTCGGTCATACTGACTTACAATGTGTATGTGTGAATCCTTGTTTAAGTCTGAATTGAACAACATCAAAATCTACCCGTAGATTGCTCACGTAAAGCTAAACAAGACATTATTTAAAATGGCAATTTGCTCACTATGCCTGCAGCAACATTTGCGGCATGGCTAGTAAACAGAAGGTTAACCGTCAGTCATACCATGTCCAACAATGTGATTAGTTACCTTCACTGCAGGGCAGGACTTCCAGTTTCCCAACTCTGCCATCTTTGTGTCATGAATGGCTTCGCTACATTTCAGTGGGAGGACTCTTTAAGTGATGTGTCTCCTCCTATATAAGTGTCTCTGGTTTTACTTCTGCAACCCAAGAGCTCAGTTTGATTTCCTATATCCATCATGTACAGTTAATAACAGTGAAAAGTCAAACTATTCTGGTAATATATCTGGTGCTTAGTATTTGCTGGTTCTCATGTCTGTCCCCCATGATTTTGCTCTAGGTTCTCCATCCCAGTCAGACCCTGAACTCCTCTGATGACTTTGCGCGGGCCGCCCCCGTACTCCCTCGCGCGGTCACCCGCCGCAAGCGGCTGCCCCTGCAGCCGCCAGTCAGCCTAGAGCGCACATCCTCGGACATCTCCGTCGGGCCGCTACCTGGTGTCCGCCGCGCCCGAGCCCTGCCGAGGGAGTCCCTGAATGCCAGCTCAGACGACGCCTCCTTGTCCTGCCATGCACCACTCTTCTCCAGTACGCCCTCTGCCGCCCTGGCCAGGCGTCTGTCTCAGCGCCCACAGGACCCCTCACTGAGCGGCATCCACTTCAGTGCTGAGGACAGCGCCACTGACACCGAGCCTCCCCAGCGGCAGCGTGGGCCAACCGCACACCACCGCCTCCATGAGACAGCAGCCCCACAGCCATGCCTGGCAGTCACAGACAATAACAACGGCAGCAGTAGCAGCAACAGCCACATCGCCATGCAGCAGTCTAGGACAGACGGGCACCTTGCACCAACCAAGCAGAGCGTTCAGGAGGAGGTGGCGCACGACAGCCAGTCAGTGGTGGTCGTGGAGGAGGAGGAAGATGTGGAGGTGGTGGTGGTAGCAGCGGCAGCTAGCCAGGCTGCACCACCGAGCCCTCTGAAGTCACCCAGTCAGCAGGATGATTCCCCCATCAGCAGAGGTCAGGGGATGGGCGATGCTGAGGAGCTCAAGGAAGAGCAGCACCAGGTCAGCCTGGACCTCTTTTCCCTGGCGGAGAATAGAGGTGAGGAGGAGGTCGATGACGAGCAGGCCGTGGAAAGGAGCGTATCCCAGGCCGCCAGCGGCTTTGTGACTGCCGAGACGCGCTTGTGCTCCCTGGTGGAGGTGCTGAAGGAGCGCTGTCGGACGGTCAGCCCCGTGGTGAGGCTCTCACGCATGCACCTCTCCCCTTCCTTGTCCCCCCCGATGCTGGACACCAGCAGCCAGATCCTCAGCTCAGGGGAGACCTTCTCCTCCTGTCTGGACATCCAGCCCGCCGTCCACATCAGCGGCAGGCAGAGGACCCGAGACGTGGGGACAATGCCCGTCCTCGAGCTCTCCTCCTGCTTGGAGATCCCGACGCCACGTCTTGACGACACAGTCCCTCCAGCTCCAGCTGCTGCCCCCTCCTCAGACCAAGCAGAGTCAGTGATGAACCACAGCGACATGGAGAGAGCCAAAAGAGCAGCACCAAGAGGAGTTGTGGGAGATGTAGGCGACAGTGAGGAAAGCGCAGGGGAAGGACGGGAGGCGCTGGTGGAGCGTCTGAAGGCCCGCTGCATCTCCTGCCAGCCCGTCATTCTTCTCGACGCGCTGCGCCTGTCTCCATTCCTGCTGCGCCACCATGCCGTCACAGCCACCGCCTCTTCCCCCGCGGCTCCTCGGGCTGCCGTCGGCTCTGTGCCTGCTCCGCAGACCGAGCCTGAGAGCTCTGCCTCTGACAGCAGCACGCTTCCTGCTTCTGCCACCCCTACGTCCTCCAGTGCTTTGGCTGGGCGCCTTCCAGACGCCGAGGAGCCCTGCCCCCAGCCCGGCAACCGTCGTCCCAAGAGGAGACGGCTGTCGGACAGCTTTTCGAAGGTGGCTGGCGCTGGCGCCGGGACAGGCTCCTTCTCTCCCGAGCGGAGCCGGTTGACTGGCAGGAGCAAGCAGCCATCAGCCGCGTGGGCACGGGAAGGAAGGCCTGCGTCAGCGGCCTCAGCGCCAACCGCTGGACCAAGCGGGACATGAACGCAGGGGCAACTCGTGTCCAGCAACAAGCGCACGACTCGCTGGACTTTGGCCGACCAGCTGTGACTAAACACGGGAAGGTGAGTCAGTGGCTTCTGAATTTGGGGAAATTGCTTCTTTTTGCTTGGAAGTAATGGATGGAAACATTAGTGTGTGCTTACAACCTCATATGTTCGTCTGTGTTTATGTAAAAGACACATGGACATATGTGTGTCAGAGAGAGAGAATGGGCATATAAGTCAGAAAGTTGCCAGAAAGTTGCATTTGGACTAGAAGTCTCTGTGTGTGTGTGTGTGTGTGTTTAGGATCCATTGTCCAGCTGGCCAGCACTGCCTGTCACTCCAGCGCGTGCGGAGCAGCTGAACATCTCGTCTATCCTGGCCGGCCTGTCCCCAGACGCCTCCCTCACCACACACATGTGGAGCCGACTAAAGGCTGCCCTCTCCGTCCACAAGAAGAAAACTGGTACACCCATTCTGAACCAGTCTTATTGGATGGGGTGCTTATGACATGCATCCACTGTACTGTAATATTGTAATGCTTGTGTTTTGTGTCGTGTTTTGTTTTATTTTGTTTTGATGATACCCTTTCAGATTTTTTTGTGAAATATTCTCATCACTCATGACATTGCTGACATGACTTTTTACTAACTGAAATGCTTTGGGTTTTTTTTATTTGTTTGTCTGATTGTTTTTTACCTTCAGCATTTGTCACTCCGCGGCGCCTTGCCCTGTCGGGAATGCAGTCCCCAGCGCCTCAGCGGCTGGATGCCAGTCAGGACATTTTTGCCTCACCGTCCCTCGCATCCTTGGCCCGCCTATCCCACAGTTCACACTGCTTGTCCCAGGTGGGTCCATAGACCCCTTCTCGCTCAGCGATTGATTGATTGATTGATTCATTTATTCTGTCATTCCGATAGTTAATGAAGTCATTTTTTTCTTCACCCATTCACTCTCTGCTCTATCCCTAATCCAAATCTAAACATGGAGACTGGAATTGTGACCTGCTGCTTCAACCCCTGAGTGTATGTGACCTCACCTCACCTCACCACTTTTCTGGAATCCCTCTCACCCTCTTCCAGGTGTCGGCGCAGGAGGACATCAGCGACGCCGAGAAGGTGTACCAGGAGTGCCACCAGAAGGGCCCGCTGACCTTCGACGAGTGCATCCCACCCGCCCGCATGAAGCTCTGCCGCAAGATCGGAGAGGGCACTTTCGGCGAGGTGTTCTCCACCACCAACAGTCACGGCCAGCCGGTGGCGCTCAAGGCACGTCTCTCTCACACACACACACACACACACACCCGTGTGTCCACTGCTGGAGATCAATTTGGATTGTTGGACCAGTTTCGTGACGTCCCAGACCCTAATGTTAAGCTCACTGCCTTTTAATTAGTGCCCAGTGTGTGAATCAGTGAATCAATGTGTGAATTAGTGCCCAACGAGTGAATCTCAAGTGGCAGTTAAATATTAGTCATTGGCATTTTTGTGTTTTATTGTGACGGGCCTACCGTGAAGCATAAATTTAGAAATCCAGGAGATGAATGTGATTTATGGGTTTATCTATGGATGGAAGGCTGTGTTTATGCTGGCGCTGCTTTCCTGTGCTTTCTCTCTCTCTCTCTCTCTCTCTCTCTCTCTTCTCTCTTTCTTTCTCTCTTTCATTTTCTTTCTCTCTCTCTCTCTCTCTCTCTCTCTCTCTCTCTCTCTGCCTCTCTGCTCCACTCCCTCCATCCCACTCTCTGCCATTCTCCCTCTGGCTCATTGCAAATTCTGCTCAAATCTCTTCTTTACTTATGATGCTTTGGTATTGATTGCGCTGTCCCTCCACGCTGTCTGTCTGTAGATTATTCCCGTGGAAGGCAAACAGAAAGTCAATGGGGAGGACCAGAAGACTTTTGGTGAAATTCTTCACGAAATTATCATCTCCAAGTACGTCACTGTTATTTCAGACATCAACCGCCTATTTGGAGAGAATGTTGCCTTTCTTTTGGTCTTGGCTTCTTCACTTTGTTAAACTGTGTGTGTGTGTGTGTCTCCCCAGGGAGCTGAGTAGCTTGGATGAAAAGGAGGAGAACAGAACAGATGGGTTCATTGGCCTAAATGAGTGAGTGTGGATCTGCCCCATCTTTAACCATCAACACATTGCCTGCTTGCATTAATGCCCACTACATATATTAATTTGTCTGTTCAGATGTGCTGTGCTGTTTGTGTGCTGTATTGTAATGTATATGGGTCATGTGCTTCATGTCACCCCTGTAGCCTGCACTGTGTTCAGGGCTCATACCCTAAGCAGCTCCTGAGTGCCTGGGACAAGTTCGACAAGCAGCGGTGCTCTGAGAACGACAGGCCGGGTGAGCACCCCCAGGGTCCTTAGTTCAGTGTGAGCCCAGGGGTTTCCTCAGGGAGCATGTCATCTGCTAGCTAATGAGGGGGGGATATGACCTCTTACTGCTGATGTTAAACCGACAACAGATCATTTGGGTGTCTGGCATGGTACTGTAATACTATTGAAATGCTTGCTGTGTTTCCCGCCAGTGTTTGTTATGTGATTGCTGATCGTCAGTCATTCCTTATCCTGTAGTTAATGCTGTGTGTGTGTGTGTGTGTGGCCAGTATTGGCTCTCCAGTTTTATTAAGCAGGTGCTCTAACCAAGCTTGTTTCTCTCTAGATTTCTTTGGCGAGGAGCAGCTCTTCCTGATTCTGGAGTTTGAGTTTGGTGGCAGCGACCTTGAGAACATGAACGGCAAGGTAGTGCGGACGATCTCTCCCAGATAACACACATGGTTATGTTCATACAGTTGACCTATGGTGTTCTCATGCATGTTTATAATGATGGGGGTTCATATAGTTGACCTGTGGTGTTCTCATGCATGTTTATAATGATGGGGGTTCATATAGTTGACCTGTGGTGTTGTCATGGTTGTTTATGATGATGGGGTTCACGTAGTTGACCTATGGAGTTCTCCAGCCTGGTCAAATGCAGTGATGGCATTGACTCAGTGCAGCAGTCCAGACAGGAGTGGACACTCATGCAGGATAAACATTTGCCTACGCAAGCCTGTGTTAGGAGTTGAGTGCCTGAGATGAGATGGTCCGCAGTGTGATGGACATGGACAGCCAGTGTGTGTGCGGCACTGACATGTCTGTTACTCATGCATCAAAGTCCACTCCAAAGCTGTTTGTGTTTTGTGTTTGACAGCTGCACAAGGGGCGGGGGGGATGGGGAAAAACATCAACTTCTTACTGGTACTCATTGTGTGTGTGTGTGTGTGTGTGTGTGTGTGTGTGTGTGTGTGTGTGTGTGTGTGTGTGTGTAGCTGTCCTCTCTGGCTCAGGCGAAGAGCATCCTACAGCAAGTGACGTCTGCCTTGGCCGTGGCTGAGCAGGCCTTGTGTTTTGAGCACAGGTCAGAAAACATACACATCACGCGAAACATGTCTGTCCACAGTACACACACACAAACAAATATATGTACACACACATATATCACACACCACAGGCATGATTCACCCACAGTGTTTCCCATTGACCATACATGCAACATTGCACTGTTGGCCAGCCAGATCCTCTACTAAAGTGCTGTTCTTCCATAGGGACCTGCACTGGGGGAATGTCCTGGTCAAGACCACGAAACAGAAGGAATGTGATTACATTCTTAGAGGTGAAACACGCTCCATCGAGAGCCGAGGGGTGCAGGTTAACATCATTGACTACTCGCTCTCTCGACTTGAGATAGGTGAGCTCCATACACTGCCAGACCTTGACTGTTTCTTGAGCTGTTATGTTGAGTGTGTTCATTTGCCGCGGCTGCTTAAACAGGCACATCTGGGCCTGGGGTGGCTCTAATCGTTTTAGGCAGTATAAAGTTTGCAATGCAAGCAGAAGCTGAAATAAATGGGTCATGCTCACACATGTCCACATCTCCTCTGTTTCTCTCCATCCCTCCATCCATCCATCCACCCCCCCATCTCTCTCTCTCTCCCTCCCCTCATCCCTCTTTCCTCTCAGATGGTTTGACGGTGTCCTGTGACATCTCTGCTGATGAAGAACTGTTCATGGGTCAGGGCGATTACCAGTTTGACATCTACCGCAAAATGCGGGAGGAGAACAGGTAAGCACGCCTCAAAGCCCATCGCTGTCTTACTTCCGCCCTCCTTCCCATCTCATTGTTTTGGTTCTGCCCCTGAGCCTCCTGCCTACGCGGGGCCTGCTGTCAAAAGCTATTAGTCAATTCCCCAGTGAGTGTGTGCATCCATGCGCACTGTTGTAATACTTTAATACCAGCATTAATCTCCTCCTCTATTGCCTTCTCTCCATCCTCCCCCTCTCCCTATCGTTTCCCTGTGCTAATCACACTCTCTCGCTTGTTCACTCTCACTCTCGCCCCACTCTTCCTCTCTCTTTTGTGCTCACTCTCTCTCTGGCAGTAATAGCTGGAGCGAGTACCACCCCCACACTAATGTGCTGTGGTTGCACTACCTGACGGACAAGCTGCTGGGAATGAAGTACAAGAGCAGTGCTCAGGGAGCCCAGGCGAGGGCGCTCAAGAGCAGCCTGCGCGCCTTTCACCACGACTTGCTGGCCTTCCAGTCAGCCACGGACGTGCTTCGGCACAGCAGCCTGTTCCAATGAGAGCACAAGGAGCCGTCAGGGCGCCCGAACTGTTTCAGATGGATACAGCCACACACACACACACACACACACACACACACACACACACACACACACACACACACACACACACACACACACACACACACACAGGTTCTCCATGTTTTGCTGCTGGTTGCATTTGATTGTATCGTGAGAACATGGTTGGGTTTGGGTTTGACTTCTAAAGCTGTACAGATACGTGTTGGATGCCAACACTGAAATAAATCCATTTTTGGTGAGAGCCCACTGGCAATCATGGAAGACATTGTAAGATGGTATTAAAAATAAAGTTTTTTATTAGTCACAATATACACAATACATCAGCATTAAATAAGCACATGATATTGGCATGGTTTGACCACTCACTCTCTCACTCACTAACATACACACATACAGAAACAACCCAATAACCCCAGTCTTTGATCTGCTTTGAGGTAACTGTAGTGCCTTTTGAGGTTTTTCATGACGCGCTGAGCGTTGTATATGATTACTGTTAGGCATGGGTGAGGGCAGCTCTTTGCTGGTGGGGTCCTCAGAAAGAGAAGTATTTAGTGAACCACTCCTGTCTCTGAGGGTCCTGTCCATCCGGGGGTGCCGTCTCAATCACCCTCTGTTCTGTCGGGGTCCTGGGGGAGGTTTGGGGAACAAAGACATGGAGTGGGATCAAGGGACAGATTATTCAGTCCTTAACCACAATAAGGAGAATGTTACATTGGGTGTTTTGTGGTAAGTAAACATTGTAATTCTCATCTGGCGCAACTGTGCACCAAGTCCCACGAGACTGATGGTATGGGAACATCCTTACTAGTGGTTGTTACCATGGAAACAGACTTGACCACTTCGTGTTACCATGGTAGCCAGAAGATGTTGTCATGGCCACAGTCCAGATTTTGTTTTGCAAGCACCTTGCAAAATACTTCCAAATGTATATGTGTATAGTCATCTTTGATGGCTTTCCATTCCTTGTTAGGTGAAAGAGCTAATTACCACAGGTAATTGTAATAAAATATTGTGCAGTGGGTGTACAATACATTTAGTTTTGGTCTTAAATTGGTCCGAGTTGTGAATTATTACTGCAGATGCACCAGTGTGATGGGCCGTGCCACTTGCTTGGCCTCTATTGGAGTGGAAGTGGACTTTAAATTTCAATCATAATAGTCATAAAAAGGACTTAAAAAGTCCTACTGTGAGCTGTGAAACCCTGAGCCTAATATGGAAGAGAGCATCTCTACATCCACATTTTCAGAGTCATGTTGACCAATTTGCTATGAAGCACATTTAAAATACTGTTCCCATTATTTGGCAGTAACTTCAGATCAGAGCCTGTATATGGTTAGTCATCTATTGTTAAAATACTGTGTAATGTGTTCCAATGACTGGTGCTTTGTTCTCACCTCATGTGTGTGTAGTTTAGGTGTTGATGTGGGTACTCCTGCAGTGGCGACCGGCCCTGCCTCTGGCCTGGGGATGGGTTGGGGCTCAAAGTTGAGCCTGAATTTGGGGTGTTGGTGCGGGACAAGGGGAGACCCCGCGAGCCATGCTCAAAGCTAGGTGAGCGTGCCGTCTGGGGAGACATAGATGTCACGGCTTCGGAGGTCAGGTGACTTCTCTCGTAGGCGCTGAGGTTTGGGACACTGGTGACGCGAGGAGGCGTCTCCTCTAAGGCCTTCTTCTGTGGGATGCAGAGGTTAAGGGCTTCACCACAGCACACAAATGCTTGTCATGCGGATAAGGTCAGAGTTAAGACCCAGTGCAGATATTAGGTACTCAATCATCTTTGCTGCTCTTTATATGATATTTTATTATATTAATAACAGGAAAAAGGGATATGTCACCTTGTGGCCATTAAATGCAAGTTTCCACAACAAATGTAATTTTGTTGCATATTTACATGTTGGCATATTAGTTTAAGTGGATGTGCATGGTGTGTACTACATAATTTAATGGTGCATATGAATATGATATGACAGCTAATTTGGCTTGAGTTCCATCAACTCATTATGTGTGTGTGAGAAAGAGATAATACACCTTCAATGTGGGAGTCAGACTGCCAACGTGGGTTTTGCTGTCATAGTGTTTCAGGGTTCCATCACCCCCCGGAGGATGCTGGGACAGCTGATGACGCTCTTCCTGACAAAAGATAACACCGCACCAAAAACCTCAGCACATTTCCACCCCTGTGTCCGTCACACGAGACAAAACTGCCTTAGACTGACGGCCGTGCTTCTACTGCGCTCTATTGATGGCAGGGCTGGAATGTCAAAGCCGGCGTGCGGAGGAGTCTCACCACTAGTCTCTTGATGAGCTGATCTCTCTCAGTCAGTTTGTCCTGAAGCTTGGAGATGGTGTGCAAATCCTCCATGCGTGGCTCTCGCCTCCTGTTCCTCTCCTCACGCTCCCTAAGCCTTCACACACACACACATGCAAACCTTCAAATGTATGCCTATACTCATACTAATAGCGAAAGTAACCAAATCAATGGGGGGGGGGGGGTGTAAAAACACTTAAAGCATTTTACTCTGTTTCCAGGGCGATGATGCGTGCCTGCAGACGTGTCTGGGCAGCGATTAGGGTCTGGATCTCCTTCCGGTGGTCCCTCTTCAAGCTGTCTACATCCTGTTTCTTAGTCCTCTCCCGATCCTCCTTCAAGTCTTTGCCTCTCTCCTGCTCTTCCCATGAGCTGCCCAAGGACACACACACACATACACACACACAATGAGATGCTTCAGTTTGGTAGATGTTTCTTTTTTTCCAGAGAGGCAGTCTGATAAGCCTTAATTATGATAGGCTCTACAATTAGTGTTGGTATTACAGATGGAATATAACCCCCAGATAAGAGCCTCTTTCTTCCAAGGAAATTACATTTATAGCTGCGCAGAAAATGATGAGAAAACAGATTATTCATCCTCGAGTGAAGTGAAGCCCTATCTCCCCCCCCCCCCGCCCCCCCAACACCACCTCTCCCCTCCTTCTCAATATATTTCTCTTTCTGCATGAATTGTTCTGGTCCACCACTAGCCTGAAGTCAATCCACTGTTCATCTCTACCCTTTCATTTGGCTACCCTTGTCTCTTCTCCCCACATCTGTTCTGCTCTGGTCACACTGCTCCCCATCCACCCATCTCAGATGTGCCCTTTCCTCTTTGACCTTTAGATGACCTCTCACCTTGAGTACCGGCGGTCCTCTGCGCCGGAGGCGTCCCGTCTCTCCCTCTCCCTGTCTCGCTCCCTGTCTCTCTCCCTCTCCTCCATGAGGGCGCCGAGCCGCTCCTTCAGCTCTGTGTTCTCCCGCCGCAGTTCCTGCACCTCACTGCGGCTCTCGTCCAGCTGCCTCTCATACGACTGCTGCTGGTTCTGCTGCTTCAGGTCCTGATGAAGGAGAGACAGACAGATTTGTCATTTCCTTTCACATAGTGCTACTTCACCAATGTCAGTAGTGTTTGAAATACTTCATAATGGTCAAGAGGAAGACTTAACAAATGGACAAAGATTTACGAAGGCACAAGTGTGTGTGTGTGTGAGAGAGAGAGAGAGAGAGAGATAGAGAGAGAAGGATTACCTGTTGTAGCGCCACCATCTCAGTGTGTGTGCGTAGTTCGGCCTGCAGGTCCTCGATCTGCTGCATGTGTCTCTGTGTGACCTGCCTGACCCACTCTGTGTGCTGCTGGGTCAGCTCTGCCTTCTGCTTCTCTGCTCACACACACATGCACAAACGCAAATACACAGTCAGCATGCAACATGTTTTGACACACACACACACACACACACATACACACAACACAGTGTTTTCACACACACACACTCTCACACACACACACACACACAAAGAGAACAAACTGTTGCATATACGGTGCTGATGTTCTGGCGTGTGTGTATGGGGGTTGACCAGACGCAAGTATGGTGACTGTGCTATGGTTCTGCAGCTGCAGTCCCATGTGGTATCAGCTGTATGTATAGAAAGTCACATAGTTGGAAGTGATGCTGTATGTCTCTGTGATGACCATCAGCTGTCTAGCTTTTGCCGGCTGCGCATGTGCTTTTTCTCTCTCTATCTGCATGCGCATGAATGTGCGTGAGTGCATGAGTGTGTGCATGTGCAAATGTGAGCGGTGTGTGTGTGTGTCTATGTGTGTGCACGCATGCCTGTGTGTGTGTTACCCAGCTGCAGCTTGTACTGCGTGTGCAGACGCTGCCTCTCCGCCTGCAGGTCCTCTTGAGCTCGCGCCTCCAGCGCCGCCACGGCCAGCTGGTGGGTGTGCCGCTCCGCACGCAACGTCTCCTCCGCCGCCGCCGCGTCTCTCTCGCCCACCTCCTTCCCCTCGCCTCCCCGCACCCCCTTCGCCTCCTCCTCCTCCTCCTCTTCATCCTCCTCCTTCACCGCCTACAAGCACAGCAGACGCAGGAGCCCTGGCTGTAGCAGCTACATTGTGATGAGATGCACACAGCCACACTCCTTGTCCACTCAGCAGTGACATCAGCAATGGGAAGAGCAATATCTGTACCCTCTCTCTTGGACATATGAATAAGTACCAAGTACCATATTCAATTCAATTACATTTTTACAACACCTTTACCTATAGTACTGCCTCATGGTGCTTTACAGCAAGTAGCACCCAAGAGCAACAACCACAATCATAAAGAAATATCTGTAGGTCCTAGCCAGTATGAACTCTCTGTGATCTGTATGTATACCTTGACATGAGATCTAAACATAAGCACACACACTTACTGCATCTAATGTCAAATTTTCATGCAGAACTCATGCTTGCTCCGATACGCATTCCAAATTTCTTCTGTTTCACACAGACTTTGATAAACAGCACTTGGCTGTTTTGTATTCCTGCTAACACTTGCGTGCAGACAGACAGACACACACACACACACACACATGCACGCACAGACGCACACACAAGAAACACACTCCGCCACCACAGCCTCTGGGCTCAGTGGGCAATCTCGTGCAGTGAATTATTTATCTCCTTCTCTCCTTTTCCATCTCTCTCTCTCTCTCTCTCTCTCTCTCTCTCATTCTGTCTGCCAGTCAGTCGGCAGCTCTCTGACTTGAGAATGGCACTACTAGGCTAGTGAAAGCTTTTAGATGTTGTGCACTGCATTGCCTATCTGCCCCATATGGATCTAAATTCTCATATGACTTATGGTCTGCCTGCAATATAGGTCACCTGGGCAGAGCAGTCAAAAGCACATGGACCCTGAGTCCTGCCCTGCATGGGATGCAGGGGATTTGGGGGTTGTTTTTCTGGAAGCACTCAGTGCTCAGGTAGGCTGAGGGTTTCCGTTGCAGTGGTTTATCTTGAGGTGGGATTAGGGCTTGTGATTAAGGGAGGACGGTGTTATCAGTGTGTGTCAGATCAAACAAGAACAGCTGAGCCGGTCTGATATGAGGAGAAGAGTCAGAGCTGGGCTTGGGCTGTGGGTGTGTGTGTGTGTGTGTGTGTGCGTGAATGTGTGCGTGTGTGTGTACTATATTTCTCTCTGTGCTTGGTTGTCCTTGCATTCATCTGTGTGTTTTTTATGTGTGTGTGTCTGTGAGTCTGTTGGTGTTCTCTGCGTTCCCATAGGTGTGTGTTTAAATAATGCACATACATGAATGTGAGTGATGTGTGTGTGTGTGTCGATGAGAGGGAGATGTGTGATGGGGGGTGTGTGGCTACCTTCAGTTGCTGTCTTCTCATGAGGCGCTCCTTCTCCTGAATGGTGGCGTGGAGCTGAGCGCGCAGCGTGCTGTTGAGCTCCCTCGTCTTCTGGATCTCCAGCTTCATACGGTCCATTTCCCCCTCGCCCTGACGTGCCTCCCGTGAGCCTTCACACGTCCCTGAGTCCCTCCTCCTCTCATCCAACTACACACACACACACAGACACACACACACACACATGCTTGTATTCATGGACAGTGACAGGACAGTAATTCTTAATTCCTCTGATGCTGTGTCCCTGCCTATATATTCCTGGCTGTCTCTTAGAGTGTCGTCTCTGATTTTCATGAGTCATGATTAAGTCTGAACATGTTAATGAGAACGGTTTAAGAAAATCATGAAGTGAAAAACTTTTGAGGCACAACAGCCAGACAGAAAATCATGCAAAACTGGTTTACCCAAAGGGGTCCAATCCATCCATCCACTCAGCAACACTTCTATTTCTATGCCTCTAGGGGGCTCCTTAACATGGGTTGGGTCTAAGGCTACACCCTTGGCAAGGGCTACTCCCATAGGCTGTCCCCAGTGTTTTACCTCAGAGGGCTTAACGCTATTGGATCATATTGTTGTTGTTGTGTGTATGTCTATTAAAAGGGGCTTGAACTGTTTTTGGGCTTGCTTAACCCTGATAACATGGAAAGTCCTGAGCTAACATGCCATGACAACATGGAAAGTCCCAAAGTTTAGGTTCTCTGACTGATCCCAAAGGAACCGAAGAACTTTCCAGCCTATTTTCTCATACACAATTTGAACATGAAATCACACAGTTTATACTATTTCAGTGTAATGTCAGACTCACTAATGTCAGAAAAAACATCCTTGAATGTTATTATTCATTTACTCATTTTGCTACACCAGGAGGAACATGTTGCAATGATATTTTTAACATTCACTGTGTCAACTAGCACCTGGCATCTGTCAAAAAGCATCTAACACCTGTGGGATTGTGTACATGTGTATGTGTATGTGTAGTATTTGCAAACAGCAAAGACGCTGACAAAACTACTTACCATCTGTTTTGTGATTTTCATATCATCAAAAGTTTATTCTGATTTGTCTACTATGTCTGAGTGTGTGTGTGTGTGTGTGTGTGTGTGTGGGTGGGTGTTAGTGTGTGTGTGTGTGTTTGTGTGTGTGGGTGTTTGCTTGTGTGTGTGTGTGTGTGTGTGTGTGTGTGTGTGTTACTTGTGTCTGCAGTTCTTCCACTCTGCTCTGCCAGCGTTGAGTGATCTCTCTGATCTCCGTCTCTCTCTCCCTTTGCAACTCGCACACGGCAGAACGATGTTTCTCTGCAAACCTCTGCTCATACTGCACCCTACACCCACCCACCCAGCCACACCCACACACACACACACACACAAAACATACACACATCAAGGGTTTCATTTCAGTCATGATGTGAGGCAGTTTAAGATTTTGTCTAGGCAAGAGCTACAGCCTTTTTTTAGCTTGTGTGGTACCACCATTACTACCTACTAGAAAAGCTGTCATTAAGAATTCATCAGCTGTAAAAATAATCAAATGGAGTATATGACAGAACAGTACACATACACACATTTTATATATATATATATATATATATATATATATATGCACACACACACATATGTATAGAGAGCTAGAGAGAGAGAGCCCACCTGATCTTCTCCTCCAGATTTTGCTGAGACTGTTCCAGAAGCCTCTGCTCCAGGGTGTCTCTCTCAGTCTGCAAGGCCACCACCTTCCCCTGTAGTCTGGACCTCTGCTCTTCCACCTCCACCTGGGAATCATGGCCGACAGCCAGCACAGTGACCCCAGCATTGTTAGCTCTTCGCGTATACGTACATAATGTGCACCCTCACCAGTCTGTTCCAGGCAAACACTAAAACTGTGCATGGGAAATAGCTAACACCAAAGGCTCAAAAACTGTCAAATCTAACTAAAACTATGCCTGAAGCCTGTATGGTGGAGAGGCTTATTTTAGAGTGAGGCTTTTGTGCTTGCGCTACTTGGGTCTGTCCTTGGGCTTGCTTGTTTGCGTGTGTGTATTTGTGTGTGCAGGGTTTTCCTCTTGTCCATGCAGCATTGATGAGCTGAGTTCAGCAGATTTAAACTCGTAAAGGGACTGAGGGCATATGTGTGTGTGTGTGTGTGTGTGTGCGCACTGTATTTGTTTAAGAGTACTTGTGCTTGAATGTTTGGCAGATTTGATGTACAATGACTCGATGTGAAAGAGAGGGTGTAGGTGAATGGAGCCCAGACTTTGCCCATGGTGCCAAGAGCCCTTAGAAACCCCAGTATGCCAGTTTCAAACAGAGAACCCTTTTCAGAGCTCATTATTCTCTTAGTGAAAAGCAAGTCTAAGAGTGAAAACATGATGACTCAGCCACCTGTATTCCCATAAAAGCTGACTGGCTGTGTACTGGCTGTTCCCACTGCCTGATGAGATTTGCATGCTAAAGGGATTTGTGTGTTACTGAATGTCTCTGGTATTACCTGATTTGCTCTGCGGTGCCATATTCACCAGCAGCCTACTGTTCCACGCAGCTTTCACTTTCACAGCAGACTTCTCTTTTTTTACCATTTTCTATGGTAATCTGCACATAACTAACAACTGTGCCAACTATGCATTACATACTGTGTGTGTTTTGTTCTGAATGTTCAGTTCCTGTCAACATTAACGTTTTTTTTTTGGTTAAAATATCCCAAAATGACCTAGAAACAGCAGCAGAATGTGAAGGAACAACAGTATTGATGGAATGTAAAAAAACAGTATTGATGAAATGTAAAAACTGCAGGCACTGTATTGTCCTCTGAATATCCTCTGAAGTTGCTCTACAAATCAACTGGTGCCACACCAGCTCTTCTTTACATTATACAACTGAATAGAAGCTGTTTTCAAGATGACACTAGTTCCTACTTGATGCTATGAGCAAACAATCAGGTGCAACGGATGTGCAGAGGCTATAACAACCTCTCTTATAATTATGAACATGCAGTATTCTTATGTATTATTGTCCTGTGTAGTTCTTTGTGTTTGTATGTCTATAATTCAGTCCAGTCACTGTGTGCAACATGTGTGTGCGTGTATCACCTGCATGTGTTCCAGGGCAGTGTGCGCCTGATCTAGTTGCTCCCTCAACACTGCACACTCCACGCCGCACACGGGCCTCTGCTCTGCCGCGGACGCTGCTGCCGCCTCACGACTCTGCCGCTCTCGCTCCCGTTCCAGCTCCCTCTCTCTCTCCTTCTCACGTTCCCGCTCTTTCTGACGGATCGCCTCTTCCAGACGGGAAATCTGTGAATCACACGCACACATTACAGACATATGCATCTATACAAAATTCTGGAGCATACTGTGATTTGTGCTGTTGGTGTTGGTGTTGGTAAACCATGTGTGCATCAGCCAACTGTTGCATCTTGTAGGATTGTGAATAAAAGGTCTTTGCAGTCTTTGGCTACTCTGGCTCATCTGACCTGATCTTTGAGTTTTTGTCTCCTGGGGCAATATGGATAAACCTTGACTGTTTTCCACAACACTGCCTGATATGAACTGTCTGTGACCCTAATTAAGAGTAAATAAATGTGCTGTGCAGACCTCTGTTTATTTAACCAGTAATGTGTGGTTACATGAAACCCATTAAACATGGCTGACCCCTCACCTCGGAAATGGACAGCTGCAAGCGTGCCTTGAGTTCATCCCGCTCCACCTCCAGACTCCGCCTCTCCTCCTCGCCTCTCTTCCTCAGCTCCTCTGCCTGGGACAAGAGCTCCTGTAACCATGGTGACAACATTCACAGGGAGGGGGAAAAAAACAGGTAAGCTATATTTTAAACAATAGGCAATGATCAAATGTTCGTGCAATTAGTTAAGTGCTGCCTTTTTTGGCCAAGGCTCACTTGGAAAAAAAGCCTTGTGACTCAATGTGACTACCCTGGTTAAACAAGGGATATATAAATCAAATAATTGCTTAAAAGGTTCATTTTGTTCCAATTGCTCAGATACTCAGTATATTCTGGAAAGAGACTTTAAATCTGCAAAGACTTAGATCATTAGCAAGTTACATCAGCATGTGACTGAGAGACCATGTATGTAGGACTCGGCCCTCTGTTGTGACAGATGGTGGACTGTGAGGATGTAGTCCGTGAGGGTGTAAGACTGGGAAGATGTAGGACTAGGCCAATGCAGTCTGTGAGGATTGTAGTCTGTGAGGATGTAGTCTGTGAGGATTATAGTATGTGAGGATTGCAATCTATCTGTGAGGTGCAGGACTGTGATACTGTAACACTGTTAGGGTGTGATTGTGTGTGACTGTGAGGGTGTAGAACTGTGAGAATGTGGGAGTGTTACAGGGAGGCTACACTGGATGCGCTAAGTCAAAGACGTAAATGCCGTAACAATTAGCTTCCACTATAATCAATGGAACTAGCTAGACCAGACAAGGCAGCAGAATGAACATTCCAAAAATCTTTGTCCTCGTCTTTTTAATGAAATTTTTACGTGACTTGATTTAATAACACATAACACATCCAGTGTAGCCCTAGGGTAAGGGTGTAGTCACTGAGGGGGCAATGCTATGAGGTTACGTGGGATTGTAAGGGTGTAGTCACTGAGGGGGCAATGCTATGAGGTTATGTGGGATTGTAAGGGTATAGTCACTGAGGGGGCAATGACATGAGGTTGTGTGGGAGATGAAAGAGTTCTGCAGGTACAGGAAAAATTCTGTAACCATTTCAACATATGGGTGTGAATTATGTGTTTACTTATGTTGATTAATTCTTTCAGTTAATGTGTTTAAATTGGGAATTAACATAAAATACATTCATCCTATGAGGGAGACAAGATGATTCATACCAGACAGCTATAAGATATTTCTCAATTTTCTTATGCCACTGAGGGGGCAATGCAATGAGGCAGTGTGGGATTGTGAGGGTGTAGTCACTGAGGGGGCAGTGCAGTGAGGCTGTGTGGGATTGTGAGGGTGTAGTCACTGAGGGGGCAATGCGGTGAGGTTGTGTGGGATTGTGAGGGTGTAGTCACTGAGGGGGCAATGCAGTGAGGTGGTGTGGGATTGTGAGGGTGTAGTCACTGAGGGGGCAATGCAGTGAGGTTGTGTGGGATTGTGAGGGTGTAGTCACTGAGGGGGCAATGCAGTGAGGTTGTGTGGGATTGTGAGGGTGTAGTCACTGAGGGGGCAATGCAGTGAGGCTGTGTGGCCTGAAGTGAACTAAGTGAGCTAAATGAGCTCAAGGGTTTCTGTGGCAAAGAAGCAACAATAACACCTCGGGTTAAAATCACACTGCCTCAGATCTGTGTGTGTGTGTGTGTGTGTGTGTGTGAGAGAAAGAGAGAGAGAGAGCATGTGAGAGAGTGAGGCAACAGTGTAAGCGACAGAGGGACAGAAACCTCTACCTCTTGGTGATTCTGAAATCAATGTTCTACTCCGCTGACATCACCAATATTTGTCATGACTTACTGTGCCTAAAGAAAACGCCTTCACCATTTCCTCTGAGGGGATAGTTTTACTTGAAACTTGGATGTTTTGACACACGTACACACACATCCTCTGAAGTTATAAATATGCTGCATTTAAACTGTGATCAAAGGAAGGCGTGCAGGCACAGACATTTTAGGTCTTAAATCCAGAGCCTGCTAAAGGAGTGTGTGTGTCTGTGTGTGTGTGTGTGTGTGTGTGTGTGTGTGTGTGTGTGTGTGTGTGGTGTATGCGTATGTCAGAGGGAGATACAGAAAGGGGTAGACAGAGAGAGAGGGAGCGATGACAGAATGATCTGCCCGTGGTTAATGCTGCAGCCCCTATCAGGTGAGCTGGAGCGTTGTGTAAATCCCAGGGTGAGCCTCCCAGACTGTTCCAGCTGCGCAAAAACCCCTCGTCTCAGTGAGTGAGAGAGTCTGTGTTGCCTTCTCTCTCTGCACTGCTTTAGTCACAGACAGCTGATCTGGAAACAGCATGGATCACCGAGGTTAGTAGGGTGACTGCCAACCAAAAAATCCACTCTGCCTTGGCAGCCCGGCGGCCATATTGCTCAGCACTAGCACTGTCACTCTGGATCAGCGCTCTCCCACAACCAGGGGCTAGGGAGCGAGTCAGAACCGTGACCGCCATCCCATTCTCAGACCCTTACCAGCAGACCAAAGGGACACCTCTGATACAGCCAGCACTGACTCCTTTTATTTAGCTTTACTGAGATGTGAGATTAGTTTGACTGGATAAATGTCACGGAATAGAAACTACAACTTAGTAAAAACAAATGAGCAGCTGCAGTATGACAATTCATTTGTGAGTGTTGGGAGGAATTCTGCACAAGCCAATTTGCTGTGTTGGTGTGAATGCGTGGCAGCAGGGGGAGCGATTAGGACTCGTGCTGACAGTCCATGTCAGAGAGCACCAGGAGCAAAGCTCTCAGTGGTGTGTCTTCTCTAATTAACCCCGACCTCCGGGAATGACAGCTGCAGAGCAGCATTTGCTGCTTTTAAAGGCCCATCAACATGAAGAATGACAACCGATGTGTCCACAGTGGACTGTTTGCATTTACACATGCAAGCAATCGCCCTCACTGTGCAACAGAGGCCACAGCAGTGAGATCTCACATCCTCAACCCACATCCAGCACACGCCTGCTTTTCTCACATCCATTTGCTCCTGTCATCTTAGCCAAAGACCTTCAGTTCGGCTCCAGTTTTAAATCATATCTTTAAATCACATCTTCAGATATTAGTTAGATTTGTTGTTAACGCGGACACGGTTGAGCAAGGCTACTGAAAGATCTCGCACACTCCTACCTGCTGGCCGCGTTTCTTCTCGGCGTCCAGCGCAGCAGAGGCCTGCCGCATCTCAGCGGCGTGCTTGCGTATGACCTCCTCCAGGGCGCGTTTGAGCTGCTCTCGCAGGCGCCGCCGCTCCTCCTCCATGTGCTGGTTGATGCTCCTCCTCTCCTCCTCCACCTCCTGCCGGCCCTGCTCTTTCTCCTGCTCCACCTCCTGACGCAGGCGCTGCACCTCCTCTGCATGGGCACGCTGAAGCTCTAGGCGCATGGTGGCCAGAGTATCCGCGTGCTGGTGCACACACACATACACACACACACACACAAACATTTACTGTGTGTAAAGACATTTGGCTTGGTATTTCATACACTGTAAATATTATATTACCTTTGACCCTGCATAGTCCCCAAGCACCCTGGATTCTGAACATCACATCCTATGTAATTGAAACCTTTGACCATGCATATGTTGGTAAAAATATTCTTCTTCTTATAGCTTGTGATGAGCATTACAGTAAGCTTTGACTTGATTCCTCTGATTTTATATTATAGCATAATCTGAAAAATGTGTGAATTTGCAGGACTTTTGCAGTTCTGATAGCCCTGTTTAATTAACAATCTTTTTTCAATTTCCCAACGTCCACAAGAGTTCTGCAGGTATAGAAAAAATTCAGTAACTATTTCAACATATGGGTGTGAATTATGTGTTTACTTATGTTGATTAATTCTTTCAGTTAATGTGTTTAAATTGGGAATTAACATAAAACACATCCATCCCATGAGGGAGACAAGATGATTCATACCAGACAGCTATAAGCTACTTCTCAATTTTCCTATGTGGGTGTGTGGTTGTGTCATAAATATGTTTGTGCATGGGTGTGTAATCTCTTTTACATATTTATATTTCTTTTCATCTATGGGTAAGGTTGTGTATTTGTGTTTTTTTTTACCATCTCAGTCTGTGTGAGGCAAATCCACAGAGGGACTCTGTAAATAGCTGTAAATAGAGTGTGGATGTGCTGCATCTATCAGCCATAGCTCACCTGCTTCAGCATGCGCGCGTGGTCACTGCTCCGGCCATTACTCTGCAGCTCCAGCTCCTTGTTGCGGATGTTGAGGCGGCTCAGCTGCGCCCTCAGCTCCTCCACCTCCGCCGACACCTTCACCTGAGATGAGCTCTGCGTCAGCAGCTCGTCTTGCCGAGGCCAGGCGAAGGTGACGTGGGGCCATGAGAGACGGAGAGAGATGGAGAGGAGGATGAAGAGCAGAGGAGAAAAGGATGGCAAAGGGCAAAGGATAGAAAAGAAGATAAAGCAGGGAAGACAGCGGAGAATGAGAGGGGTGTTAGCCCGCGTCTGCCTTGAGGAGTTAGTCAGAAAATGCAACGCAGAGCTGACACGGAGGGAGTTGCCAGAGGGAAGATTCATTAATGAGTCCCTCTCATCTCAGATGGTAGTGAAAAAGTCTTTTTAGCAGGTACAGGGAGAGCTGCACAATCTTGTGATGAGAGAGAACCGTTGGGTATTCAAAGCTAAAATAATCTTTTAAAGAAATCATCTTTTGCTCTTTCTTAAAAGCCTTGTAAAAATCTCAAGCATTTGCTCTTTAACAATGGGATTTATTTATCATAAAGCTAAGTGTGAGTGTGAGTGTGTGTGTGTGTGTCTGTATGTGTGTGTGTGAGAGAGAGAGAGTTAATACCAGATTTCTTTTGCAATTCATTCTCCTGCAGCAGTAGTCTCTCCTTGGCCACGGCAAGCTCCTCCTCAGCCTTTTTGGCCCCCGCCTCTGACTCCAGCACCCTGTGACGGCCCTCCTCCAGCTGTTCCTCCAGGTCCTGAGAGTAAAAGTGAAAATGCATGATGGGATGTAATTGAGTACCTTAGAGATATGCTACATTTAAAAGAATTGAAATTAGTTTGAAAGCATATAATTTATAAAAGCCTTTGTGTCACACTTGGCTATTCAACAGTGAAAGGCTAAAATGCCAATAGCCTGCTATACATAATGAGGGACAAGCAGCCTCTGAACAGGTGGACTTGTAATTGGATGAGTTGTGTCCAATTGTTTTCTGTTCTTGTGCCAGAGAGGTGAATGGGCTTATATGGAGAAATGATGTGGCAATCTCTTGCGCTAAGGGTTCCCCTGCAAAAGGAGGTCAGTACTGGGCTGTCTGACCAGCAAAGCCCAATGGGCTACCTCAGGTGAGGAAGATGAGTCAAAAGGCAGAGTCGGAGCACGCGATGGTGTATGAACATTTTGGCACACAGCGTCCTCATCAGAGGGTCCAAACCAGTTGGACATCAAAAAAGGTCATTTATACCTATTAAAGTAAAAAGTCTCAAAGGTCTTTGCGTGCACTGGCTCTCTGTCTCTGGGTCCAGTCCTCTGAAGTAGCTCATTGTGCTTCGCTGGCTGATATTGACTGGTGGACCAATTAGTCACAGTGGTAAGTAGCAGATGTCTGTCTGTCTCACTGACTGACTGAATACTAAGGTTGTTCAAGTCCTGACAGAAGTCAGTGGGGCGCTCCAACTAGATTTAAAGTCTTCTGTGATCAATCTGGGCCTTCATGTTGGTGGGCGATCAAGGCCAAAAAGAGTCTGAATGTGATTACATGTAAGTATTGTGTATTTGTGTCTATAAATAGTATGCCTAAAACAAAAGGGCAGTCACTGTGTAGAGGAAAAGAGAGACAGATCGAGGCAGAGCAGCAAATAGACAGTGTGTGTGTGTGTGCGCGTGTGTGCACTTGCATATTTTACAGAGACCTTAACACAATAGTGATTCTGATCTCCTTGACTGACCTTGACTCACACTTGACTCACATTCACTGTTCAGTAACTTCACATGCTATTATATGGCCCTGAGTTTACTTTTTTGAATTTTGCAAATCATTGATAACTCAAAGCACTGTTTCAATTCAAGTGTTTTTCCTTTACTTTGACTGTTACTATCCTGTGAATAAGTGTGTGTGTGTGTGTGTGTATGTGTGTGTGCTTACTAATTCCTAATTCTCTATCTAGTTTGTGTGGGCATGTATGTGTGTGCAAGAGGAGAGGAAGACACATCAGCTCATTAGCCTCTTGGCTTTAAAGCACTTTCTCTAAATTCATTTTCGAATGCTCCATCTCCTGAGCCCTGTAGCTAGAGCAGGACACACACACACACACACACACACACACACACACACACAGAGAGAGAGAGAGAGAGAGAGAGAGAGAGAGAGAGAGAGAGAGAGAGAGAGAGAGAGAGAGAAAGAGCATAACACTGACAAGGCCACACACTCACACAACACAATCTAACAAAACCAACCATTCACCCACAATGCTGCATAACAAAACCTAAAGCACACACTCACAAACACAATGCAACATAAAGGCCACACACACACACACACACACACACACACACACAAACATGACATGAGGCAGCCTGGGGCAGAGCTCTGGCTTCTGACAGAAGAATGCTCTTTGGATATGCCCAGTAAACACATCATAGCTTTCAGTCACAGTGAATGGGCATGAATACAGCACGGGAGCAGGGGAGACAGGGGCACTGCAGTCATTTCGTCAAACAATTACAGCAACAAATGTGCTGCTCTCCTGTAAGCCCAAACAGGCACGCTCGGTCATGTGAGAGGAATTTAAATTTGAGAGTTTATTCAATATTTTATGAGATGGAAAATGGCCTTATGGGTCTGTGTGTGGCTTGATTCAAAACAAAGGTCTGTGTTTGTCTATGGCAATGACAAAAGAACAGGGCATGACGCACACTCTGAGTGTGTGTGCGTGTGTGTGTGTGCGTGTGTGTGTGTGTGTGAGTAAGATTTGCAGTACATGTTGCAGGACATAGGAAAGAGAGAGAGATAGAGAAAGAGAGAGAGAGAGAGAGAGAGAGAGAGAGAGAGAGAATGTGTGCACACGAGAGAGAGACAGAGAGAGAGAGAGAAAGAGAGAATTCAGGGACATTGCTTGATTGCTTGACCCTGTGAGGGTGATGCCATCTGCTCCAGAGCAGTCAGCTGTGTTTGCTAATTGAGGGGACTCATGGCAAAACCTTTAATCTCCTCCACAATAAGTGGAGGAAGTAGCTTTTAACTCCCCTAATTACACATTTGCTCCAAAGCGGCTTTGAGAGATGCTGAGAAGATGAACACGGCCACGGCTCTTCGACAGCAGCTACAGCTGTGGAATACAAAAGGCTGGACTCCTTGTGATAACACACTGTACCTCCATCCAACCATTTTAGAGGCTTTAGGCTATGTCTGACTTTATTTTTGTTCAATAGATTTTGTCACGGCAAGACTTTTGTATGTGTGTGTGTGAGTGTGTGTCTTTGTATGTGTGTGTGAGTGTGTGTGCACAGATGGCTATTCTTCATTTTGTGGCACTGTCATTCGCCTTGAGTCACTGAGAGGAACTAGCAGTACTTTCTGTCTCATTGTGTCTGTGAGTGAGCAAGTTAGAGGAAGACATTTGGAAGCTTTTCTCTATTGTCATGCAGTCCTGCAGTCCATCATGCGTGTGTGACAATAAGTGTGTGTGTATGTGTGTGTAATTCTGCTCAACTTAGAGCATGAATTCCTCATAGTCTGACTGTCATGGGTGATTCTCACTTGTGTGCGTGTGTGAGTGTGTGTGTGTGTGTGTGTGTGAAGGGTGTTCACCTCGATCTTGTCTTGTAGTTTCTGGCAGTGTCTCTTGCTCTCATTCAGTCTCTGCTCATTGATCTCCAGCTCCCCCTCGATCTTCCTCAGCCTCTGCTGCAGCATGGCATGCTGGGACTTGCGGTTCTCCTGCTCCTTCTGCTGCCACTGGCTGATCTGCTCGCTGAGGTTCTGCTGCAGCGACCTCTTGGTGGCCGCTTGCTCCTGCTCGTGCGCCTCCCTAACTTCCCGCAGCCTCCTCTCCCACTCCTCCTCTGCTCTCCTCCTCTCCTCCTCCCATCCCTCTCTCTCTTCCCGAAGCTGCCTCAGCTCGTCTGCTAGGGCACGTGCCCTCCTCTCGCTCTCCTCCACCGCCCGTCTGCGCTCCTCCTCAGCCGTCTTCCTCCGTTCCTCGTCCTCCTCCCTCCTCTTGTCCTCCTCACGCTCCCTCTGAAGCTCCTGGCACTGCTGGGCCAGAGCTCGGCTCTCCTCCCGGGCTCGGTCCAGTTGGCTGTGGGTGCGCTCCTTCTCCTCCCTGGCCTGCTCCAGTTGGCTGTGCACACGCTCCTGCTCCTCCTCCAGGCTCTGCAGACGTGCCTCAAAGTCCCGCCGCAGCTCCAGGGCCTCCTGGGTGAGCAGGGCCACCTGCTCGGCATGCTCTTCCTGGGACCGCTGGTCCCGCTCCTCCACCTGGGCGAAAGCTGCACGTTTAGCCCCATTCACACACATACGGACACTGGTGACGTGATTACAAGTGAAATAAGCAGAGGAGTCATGAACGTCACTTCACAAAGTTCAAATAATCAAAAAGCGATGGGTGAGGAATGAATAGCTGTACATGAGTGTCTTGTGACTAGTGAGTCCTATAACGCACTTGAAGATCTAATGGAACATTCCTTGTGTTCACTGTATGTTCTCCCCTGTTACAGCCCTAATAACAAATGTGCCACAGCTTTCACAGCAACACAGTGTTGGTTTTCACTCTAAAATAGTGACTCAGCTGGACGCCACACTGTCTCAAAAGAAGGGAGTCTCTACACTATGTGATGCTATTGCAGATAGAAGCAGGACCCATTTTGTTGGCTTTCTACTGGGTCAGCTCGTTCCCCAGTAGTTCCTACATTAACAGTATTTAACCCTAGTTGAGGATGAGGACTGACATTAAAGCCATGGTGCAAAAGTTTGAGTGACAGCAGGAAGTAGTAATCAGGAAAGATACCAGTAGGTAGAGGGAAGCAAACCGTCAATATATTTTGGAGAAAAGAGGCTGCAGGGCGTATTTTGGCACCCATGGGCCACACTGTGGACATATGCGTATGCATGTGTGTAAACAATCAGCACCTTCAGACAGAGAGGCTAGTGTTGTCCCTGGCATGCTCCTCACCTGAAGCCTAAAGATCTCGAACTCAGCCTGTGCCTGCTCCCCTTTCCTCTGCTCCTCCTCGACGAAGGCTTGCAGCTCCAGGAGGCGTGTCCTCAGAGCAAACTCCTCCCCTTCCTCCCCCTCGGCTGCTGGCTGCAGGCTGCCCTGCGTCTCTGTGGCGATGCGGCGGAGTGACTGCAGCGTGGCCTCCTGCTCCTCATTCTTAGTGTTCAGCGAGTAGATCACCTGGACAACACCCCCAACAGGTGTGGTTGAAGTACTGTGCCAACACCCGCCTAACATTTCATCAGAACCACAGCCATGCTACCATTCACTGACCAACTGCTAAACATGGATTAATCCTCACAATAAAATAGGATATGCTTTCTAAAATAAGAAGCACATAAAGCCATACCGGGAGAGTCTGCTCAAGAGGAGCTGCAAACTTACTTGGTTGCCTAGACTGTATGCTTTTGCATGCTGTTTGGTGTTGCCTCTTTCTAGCACTCAGCGCAGTGATGAATCACCTCTCCGCGGATCACGTATTCCGCGTGAGCATAACCTCGGAGTAATGTCTAAGCAGCAAGAAGGCGACTTTGATGTAGTGGAGCAGGAAAGCGCTCTCTCTCTCTCTTTCTCGCAGGCACAGATCCTCTGTCTTGCTCAGAGCTTGTGATTTTGATCTATCTGTAGTTTGTTTTTACAATGGTGTGGTCAGATTTTATCCCCTAGGGTTATTTGAGTGAATGTAGACTTTGGGGAAAACTATGCTTCTGCATGTGTATGTGGTGTGTGTGTGTGAGAGAGACTGTGTGCCTGAATGTGTGTAGCGTTTGCAGGGGTTTGTCTTTCCCCGTCCCTGTCAGCAAACCCTTCTTGCAGGCCTCCCCACTCCCAATGTCATCATATCCCCTTACGGACCCCTGACGTCTCATTTATACCAACTGCGGCTCCTGTGTTACCATGACGCCTCTCTGTCTGTGATAAATCGCCACGGCAGCAGTGCCGGACATTCCGCCCTGTGATTGACTACCACGACCTCACTCCTGCTCTCTCTCCTCTCTCTCTCTCTCCCTCCAGCTCTTGTTCTCTCTCTCTCATCTTTCTCTATTACTCCCTCTCTCTCTTTCCGGCTCCCTTCCTCTCCCTCCAAAGCCCTTGCTCCACATCCGCCCTTCAATAGCACTGAGCATATTTTTACTGAGGGCAGCAATAACAGAATCATGGAAAGTCACCTCAACCATTGGTGACAAATGTCCCAGAGGTTTATTTTAGCACACTGTAAATACTTTTTATATTCACAGAGGGCCACTGTAGGGGTTTTGGAGACAAAGACAGACCATGTTGTAGAGTGACACTCTCATGTCTCACACAGGACAAGAGACATGGAAGAAAAACAGAAATTGCAAGGAAATCTCAGTTCCTTTTTTCTCAGGGTATATCCTTTATTCTTGAACCATCTCGGAAATATTTATCCTTCAGTATTTAAAATCTTACTGTCTCGCTCAGACAAGGGTGATTGGATCTGAAAACTAAATCAATAGTGGCATTTGCAAGGGGGCCAAGATCGCAAGCGTCACAGTCAGCAAAGCGTGAAATTAATATTCCTGTTGAATCCATAACAGGTTGAAGTGTTTTGGTAAAGGGTGTGTGGCGGAGCCAACATCTCTGTCCTAACACGGCTTTGATATCAGAGGCTATGCCTGGATTCTGAGGAGGCAATGAAGGAAAACAACCACGGCCCCCTCCTCCACCCATCAAGCCCTTTCTCCCTTGAGGGATATCTCTGACTAGATCTCTCATCCTTACCACAGTCTCTTTCTCTCTCCCTCTACCATACACA
This sequence comes from Tenualosa ilisha, assembly GCA_015244755.2. Lineage (NCBI taxonomy): Eukaryota > Metazoa > Chordata > Actinopteri > Clupeiformes > Clupeidae > Tenualosa > Tenualosa ilisha. The sequence continues at coordinate 7,546,301 of PYXC01000541.1, read as the reverse complement.
CACACACACAGAGAGAGAGAGAGAGAGAGAGAGAGAGAGAGAGAGAGAGAGAGGGGAAAGACTATGACAGACAGCTGTCATTCAGAAAAGGACTGAGCCCAAATCCCAATTGACAGATAGATTGGTTATGCAGTAATGAATTTGTCGTGATCTAAGCAAGTGGATGTTGCTTCTCTAATGCCTGTCCATGCAATCACACTGCACTTCTAGGAAGGTGACGGCAGACCCTTCTGGAAACCCTTCCAATAGAATGGCTGTACATCTGTTCTAACACATCTCATCATGTTTTAACATTGTTGGTGTGTTACTACAATCACGCTGTTACATAAACAACATCACCACCCACCATATTCACCAAGTTTACTATATCGCCAAAGAACATGGCAGCTTATAGATAGATATCTGTGGCTTCTAATTATGTACATGCAGTTCATAAGTACCTGACATGTTTCTCTTGACCCTCTTGTCACAGTGAAACAAGATGTAGATTTAGGTTGAGCAATCTATTGTGCTTTTATTTATTTTTGCGAGTGTCTTTTCCGTCTCGTCTTTGCTTGTTAAGGGAGACTCTGGTACTTCCTCTGCTGCCAGGTCCCATTCATATCAAGGCATCAGGGCTTGGGGATTATTTCTATTACAGCTCCTGATCTAGGCAGCAGATTCCGGTCTTTTCCATTATCTTGCTTCATAGGCCTTTTTTTAAACCAACAGAAGTGGTCTACTGCTGTCTGGCAGGCCCCTGGCTCTATCTCAGATCTCAAGTAAAAGCGCATGAATCTTTACTTTAGATCAGTAATATCTCAATTCCATCATCACAGCTAAAAAGGTTAATGTCAAAAGGGGGGACTAACAAGGTACGTATCCATGTGAATTCAATGTCTACTTTCAAGGAGTTCCTGTTATGATGTAATGTGAATGGTATTTACAAATGGGATTCACACAGTTTGCAGTACAGGGGGATATTCCAAGTGGGTGGTGAGTGATAAACCTGCAAGTAAACCTAGAGAAAAGTGGCAAAGCCTCTAGAGTAGCCTACTGACTTGAGAGAATGAAGACTCCAGGCTCTTCTGTTATCGGGTTTCCCACTACCTCTAGCTTAATTTAACCAGGTTTGCCACCTAACCACCGTCTTGGAATATCCCTCCGGTCTGTCTGTATGAGTGTGCACAGGTGTGAACAAACATCTTGTGATAGTGTGAACTTGGTGAATGACTGCATTTGTGTCTGCGTGAGCTATGGCTGAGGGTGACTGCACCGAGGCACACACAGATACATGTGTCTCTGTGGCAAAGCAGAGCAGCTGGCAACAGTCCTCTTTCCTTCTCGCCATGTAAACACACTCTGCTCAGTTATCTTTAGCGAGTCACGGATGTGTGAGTTATCTGTGGTGTGTGTGTATGTGGGAATGTCGGTGCGTGTGTCCAGATTTCTGTGTGTGTGTTTGTGTGTGTTTGCATGCACATGCCTGGGCTCCCAGCTGGGTTAGAGTTTCGGCTTCTGACCCACTTTGTTGAAAGAGTGAGGGCACAGTCTGCCCTGCTTTTGATTAACCTCCACACTCATAAAAGATCACTTACGCATCAGATTGCAGTGTGCAGACTGTTTACACGAGGTGTGACGTGTCTTCACTGGGCCTCAAAATAAAACATCTGTGGAAGTATTTCATTTCACAAAAACTCCAAAATGGCATGCCATACCTGGCAAGTTAATATGCATGTATGACAGCTGTGTTACATACTACCATTTAGCCTACATTGTATTCAGGATGTTTATAGGATTTTCTCTCTGTTTGTCTACAGGGGTGATTTCAGTGGTAAACTGCCCTCCAGAGTAGCTTTTTGCTGTTCCTGAGGGTATGAAAGAAAGCTGGCTATGTTGCTTTGCAATGGGGCATTCAATCTTGAACAAGAAAAGCCACATGCAAGACGCCCTAATCACACATTTTTTAACAAGATGTTCCTTCAGGACCTTTTTGATGTAGATATTTGCGCAAATGATACCAATTGTCTTGGGTTTGCCACTGACAGACATCACTCAAAAATAACACTGTCACAACTGCTGACACAAGCAAAGGGCAGGCACCTTCAGCACGACTGCAGTAGCCGTATCCTACTTAGAAATAAGTGTAGATAAAACGTAACGTACTGAGAACACCACTCACCAGGTCTAACCATAAAATGCAATATCCAATATATTAAGAATGAAAGCCCAGGCAGCACTGGATGCCTCGCCGTCCACCTCTGATTTTTAAAACATGATGCGTGGACCAGATTCATGCCTTTCCTGCAGCTCCTTCGTCAGAGAGCGTGATAACTCAAGTGAGATGATGAATATAATCTCACTTACACATGCAGGCCGTTCAGACAAACTACTTGGCAAGAAAGTTCATATAAAATATAATTCGGTGCACCCCTCCTTTTAAAAACTATTTAATTTCGTTGAATCCAGTTTTTGCAACGCAATGGTGGGTAACTGTTCGTTACGGACTATCTCGGACACCATCAGCGTAGTAGGTGAACAAGCATTGCAGCATTTATGTCAGGGCGTGTGATAGTATTGCCATACAGCATCCTAACCTGAGCGATGCATTTACGGTATATCCCATCTCTTAGGAGATCGAATGGCTTTACAACTCATCCTTACCTTGGTAAGCTGCGCTATTTTCTTACACATTTTCGTGTGCATCTGATAGTCGTATAGTTCCTGTTCTACGTTGGTAAAGTCCGCAGCAGTCCCGTTACAAGCACCAGTAGGTTGATTCGTCGATTTACCAGAACTCGAAGCCATACCTTCCGGTCAAGTTTTATCTTCGATTACTCTGAAAAGTGGTTAATCACGACTCAATGGGCGCTACATCCACCAGGTTCCAGTTATGTATTATTTGACGTGATGTCCCTGTTGCCATTAAACACACACAACTGCTTTGTTTTATGTGCGGAGAAAGGCATAATGAGACCCCGACGAAAATTTCCTTCCCACTGCTTCTGTTAAGTTTCTCGTTTGCAACCCGGCCTCGCAACACGTTGAGGTCACATTCTAATTCCATCAGGGACAAGCCAGTGTAGCTGGCCGCCACTGACAAGATCTTTTTTTCTGAAGGGGAAACCTCGATGCTGCTGGCATGCGTTGGTCCCCGACCACCTGTCTCTGGGAAGGGGTGGAGAGGGCGTGATTACAGTGTTACATTACAACTGACAGCACCACTGCAGTGGAGCACTACTCCCACGCCCTCTCCCACAGGCAAACCTACTGGCGCCTTTTTCAGTAGGGTTACCCTATTGCGTTGATCATAATAATAATAATAATAATAATAATAATAATAATAATAATAATAATAGTAGTAGTAGCAGTAGTAGTAGTAGAAATATACTGTAAGCCACAACAGGAATAAAATTATATACTTTCTAATGGTAATTGTACCACCAGGCCCTGTGCACAGAATATGACATGAAAAGATCTGGATCTGAGTTTGAATGCGTTTGTTTGGGGGAAAAATCACATTGCTTTTTTCGTCTTTAATTATGCCATTTGCGCCCAATGCTAGCAGTCTGAAAAGGAATAAGTTTTGCTTAAAATAACAGTCAACCTGGCAGTATTAATTTAATATTGCCCCTAAACTTTGATACGCAGAAAATTGGCCATAGACTTGGGATGGTTTTCACGTCCATGTATTCAGTTCATATGTTCAACCCCTCCGCTTTTTATCACATGTGGGCATATGAGTTTCGTTCGTGACCTCTTTCGTGTCTGTTTTTTTAAGGTAAGCATTGCCCCCTTGTGGACATATTCCGCATGTCAGTATTTCGTACGCATTTTACCGGTATTTGTGAAGCAATTAAATGTAACAGAAGAAACGTGGCACTGTGGCACTGAAATTATCAGACAATAGCTATTGCATAGTGGTAGGTCATTAAAATGAATACGTCGTTGTATGAATGTCTGTGGATTAGTTCATAGTCATTTTGAATGATGACTGATAAATGAGCTGACTTTTATTTTGAAGTATACGAAGCGGTCGGTCGACCCTGTGCCTGCAGTCGGTCAGCGCGCCACATTTTCTCCATCACTCCCAACACTGCTGTTCTGCTTGCCATATCGGGTGAAACGTTTGCTACTGTGCTTTTCATTCAAAGTGGGCTGTAAGCAGTTCTGTAAAATAATCACTGACACGCATATCTGAACAGTCACGGATTTAAAGGACATATAGGGGCACCAAAAGGTTTGTTTCTGTAAATGTTTCATTCCATTTTAACAATTTATCGTACAGTATGAACGTCTGTATAGTATTGGCAACCGTTAGCTGCCTGGCTAACACGCTAACGTTAGCCATTGAGGACTGAGGTAGTGTTAGCATCCCGAAATACTATGCTAGCTACTCAGATAGGTAGCGCAGGGGTGACATGCCTAGTCCCACAGCCTTGGCCTCTGGAACATTACAGATAACAAACGTAGCTGTTGTCTTAGATAGTGTGGGTAGCAGAATTAACGTCAGACAAACACAATTCGGTTGTGTATTTTGTGTGTGATTAGAGTCCCCTGAATTATGTTAACGGTTTGAATTGGCGCCCATGAGAACATCTATTTCTGAACGATGCGCTGGTTAACGGTAACGTTAATTTCACTAACTCAAGCTAATTTCATTTAATACTAGCAAACTAGTTAATAGTATGAATCTAGTTATGAATAGTCTTAGATGCTTTTCCTGACAGTTAACGTTGTTTACAAGATAAAGGCGTTACCACTGATTGTTCGGGAATTATGATATTTAAACTGAACTTCTGTCATTTTTCCTGTTAATGCTAACTTAAAGTAACCTTAAATTCACATTAAGATTGTGATTTTAACGTTACTGACCAGGTACTTATGCGTGCACAGAAAAAATAGAGTCGTGCCAAATTCAGAAGTTTGAGCCAGTGACTATATCTAATACTGTCAATGGTTGCAATGGCATTGAACGTGGTGTGACAAAAACCTGATATCTTATAAAATTTGATAAATCTGTTTTCCTGCCAGCTGATGCAACATTAGGTTTAGGTTATGTAGATACCGAAGCATTATTCAAGAAGCGAATGACCAACAAGCGAATGACCAACCAATCAAATTTCCACTTAAATACCTGACGTTGTCAGGTTAGCCGACAAAAAGTAAACACAGCCAAAAGGTAACAGTAACTTATTGCCGTTGGTATTTACATCAATTACATCGCTAAGTTAATGTCGCATTGTTTTGCCTTTTTTATCATCATCAGCAACCCTGGTCCTCTCTGGGTTTTCATTTGCATGTGAAACAAAAGAGCAGATGGTCAAAGCAGTGAGGCACTGCCCAGTTTTACAGCGGTGTCGGGCCACTAGGTCACCGTACTGTCAAAGGTTCAGAACAAATTTGCCCCTAACATCTTCACAGTCGTTTAATGCTCAACATTTGTTCATTTGCAAGATGAGGCTGCGGTGGAGCTGGACGTGTTTTTTCCTGCTCTCCGTCGCCATGGTGGCCTGGGCAGAGGTCGATGAGGCAGAGGCAGAGGAAGAGGAGGACGCTTTCGTAGAAGACTCTGAGATTGAGGCTGCTGAGGCAGATGCTAACGTTTCTTTCCAGGTCTGTGATTTAGAAGCATACTGCACCTTTGTGCTCAGGCCTACAAGGTACAAACTGGGTCAAACGCAAGACATGATTTCTAAAGAATAACTTGCTTCACTACAGAATGTGTTTCCTTTCTTGTGGTCTATGGTCTTAAAAGGAACCCTGACTAGTTAGACATGTTGGCCTTATGTCTCACAATGTTTTCTATTTTATTAAAACTTTGTAAAAATCCCTTAATGGGCTCTGTGCACGGAAGATGTAAAGTAGGACTAGTTCTTGGTCATTCTTTTCTGGTGAGTGTTTATTTTTTTGAAGCACAGTAAGCTAGATTAATATTAGGCATAGATATTAGTGTGTATAGTGTAGTTATACTGTTTCACTATCCAAAGTATAAGGTCTCCATTTTCCTCGCCAGTTCAGGGTGTATTTCATAGTTAGCTTGTAGGTATAGCCTCATAACACAATTGTTTAGTGAAGCTAATTACCAGAAAAGAGTGACTATCCTGAACGAAAGTCCTTCTGGGACTATACCTCTGCCATGCACAGAGCCCATTTGCAGAGCTTGTAATCTTCAATCACATTTACGTCTTAATGCTTTTTGGGTAAAAAGTGAGTAATCACCTGATATTGATATTGATGGTGTCGATGTGCAGCAACAGCTTGATTGCTGTAACTTGATTGGACCTTAATTAGATTCAGCCAGCTCATGTCACTTTTTACAACAATGGCAGTTTACGAGTTAAAGGATCTTCTAAACCTTTAATAAAACCAAAAACATTTTGAGTGTTGTTAAATAATGTTTATGTAGCTGACACCAACATCAATCTTATAAGGCCAACATGCCGTACTAGCCAGAGATCTTTTTAATTTTGTTGATTATTATACATGTTGATTGAAACACTTAGGTGACATACAAGACTCCAGTTCCTACAGGGGAGGTATTCTTTGCTGAGACGTTTGATGATGGTTCAATGGGACGGTAAGAGTCAAGCCATTTGAAAATATGCACATGTACATCATACTGGCTGTTCTGATTTGTCCTGTTTGAATTGAAATGTCCTACTTTTCCAGGTGGCACTTGTCTAAAACTATGAAAGAAGATGTTGATGATGACATTGCAAAATATGATGGTTTGTACCTGAGTTTAAGTGACATTTCTTCTTTTTCTTTATCTGCTCTTTTGTTGTATATTTATTAGTGGTGGGACTCGATTAAGGAAATTGATCTAACTAATTAGAGGCTTTGTATTTAATTAATCGCATATCAATATTTGACATGAGGAGCAACATTTTTCAATTTAAATGGATTTTAGTATTTGACTGAATTGTGGTTACCTTTTGTTGAACTCCCCAGGCTTATACAGAAGACTTAAGATCTTAAGTCATTCCTTGTCAGTGTCGTCAATAATGTGTGCAGTCTCACTATCATAATCTGTATTGCTTACCGAGGTCCAAAGATCCTCACTCACAGCAACACATTCAGCTTACTCCAATAAATCAACTTTCGTTTGTTTTTCTGTCATATAGCTGATGAATTCAGTTTGAAATTGTAAAATTTCGGCCCACCAAACCCAGCAACAACTTCTCTTCAGCAGTTTCCATGGTTTGCTTGTGTTGTGTCCTGTGTATCAGTATCAAAGATTCTAGAGTGCTCTGCTCTAGAATCTTTGATCAGTATTCCAGGTATACCAAGAACTTGTGTGAATGTGAGTAACGTTCTGCGCTGTTTGGAATGCAAAACTAAATTGTGATAAATGCGTTATTTTTTTGTCACACTATTTTTCTTGTAATTAATTAATCATAATTAACACAATAAAGTCCCAGCCCTAATATTTATTGTTGGGTGTGATTATTATCGGCTTATCTGGATGATAGACAATAATTAGTTTAATTGGTTTAATTATTTGTCATGTACAGTAAGGGCTTTTTTGAAGCTACTGTGTAACTAAGAGAGCCATTCTCTCATCAGGCAAATGGGCAGTGGAGACTCTGAAGGAAAATAAAGTCCCTGGAGATTTTGGTCTGGTACTGAAGTCTCGAGCAAAACACCATGCCATTTCTGCCATGTTGGACAAACCATTTGTTTTCAAAGACAAGCCGTTGGTTGTTCAGTAAGTGCCCCACTGCTCCTAAGAGAGTTTAGCTGACTGTATGATCACTGCCATAGAGATGTTGGCCTATTAATCATGAACTGTGTGTCTAGATATGAGGTGAACTTTCAAGATGGCATTGACTGTGGAGGTGCTTACATCAAATTGCTGACTGATTCAGCAGATCTAGATTTGGTAAGTTGAGAATTACTCTTGACATTTACTGAGTTTCGTAGGCTTATTCTTTACAAGAGAGTAGCCTAGTGGAAATTGTTCTGAAAACCACCTTCACATTTTCACACATTTTCTGGTCCAATTTTTGCATGATACCCCCAAGTGGAGTTTGACACTACACTCCTATTTATATCGACTGCAGTTATTAATAGAGAGAGATATGGACCAACACAATGCATTTGTACTGTACTCGACAGTTGAAACATATGTAAATGTAGATAGGTCATAGTTTGAAGGACAAGTTTGTTTGTTTTTTTTACACTCAAAGCCTTGTGTCTGATCATTTATGATGAAACACAATGGTCTTTCCTAAAACGCATTAAACTTTAGTTTGTAAAAACATGAAACTCACCGAGTCGTCAGTAATGTTCACTGATAGGCTGACACAAAATTCGCTGCAAACTGTATAGTTTCCAACAGATTTTTGACCATACATTTGCAAACGTGGACCTATTTTTTCAAATGTCTCACACCTGTACCCTTCTGCCTAAGAATTTGAAGCAGTACAAGTAATGATGGAAGTTCAGTGAACATTACTGACCACTGTAATGTTCGTCAAAATTTTAATCTTAACCATTGTATTTCATCATAAACGATCAGAAAACAAGGCTTTACAGGTAAAAAAAACAAACTTTAATGCTAACGTTTGTAATGATTATGAGGACAGCATAACCATAGCACTGCGCTCTATGCTTGGTTCTATTGAATTGGATCTGTCAGACAGGTTCTGAACTCTGTCGGATTCTCTCTGCACTCATTCAGACGCTTTCACCTGCGGTCTATATATCCTCATAGGAACTGACTGAGTATCTATAGACTACAATCGCACCAATGTATAGGCAAATTTAGAGATGTTCTCTGTTTTCATAGCAGATTCCCGTAGTGTGGTTTTGATTGACTGTTTGTCCTTATTTGTTTGTTTCCTCATGATGCAGGAGCAGTTTCATGATCGCACACCATATACTATTATGTTTGGGCCTGACAAATGTGGTGATGACTACAAGCTGCACTTCATATTCCTGCACAAGAACCCACTCAACAATGACCTGGAAGAAAAGCACGCTAAGAGGGCAAACGTAGACCTTAAAAAGTTCTACACTGATAAGAAGACTCACCTCTACACATTAGGTAAGTCAACCACTTTATAATAACCTGTTAACTCAAGTGCTTTTTTGAAAAAACTGCAAATGATTCTTCCAAAATTGAGATGAACTGCAGAAGATTTCTCTACTGCTGTGCTTGTTTGACTTTGTTTCTTTGTTTCTCATTTGAACTTTCTTAGTGCTCAACCCTGACAACAGCTATGAGATTTTTATTGACCAGTCAAGTGTGAGCCAGGGGAGCCTCCTCAATGATGTTGTTCCCCCTGTCAATCCTCCAAAAGAGGTTGACGACCCCAAAGACCGTAAACCTGAAGACTGGGATGAGAGAGCCAAAATCCCAGACCCAGAGGCCATGAAGCCAGATGACTGGTGAGTTGATCTGATCTAGTATAGTGAAAACATTATTTAGTGGCATGTTTATGTGCATTAGCAGAAAAAAATATAAAAATATACACATAGTTAGACGGTCTACCAGTTGGTTTATGGTTTCTGAGTTGTATATTCCAGTAAGGATAATCTATGACTCTGACAGTGTCATTGTGTTGAGTGAATAATGTGATGTTGTTGAATGGGTAATGGCTACTGAGGGTATCATATGTTGTTATGTCCCCGCTGTAGGGATGAGGAAGCCCCAGCTATGATGGAGGACCCCACCGCTCTGAAACCAGAGGGCTGGCTGGATGATGAGCCAGAGCTGGTGGCTGACCCCAGCGCTGAGAAACCAGATGACTGGTATGGCTAAGAGGCCACCTTGTTTAGGCCAAAGACCTGACTGCTCTTGAAAGGGAAAATATTACACCTTTTATCTATTTTCTACTTTTGAAATGTGCATTGAGGGCTTTCTTTAGTGTGAAACAGGCTGAAATGACCATGAAATGGCAGCAGAATATGAAGAAACAAGTTTTCCTGTCATGAAAAAAATGCCTGCTCTATGTTGTCTTGGATGTCTATGGAAAGTAGTGTGCACATCCCATATGGCAACTCACTAAATGCAACTAAGTGGAACAATGCATTGTGGTTCCGTGCAATACTACTCATTTGCACATAATTCCGGGTGGCTCTTTTTTTTTTGATTGTGCTGTAGTATTCCTAGTGGTGTTGTCAGGAAGGTGTGATCATTCTTCCGCAGGGATGAAGAGATGGATGGTGAGTGGGAGGCCCCTCAGATTCCCAACCCTGCATGTGAGATGGCCCCAGGATGTGGAACCTGGAAATCCCCCATGGTGAACAACCCCCACTACAAGGGAAAATGGAAGGCGCCCCTTATTGATAACCCGAACTTCCAGGTAAACAACTGCAGACATTGTTTTACACTACTTGTACTAACATTTCAGTGCTTTTGTTTGTTTGTTTGTTTTTCCATGCTGACAAGAACCACACCAAAGTCAGTTCAGTGATTAGAACAGCTAACTTCCTGTTTATATGTTGCACTCCTGTGAGTTCAGTTCAGGAGATTTGCACAAGTGTCCCTTAACGCAGCAGTCCCTCAGCGCAATGTATTACTTTTGACGGTGAGACAAAATAGATGCAGTTGCAGCCTATGTTTGGACACTAAGAACTAATGTGTTTACCACTGCAGTGTGTTAATACTGACATGAACAAGTCTTTGCTCATTTTAACTGGTCAAAATGTTTATGGTAATTGAGTACCATGCAGCAAAAGTGACCCAAAAGAGCAGGTGGATTAGTGCTTTTACAGGGAAGTTCTCAGTACATTAATTCATTAGACACCATTTCCACGTCAAAACATGGAAAAATTAAGCAGCAGATTCAAGATTCAACCTCAGTTATGTTTCTATTTGTGAAAGCCTATAAAATTTCTCAAATTATTTATGATTCACTGCACCATGATAATATATAAGTAAATACTGATAATATTGATGTACTGTGTAATTACAGTATATCAATATTAAACATCTATTCTCGTAATATTATATCTATTCTCATAATATTATGATGACACCAGTATATGTATATGTACAGCACTATACATGCTTCCAAAGTCCACAAAGCCCTATGTATGTGCATTGTCCAGGGTACATGGACTCCCCGTAAGATCCCCAACCCAGACTACTTTGAGGACCTGCACCCTTTCCGTATGAGTGCCTTCAGGGCTGTTGGGCTGGAGCTCTGGTCTATGACGTCTGACATCTACTTTGACAACTTCATCATCACCTCAGAGAAACCTGTGGCTGATCGCTGGGCCTCAGACAGCTGGGGGCTAAAGAAGCTGGTGGCCAGTGCCAATGAGGTAATTGCAAGACACATAAACACACACACACACACACACACACATACCTTTTACACAGATAAGTTTGAATTGAAATGTAATGAAATGGCTGTACTGTGATGACAAATCATTGCTGGTGTTAATTAATGTCAGCAAGTATGTTTAATGAAGATGTAACCATTTTATAAAAATCTGCATGTTATGCAAAAAACTGCTGAAAGAAACACGCCACAGCTTTACCACTATCTTACTATCTTCTTTTCCATAATCACAACAAGTTGATGCCTACCCCAGTTATCTCAGTGCGTGCGCTCAAGCCGTCCGAGTTCCATTGGCTGTGCTAGCTCTAGCTTTAAGGCTCAGTCATCTAATCCATTCCAAACAGGGCCCGAAGTTAACCTCCATGTTTTGCCTATTGCCTATTGTTACGGTCGGCTAGATACCAAAACGCTACATAGAGGAACACGGGCAACAAATAACACCACATCATTTATTGAAGCAAAATAATACGATTGAAAATTATTGAGACAAATATTACCAAAATCGAGTGTCTAGTGGAAAATGAATGTTGGCATGTGTGTGCAAGTGTGAGCGATGTATTCGTCAGAAAGACTAAAGTGCGGGTGCAGGAGGCCTGCAAGAGTGCAAAAGGTCCTAATGGGAGAGGGGGGAAAACTCCCTCCATAGCCATCCCTTAATGCACTACTTGATTCAATCACCCCATCCAGTGCACTTAGGAAGAGGCCTAATGTGGGCATGTATAAATAGCATGTAACATGTAACTGTGGTGAGGCAGAATAAGACATGGCTACATTTTAAGCAAACACTGTAATTATTCATTTGTATCAACTTAGAAAATCATCACGTCTGATTTTGGTTCACCATACTTGCGTTAAACTATTCATGTAGTTGTTGAGGGTGTTTAGTGACTTCTAACTTTAGCCCTGACTGGTACAAATTGGATGAATGAGCCCTAAAGATAACATCAACAACGGAGCCCAGACAGACGGCTTGAGCGCATGCTCTGAAACAACTGAGGAAGGCATCAACGAGTCTAAGTCTAGGGAAGAATACGGTTGTAAAGGGTTGTGTGTTCCTTTACCATACTATCACTGTTTAAAACCATTCTAAGCAATCCAGATGGACTGGAATTAGAAGTACACACACACACACAGACACACACACTCCCACACTTTGAGTTGTGTATCTTCCAGAGTGTGGTGACACACACTCTTGCACACTTGTGACTTTGCTCCCGTCTCTGTGTGTCCTCTAGCCGGGCATGCTGAATCAGCTGATAATGGCTGCTGAGGACAAGCCTTGGCTGTTGGTTATTTACATCCTGACAGTGGGTTTTCCCATCGGCCTTGGTGTACTGTCCTGCTGGCCAAAGGTAAGAGAGCATTTACAGGGCAATCTGGCTAGTTTCCAGCTACATCATCTTGGGGTTTGGACTAATGAAAAAAAAAACCTGTTAATTTTACAAAACTCATAAGTGGTACTCTGTGCATGATCAAAGGACTAAACTGCCACAAACCTGTGAGCATTAAATTGGTGAGGTGAGGTGTTTCTTTTAAAATATTTTGGTTTTGTTTCTTTGTTACAGAAGGCAACAGAGGACTATGTCTACAAGAAGATGGACACCCCAAAAACAACAAACGTGAAAGAAGAGGAGGAGGAGGAGGAGAACGAGCAGGCTGACGGAGAGGCAGGGGAAGAAGGGGAGGAGGAGGAGGAGGAGGAAGAGGCAGAGGAGAAAACTGAAGCTAAAACAGCTGAAGCCAAGGGAGATTTGGGTAAGATTTGGGCCACAGGAGAGATATGGGTAATTTCTACAGTCACTGACCAGATGCTTGGTCACAGTGTCTTTGCTGTGCCACTAGGATAAGTAAAAACCAGTACTACGGCAAGGACTGCTTGATTATGGCAAAAATCTTGATTATTTTGCTCAATATTGGGATCATGCTTACCGCATGATTACTCCGTAATTTTGGAAACAGTATCCATTTGTAGACAGAAAACAGGGTTTAAGGCTTTTTCTTAATGTAATTGAAAAGAAAGAAAATCATCTTCAGCAAAACTCTTCTGCCATGTCAGTCAGTTAATTGTAAATGTTACCTGTTCACAAGCAGGATGGTGACTGGATGTTTATTCTGTAAAGCTAAGGAGTCCAACTCTAAAAGTAATCATGACAGTACTTTTTCAATTATGCTATTTCTTAATGGTTGGAAAGCATAATCACGATGAATCAACCACTTTGATGAATTGCACAGCCTTTGCTACAGCTGATTTCTACTGTCCTGTGACCAGTCATTGTATGGGCAGCTGTTAGCTTCCAGATGTGAAGAATGGTGCGTGTCAGACATGCCTGTGTCTTCATGTTTTCATATTGCCTTGGGTTAGCATAAAGTATACTTTGTCAGTAATTTTTATGTTTTTAATGTTGATGTTTGATGTTTAAGTGACCTTGCTAGAGCATTGACCCACCACACACACATTGTGTTCATTTGCAGAAGAGAAGCTTGATGAGGAAGAGGCAGATGCTGGAGAGATTGCAGGAGACGTCCAGAATGGAGAGGAGGAGGAGGAAGGCACCAAGTCCAACGGCACACCTTCAGATGATGAGGTGTGTTGGAAAAGAAGCATTTCATCTCCTCAACAGACTCAGTCAGGCTTTTGATGTTTGTGTGTTTCCAACACTGCTTGAGTTTAGTGTTACTTAACAAGGCTTGTATGTTTCTGTTTGTCATTGCCCCCCGTTTGTCAGATGAAAGAGGCTGATGAAGGGGTCCACAGCACTGGGGATGGGATGAAGCAGACGGTCAGGAAACGTAGAGCACGGAAGGACTGAAGGACCGAAAGGACACTGAAAACCCTTCACTCACTGCAACCCCCCCTCTCTCCCTCCCTCCCTCCCTACACCCTGCATGTCTGTGGTGGATTCATCTGCCCACCTGCATGCAGGCTTTCTGTTCCTTCTCCCCCTACTAGATTTTGTCAGCTCCATACTTCAAGCGTCCATCCTCATTCCCTGTTTACACAGTTAGAATTCACCACCAACAATGGAATTTTATCTGCTGTGTTGTAAGGCCCAGTAAGTAAGATTAATGAAATGGTACATTTTAGAATTAAAAAAAAAAAAACTGAAAAAATATTCAAGGGGATAAAATACATTTCAGTTGTTTTCAAGATTACCTCTAGGATTCATGTTTGTTTTTTAACTTATTCAAGAAGGTCAATGTCTTGTTCTTACTAAGTTACTTGAGTTACTTGAGATGCACTAATGTGTAACTTTTAGAAATGTCCTTTTTATGAAAATGCAGTTCTTCTGAAGTTAGGATGTTTATTTGTCACTTGCAATATAATATGTTGCCACTACTGTCTGATTTCTGAGCCAGGGCATGTGAAGCCTTTACATTGCCTTCTGAACAAGCATTTCTTATAGTTTTTGTTGTCCTTCAAATCAAGTGTTATGTACAGGCATTTATGCTCTAGCTTTTTCTAGTTCGCGTTTCTGCCCACTCAAGGTGGATCCCTGTTTGCAAACTTGTACATGGCTCTTGAAAATAAATATTTAATATAAAAAGAATTGGCAAGTCTACTGTGTATCAATGTGAGATTTTCACAAAGCAAAGAGGCACACACAAGACGTTGCTCACAAACACAAAAATGCATCTAACATAAATTATGCAATTAGTCTCCTTTATGTAGTTTTGTTATTGCTTACACATAAAGAAGATGCTAAATAATTTAGCTGTCAGGGCTCATTAAATTCAGACATTGTGAAAGGCCAAAGAATAAAATTTTATTAAAACAAAAGTGTTCTAGGCAATATAAGTTTTTTTTTTTAAATGTACACATCTATGCACAAGGCAGTTTCTTTCATACAATGAATGTGTCAGAAGAAACATTACAAACCAGGACATTAGTAGTGTTTACAGGCGACCTGTCAAGTCACCTCTTCACTCGTGTGTAGGGATTAATCCACTAATGGTAGAACTTGGGAGGCAAGTTTTTCTTTCATTATCAACTGTCCTCCCCTCAAATCCTGAAGAGTAAGACATGCAAAATGCAGACCCATATAAAGGATTAGGAGCCCTGTATGCAGAGCGATGCCACTCAATTTTGAGTTTTCCACCCCCGTCTCTTCCACACAGGCTTTGAAAATAAACATTTCTTTCACTTTTACCCACATTCGTGTAAGGCTAGTCAAGAATCTTCAGTTCGGGTGCACTGTATAATTCTGGCCATTAGACACCACAGCAAACACGATTCTGTACACCATTCTCTACAAGTAAAATCCCTTTTTCTTATCTTAAATTCATGCACATTTTTGTTGCAACCCACATGCTGAATAGAGGGGGTTAGGTTTTGTGTGAATTCTGAAGTCTGTGGGAAATACAAATGTCAAATATTTGAAAACTGCAGTCTGGAAAATCAGATCGATAGTCTCACTTCTCAACGCTTATTTTTGTGCACTTTAAAGTAACCATTCACAATTCATCTGCCGACATACATCCTGTGATCAGCTCTTTAGCATTTCTTACTGTGATCATTCTACTAAAATCAAAATTCCTAGGTACTGAGATGTAACAGACATGTGGTAGGAATTATTTTGATTGGCTCCAACTTAATTAACTCTACAACATATTTGACATACACCTGTACTGGCTCCTGATAACTTTTTCCTCAACCTTGACACAATAATACTGTTGATCTTGTGGCTGGAAATACTCAACTCTACCCACATGGAATACATTACAGAACAAATGTACGAAAAGAATAATAAAATAATCAATGACATAATAAATAACAGTAAACATACAAAAAACAACACAAGTGACAGTAGAGTGAGGAGGGTCATGACTGCGTAAACAGGGTCTCACACTGAGGCCAAGGAGTCTGCTGAGGGTACTGAGAAAGGAACTGGAATAACGAGAAGTGGGAGGTTCCATCGACCCCCTTCTTTTACTATTCATTCACTATTATTTCCGCTTGCCTTTGGTGTCAGTGGTCTGGAACACGCTGGAGGCAGACATGAGGTTCTCAATGTACTGGCCAAGAACCTGGTTCTCTGACTTCAGCTTCAGGTTCTCCTCCTTCACTGCGTCTACTCTGGCTGAGAGGTCTTGATGAAAAGACACAAAGGTGATCAATTAGACCTTAGACGTTTAAGGCTTTAATGTTGAGGCAGGCTATATAAAACATTGCATCAACACTGTTCTCTTCCCCTAAACATTCTCACATAGTAACCAGAAAGTGGTATGCTGCTATTTATCACAGACTGCAAGATTAGGTGTTCTAGGCATGCATTGGTACTGACAGAGATGCAACTCTGCTTACTGTTTGCAAAGGGTGTAACAGCCACTGAGGTGTTCTGATATACTGATTAAATGTCAGTATAATATGTCAGCCAATCAGAAAACAGTATTTTGTTTCACCAGGCCATAAATTAGGATAAAGGAACTACAGTGCTTTTGGTGTGTAATGTGAGTGTTATAAACATAGGCTACCAGTAATATTTGGCCATTCTTATGAACGTACAGACATGTACAGAATCTGCAAATCATTTTGTGTCTCTTGTGTCATTTGACCACAAGTCACATCAGTTACACAACACGTGAACATCAGGTCATATCAAAGTGAACAATCGTTATGGACCACCTGAAAGATATTGTCTAGCGGTGAAATCAATAGCATAAATGCTTTTTACAGCCATCTCACATCCATACAAACACTTTTAGACAACTCTCTAAGAGGTCCTCGGTTGGGTGAGCCATTTCCTTTGGCCTGATGCATCAAAATGGACCATTAAATAGTTAAGTGCATAAGAGCTTAAGGAAAGGAGAACTCAGCAGTGTTGAGATAAGCAGACAGCAGGAGAGACAAGCTAAGAAAAGGCTGCTCAGAAAAATGACAATGTCAAAGCTTCCTTAAATCGGTGAAAGGTACACAGAGATGTCACACCAACTCAAATACCACTACAGCAAAACAAAATGTTGCTCCCTAAAAGTACCATAACGTGTTACATAAATTCACCCTTGAATCAGTGTTTTACAGCAGGTAGGTCTAATGCTCTATGTTACAACCGTGTGTGTCCTTATTGTATTGACATACACGTCATTGATGAGGCAAATGCGGCTTTGTTCTTACCTTCCAGTGTGTGTTGTAGCTCTAGGACCTGATTTATGAGCCTTGTCTTTTCTTCCAGCTCCACCTGATTCTCCACATCCCCTAGCATGAGAAAACACATCTCAAAGTGATACAAATGATCAGACACTAGAAACATCTACAAACACAAGTACGCTATAGTATGTATGCAAGTATGTGGAGCTTTAAACGAAGTATATACCATCCAAGTCGCAGTTCATGATGGTGAATTCGTTGTCGTTTCTGGAACGCAATGCTGCTGGACCACTATCAGCTGAAAAAGAGAAAAGGAGGTGACTAAACAACGTAACAAAGTTACATGGCCAGGAATGTAGCACATCTTGACAAACACTAATTTCAAGCAAGTGCAATATTTACTTGTAACGAGAACGTTAGGCTGCTAACGTTGCTGTATGGATTAAGAGCTCAGCAGCTCGGTTCACCATCTATCACTGCGCTGGCATAACTTTAGATAACTGGAATGACATCTTACTCCACAGGATGTAAAGTAACGTTGGGTCTAAACCGAGTTAGCCACATGCTAAAAAAAACAACAGTAGCAGCAAAGTTAGCATGTTCATGAATTAGGCTACTTACTGCTGATTGTCAATGGGAACATGATTAGTGCATTAATATTAGAACAGAAGTGCGTCGTTAACATGAATTCCAAACGAGTGTAAATGTGCTGTTTCATTATTGAGGCTTTTGTTGGTTAACATCTGACTTGGGCGGGGGCGAAGTTAGCACAACAGCTCAACCAGAAGTCTGTAGCGATAGCTAGTCACCCTAGCGATTGCCACCTTGCAAATGCAACCATCACGAATGTTATTTCCGTATTAATAACATATGACAATCACACTAGGCAGTCAGTGTAGCTGTGTAGCTGTGTAGCAGTGTTAGCGGACCCTAACACAAAACTAATTGTAGGTGTAGCTTCCTGATATATCTGGCGAGATAGCTAAACATAGCTTTTCTTTCCAGACCTGGAAAGCGTTTCACGCTGGCTGTCTGCTAACTCAGGTCGTAGCAACTGCTAGCCAAGTTAGCCCGGTAAAACTGCTAAATGATCATGCTCCAGTAGATAAATCTGATAAATTGTTATGCCATTGGTTAAAATTCAGATGGTATATTTTTATCGATTTCGGTAATACAGATAACGTATTCCTTACCGTTGGTTTTAATCTTCGTAAAGCTAAAGCACCGTCCCAAATCAACACACACACAACTGATTCCTCCAACACAACCAATGACACAACAATCTACGTTAACGTTACCTCATCCTCCCACCAAAGTGGTGTAATCTCGAATTTCCGATAGATGGAGACAGAGTCGGGCCATCTGTATACCGTAGTAAATATATACCATGTACAGTATCTACAAAAACTGTAGCCATTGTTTTGAAAAAACAACATGTGATTTATGATGACAATAAACACAACATATGAGTAGATTATATAAAATTGTTGTAGACTTATTGGGCAAGATCAATACTTCACATATACAGTAAAACACATGAGTCTATCGAAACTTTTGAATTAGGACATTAGTGCCACCTGGTGGAAACTGATGTTAACTGGACATTGTCATTGCCGAAGGTCAAGCCTGAAGTGTTCCATCATGAATGTGTGCAATTGAGACGAAAACGTGCAAATTAACATAATAATAAGAAGAAGGAAAAGAGGAACAAGAAGAATTGTGGTGTTTTAAGTTGTGACTACTCAAGGAAATTACCTCATCATATCTACAAATCTGTATTTCAGGTGTAGGCCTATATGACATGGCATTTCAGGTGTCTATTTTAATTAAACACATAAATAGATTAGGCCTAAATTATATGTCAGAACTTCAAACAGACTTTTGTCAGACTACATTAACAGAAATATGAAAATTCAAGTTAACCTACTCTACAGCCTTGATACTCTAAACCTGTATTCTTGATGCCCGTATGTTATATTTATGTTATGTCCTTAGTGCAAGGTCACTGGGCTACAACGTAAAAGTGTGCTTTAATTATGGGTGTACATTAAGACAGCTGGCAAAAGCATAGACAAGATAAAATGTTACTGCATGGATTATTTTTAGCAAAGCCAGACCTATATTTTGTAGTCAACATAAATTGTGTTTTTGGCCAAAATATTCTCACTGAGGCGAAGGCTCTGGAGAGTAAGAATAGAATGAGATCTGATTAACCAGAATGCGTGTTTCATAGCCTATGCTCTGTACACTGGTGTGTTTTTAGATTGCCATGATTTACTCCATCCTACTTTTTAAACTCAAACCATACTGCTTATATCTGTATGCCCCAGATCAAAAATAAACGCTACACCCAATTCTTAAGCGATTTAGTCTAAAAGGAATCCTCTCTTCTTTTGCATGCATTAGCATTAAAGCCCACTGGAGAAGGAGCCCAAGTAGGCTATTCAGTGTAACACATTATAACCAGTGGTCTGTTTAGGGCTGTTAGTGTATTTTGTTATGTGTTATGTTTCACCTTCAGTTAAATTGATAGATAGCCTAATTTATTTATTCTATAAGAAATTCAGGACACTTTGGTGAAATGTGATTACATTTTATCACGAAGCAAAAACTCTACTGTCTTGAAACCTGTTTACATAAGAGCACTGCACGATGTTCATACTATACGTGTTCCACCTCAGGTGAACCTGCCATAGAGGCAGCAGCTGACTTACCTAAGTCATCTGCCAGGGATATGTTGGTAAAAGTTCCATCCTCATCATCCACTTCCCCTTCCATTGTGGATCTTCTGTTAGAGTCTAGTCAGTACTGGAACTGCAAACATGTAGTTCATTAACTGTTAACACTCTTTCTTTCTCGCTCTCTCTTTCTCTCTCACTTTCTGTCTTCCTTCCTGTCTTTCCCAGGCCTGCAGAACACCTGTTGCCTTCCAACCACACCCTCTGAATTATTCACTGTAAACACAGCACAACAACTCACTGGACCTGTGGAGTGGTTCAGGTGACACCGTTGTCACGGTGACAATGTGGGATTGTGGGACATAAGGTTCAGAGTTCACTCACTTGCTTTTCATTCTCTCTCTCTCTCTCTCTCTTTCTATCTGCTATCATGAAACATTAACCAAAGCGTGCCTTTTGTCTGGTGTCTGAAACAAAACAAGTCTTGTGTCAAGGTTCCTTCAGGTCTATTCTTCCTTGTACTTCCTCTTTCTCTACCCCTTTCCTCTACATAGTCACTCACTGGCCTCTGCCATAGTAAGCCCTGATACCTGTCTGTCAGACATATACCTGCTCCCACTGGCTCCGGAAAACGTATATGCTAAAATGGACTGGCTGTCTGGAGCAGGGCAATTTATTTATAGGGCCTTAAATATGGAAAGGGTTCTCTGTGTGGTTATGTTTGGTTGTTTAGACACCAGGGGGACCTCTGGATATGGTGAGAACAGTGTAGATAGATCGATAGATAGATAGATAGATAGTTAGATAGATAGATAGATAGACAGATAGATAGATAGATATAATCTTGTAGTGAACACACACCAACCCAGAGTAGTGGGCAGCCATTGCTGCAGTGCCCAGGGAGCAGTGAGGTTAGGTGCCTTGCTCAAGGGCATGGATGAGGGAGAGGTGTTCAACGACTCCTGTCACCCATGTTTTTCTAGTTTCCATTTACCAGTTGGGGATTGAAGCGCCCACCCTTCAGTTACAAGTGCGAGTCCCTAATGGTAGCTGCCTCAAGTAAGAGTACACTGATTGTAACAAATGTCCTAACTCACTTATGTCCTATTAACCAACATTTAAGTTGTTTTAGTGAACCTAAAGTAAATGAAATGACGTTGCTATTGTATTAGTATCATACTGTTATTTGTGTCCCATGTAGTTAAGATAACCTGAAAGCTATTTAAAGAGTTGATTAGAATAAGTGATGGAACAAGTTTGGTAATAAAACTTTTCATTTGAGATTTAAAAATATGTATAAAAAACATATATATATATATATATATATATATATGTATATATAATTTCTGTAGGCATTTGAACTGTATTTGGAGTGTATATTGGTTAACCAGTCCTCTTTAGTCTCCTGTGACTGTATTGGCTATAGCTAAGAATAAAGTCAAGTCAAACACAGTCCTTTTGCTCATCTAATTAATTGATATTCTTGGATGCGGTGATCTCTTTACAGCAAGCCCAGTCATCCTGCACCAGGCCACAGCATGAGTCTTCTTAAAAGTGTCACTTGGCCAGCATGGAGGTGGCCCCACAGAGCCGGGCGGCCATTGGTATTTACAGGCCAGTGATTACCCGGCAGCGGGCCGTGCTCAGGGCACACGTTAATGAAAACCTGTCCGAGTGGAACACTCCTCCCCCACACACGGACGGACAGACGGAGGATGGGAGAACCTGACGGACAGCACACTGATGGGTTCAGGGAAAAGGCTGGCCGAGCCAACGCTCAAGACTTAAAACAAATAAAACTCACCCTGCCAGCACCTGCACACTTGTATTGTTTGCTCACTGGCATTGTAGTCAGAAGTACAGGAATGAATCTAACCATGTCTTTGTGTCCATTTTTTTCTCATAGTTACAAAGACACAGACTACTTGCACTGTTCTGTAGTTCTGACTCTGCACTGCACATTCATCCACATGTTCTCTTCCTCTAACCTTCCTCGGAGCAATCTAGAAGGGAATGAATCCCAACATGTGCCACTGGTTGCTGCTGCAGTTGTTTAGATGTCATACCACCTGATGAATCAGCAGAGCATTGTAAGGGACCCAGGTGGAGCTTCTGGAGGAGAGAGACTTATGTGTGTCCCTTTCTGTGGATTATTATTATCCTTGCCATCGCATGCTACAGTTAACAGATGCCTGTTCCTGGCACAGGATCTCCCTTGCCTATAAAAGAGCGCCACCCCATCTGCCCGTAGGTTTGTCTGGCACAGAAAGCCGTGCCACTGCCAAAGGGCAACAGCCAGGAATGAGACTAGTTTTATTTGCTGAAGGAAGAAAAGGGGAAACAATGTTCCCTCTTTGCTGATTGCTACCAGGAGCATGGAAGCCATTGTAGTAACACAGTAATAAGACATGTTGTAAAATATGCTCATATGCATGGCAGTGTGTAATGTATGTAATCATCTGTTCATATGTATCTTGCATTTGTATTTTGCTATGGAGAATTGAGGTAGAATGAAGAATAGAATAAATAAAAACGACTGTAGCTCAGGAAGAAGAGAGCAAGTAAACATATATGTTGTACATGAATTTTTTTTTTACATAACTGCCATATTACCTAAAGCCTGCATAAGCTGTTACACAATTGGGTGTGGGGGGAGTATAACTAATTCAGGTGTTGCTATAGATGTGGGTATTGATAAGAGAGTTCACAACACAAGGGTAGAGGGCTATTTTTTCATGAATTGCCCTCATCAATGTAAAATAAACATGTTATGTTGTAACTCTGTGCTTACAAATGACTGCTCCTGAACATGCACAGCAAACTATACTGATCAATTTCTAGCTACATCCTTATCAGTATAATGCAAAACTAACTCTTTCTGCTGTACTGTGGAACTAATCAGTTTCTATACCTTTAAGTAACAGCCCCAACATGACTGCAGCACATCCAGTACACAAAGACCACTAGGGGGCAAAGGTGCCCTCACACCCACCTTGTGGCGAGCCGAAGCTGGGGAGGAGTTTCAGAGCCAGCCCGGGTAGATGGAGCTGAGATGTCCAACCGTGGTCCAATCTGCCAATGCATCATGCAGTATAGCCTATATATACACCACAGCTGAGTCCTAGGGGAGATGCATTATTAACAGGGTGAACCAATGATGGTTTTATTTCCTTCACTTAAAGAGTAGCAATTCCCTGACTATGCGGTTATAAGCTGCTCTGATAAGCTGTTACGTGAACAGATTAACAAAGTCATTAGCTTGAAGCCTGGCTGTTGTGTCTTTGTCTGTTTTTGCTGTAAAGTAGCAGCAGGATTTAAATCAGCTTCATAAATCAAAATGACTATCTTGTCCTACCTGCACAAACATAGGCAGCACAGGGATAGGCATCCTGCGTGCGGACATGAGAAACATCTCCTCATCTCTGTGTTGTGAGGAATCTCTCTTGATGGAGGGGGATGATAAAGGCCTTTCTTTAGGCCACTGCAACATCAGAGGTCGTAAAAGTGGCTTTGTTCTTTGGGTCATAAACCATCTTATCTGTGGTAGCTATTTTCACTCTCAGTGGATGGCCTCCTTTATCACTAACAAGAAAAAGGAGGCGTTGTGTGCGTGTTACTGTGTGTGAATGAATACATGTGTCTATTTAAAAAACTAGAGAGAGAAGGATGAGGAAGAGGAGGAGGATGGATATTGCCATTCAGTTCACTGGGTAACAAATATTTTTTTTTTTTACTTACACTGCTTCATTTAGATATCAAAGTGTGTCTGGGCACAGAGACTATTGTAATAGCATACTAGATGCTCCATCAGTTCAGGTGTGTGTATATCTATCCATGGGTTTGTTTGTGAAGGAGAATGATCATTTGTTTTGTGGCATGGTACATTGTTGGTATGTTAGGGCAGTCAGACAGGAAATGTGGCTGTATGCATGTTGTTGGAGGGTAAGTGGCTGGTTGAGGTGTTAATGTGTTTGAACAGCCGCATACAAATGCCACCTTTTTCTTTCCCTCTCTCGCTCACTCTCTGTCTCGCTCTTTCTGTTTGTTGGGCTTCCAGACTCAGGGAGGGGTGGCCCTGGAGACACGTCAGGAAGAGGTGTGGGAGGGGTTGCCCTGGCGACAACTCAGGAAGTGGCGGCTGTCTCCAGCAGTGGGGTTGTCCATGCAGATGACTGCAGTGACCTGTTGCTAGTCGCCTCCCAACAAAGAGCCCTCCACCCCAAACTCTCATTCCAGTACTCACATACAGAAGACCCGCACCCCCTTCTTCCCATCAGAAAAAGAGTAAGAATTGTGTGAAAACTGTACAAATTTGTTCTGCAAAACATTAATTTGAATTTTCCTTCAAATTAACATTAAAGGAGTTATGTGTAAGATTTCATAGCTTAAAATATCCCAAAATGCCTAGAAACCTCCTCAACAGCACATGAAGAGACAATTGAAGGGAGGAGTGAGCCTAAACTGTGTGAGAAAATATAAACATAAAAAAACAATCAAATGCGACATTATCTAGCAACTCTGACTACACCTTTAAAAACGAAAGTGAAATCCAAAATCTGCATGACCCCACTGTAATAACAGCCAATAGTTTCATATTCCACTGTCCATATGTCTGAGTTGAGTGTCTAACTGAAGAGAGCACAATCCTTGATGGTCACTGTTGATAGGTTTGCTTTATGAGTCCACAGTTTCTCAACATATACGACTTTCATCATAACCTTTCTGTACATGTAAACCTTCACAAGACACACAGACACAGACACACACATACACACACACACTCCACACAGGACAAGAGTATTCATGCCCCAACACCATCCACTTCCCCCTCTTCACGTATAGTCTACGAGCACTTTACCTTGGTCCTCTCCTGTCCTTCATGCTTTGCTCTCTCTCTCTTTCTCTCTCTCTCTCTCTCTCACTTTACTGGTCTGACCCCTTCAGGACAAAGTTCCAGGAAACCCCGCTTCCCAGACCCATCTTTCCAGCCAGTCTTTGCTCAGGTTGCTGTGTCAACTCTGCTGTCAGACACACACACACACACACACACACACATACACACACACACACACACTTCTGTAATAGCCTATGAGTAGTATTCTTACTGAATAATGTGGAATTCAAGGACTCACCCTTGCTGATTTTGTTGCTACTGAGCATACTTGAGCATACTTCAGTTATCATCTGAAGCTCCAAACCTGAATGTGTGTGTGTATGTGTGTGTGTGTGTGTGTGTGTGTGTGTGTGTGTGTGTGTGTGTGTGTGTGTGTGTGCAGAGCAAATATGTCTAAAAGATGTTGGCATTTTAGATCTATCTAATTCTTAGGAGGTATACCATGATCTGAAGAGAATTTGGTTTTGGCAAAAAGCTACAGTGGAAGGCATACAGCACACCATATCAGCTTTATACACCTTCATACACTATAAATATACAACAACTCCAAAGTCTCTGGTCATTTTGTCATACAGAGAGAGTGACTCCAGCTCCAAAGTTCTGCTCCATGGTTTGTGAGGTGTTAGCAGTTATTTTATGAGCTCTCATGCAAGCTCTCCTCTCCTCTGGCTGGTCAGTCTCACCTGGCTCTGCCTCAGGCCCCACCACCCAGTCTACTGCTCTGAGCCCTCACACCAGAGACTATACAGGCAACAAGAGCCTATCTACAAATCACCCATTGTACACTCCTGAGTACTCCTTACAGTACTTAAATCACCTGTCTCACACACCCAAACACAACACCAACCACAGTACACACTGTACAACACTTTAATGTGTGAATCATATCTGAATAGACTGTAAAACACCTCAATACATCGCCAGTCACGCATATATTCACACAGCAACTGAATATCACATCTACACATCACATCAGTTAGCATTAACTGGCAGATTGCAAATTGTTTCTACTTTGTACTAAATGCTGTTGTTCTTACACCTACTGACAGCACCTGGCAGCTTCAAAGAACAGGGATATGGACTGATTGACGTGCTTGGATGACCATCCAGTGTCTCCAGGTACACAGCATACAAAACACACCCCCACACACATCCTTAACACACACTACACAACACACCTCTCTAAACGCCCAATGTTAACCATGCACACCACACACCACTAAAACTACACCACTTTTCTCTTATTAGCCTTCAGGTGAAGTTGTCCACATAACTTATGCATAACTTGAAAAATAGATCTTGTTCTTTAAAATTTTCTAGAGTGGAAGTACAAAGGCATTTGATGAATAGTTAATGAATTAAGTTAATTTGTGTTTTCTGGACTTATTATTTGATAAATGCATAATAAAACAATCAAAGGGAAATTATACATGGTTTTGTACTGTGTCTTAATATTATCCTACAATATATCTTGCTTGACATATGATCCACCAAATCTATTTTCCCATGACCAAGTCAGTGTGACTTTGCAAAATATGAGAGGCTGTAATTAGGGACTTATAAAAGATTGATTTGCCTGTTGAGGTTAGAGCTTCACCTTAACCACTAAGCAAATAATGACACCCAGTCACACACACATACTACCCCCCCCCCACACACACACACATATGAAAATGCAGGTGAAGATGCTAAAACTTCCAAAATGAGCCCTAACAGTTCAGATGCACGCAACATATATCAAGCAACCCTGAGAAGAACAAATGACAAAAGCTTCCTGCATCATTTTGGCATTATGAAAGTTGACTTTGGAGCTAAAGGAGAACTTGGCATGAGTAATGTGTTCTCATCAACACATGGGCCAGTCAGCTGTTTGGCAACGCAATCCCCCTAAGACAGAGCAAGCTGGATTGGCTAGTACTTTAATTATGACATCATGTGGCAAACACAGGTACTAACACCACAAAAACACAGCCCAGGCTCTGTGGAGGAGCCTAAAATAGGCTGTTGCGTGCAAAAATGTCTTGTGGTTGTTGACTCAGGAGATACAGGAGATAATTCAGAATTGTTGACCTTAGAAACACATGCTGGATATCTTCCACAATGACTCTGAAATCTGCCTTCTCCATAACATAGTATGGGCAAAAGGCCAATCATACAATGGTCAGTCTTGCCAGCATGCTACAACTGCTGTGACCCTCTTATGCTAGATGGAAATGCCAGTTGTTTGTCATGTAATCTATTACAAACAAAGTGGCCATAACTTGTTGAGGTCATCCACGTTCAGTTAGCATGTGTTTATATTTAGGTTTCTCATTAGTTATCAGTTAGCATGATCAGCAGGGCCATTCCTGACCTAATAAGATAACAACTCAAAGCGGTGGCATTGACTTGTATTGCTCATCTCTGCCGTCTGTCTCCCCTTCATGCCATGCTTTTCTCTTTCCTTCCTTGTTCAGTCAATTGTGTTTCAAGGGTCCTGGGGCCTCTTCTCAGTTTTCATTCAGTGCTTTTAACTCTGCTATATTGTGTATATGTATTGAGCTGCATTAAGAATGAAAAGCTTTTTAGAGTGCCACTGAATCTGCCCGATCAGAAATACTGCCTTGTACACCCTCTTTAACCATTCTCCAATGCTTAGTTACATACTGTTGCCATACTGTTGCTCCTTTTCCAGGTAGTTAAACAATTCTGTCAAATAGGTTAGACTAGCCATTAGGTTGTGGGTCTTCCCTTATGACAGATCAACTACGGACAACAGGATCAACTGGTTGATTGAATCCTTTTAACTTTCATAACGTATATTTTCCCAGCTGTCTTGTGTTAACATTGAGTTTTAGGGTGTTTTCCACTATCTTTGTAATTGAATGTGTATTTTAAGGTGTTTTCCTTGGTGCCCGCAACCCCCCCACCTCCTCTCTTTTTTTTCGTTCTTGGAGTGTACTTTGATATACACACAGTGGGACCATACTTCTCCAGACTCCTCCTCTCAGGGAGGACTGGAGACGTGTGGTTAATGCATCTTCACCGATCTCCCACCATTCTCTCCCACACACTGTAGACACTGGCCACAGGCCAATCCATATGCTATTTAATTACTGCCTCAGTAGCAACATGAAAATAGAAACTCACTCAGCAAACCTCACCAGCTAATCAGATAAACTACTCTGTGGAAGACTGGGAGAGTGCACCAAAAAGCTATGCCAAACTCCACACACAAAATGGATTTTCACTTCATGACGAAGCATAGACAGTTAGAAAGAAATTAAGGACGCATTCATCCTTTGCACAGTACATGTGTGAGAGAGGAAGGTGAGCTGAGTGCACGCTGGGAGTCACATCAAATACATTAACCCTCAGAGACAGCCAGAGAGACATGGCTCTGAGGGTCACTGGTTGCTGTCTTCTTTACGTGGCCATTGTCTCTGGTCATTCCAAGAAGACGTGTGAGTGGGAGGTTTGGAGAAAGCAAACAGAGCAGGCTTGTGGGTGACCACGCTCTGTGCCCAGACGCAGGCAGGCAGGAGGGACACACGCTGTGGGCCTGGGCCCCGCTGAGCTGCAGTCAGCCACAGCGTTCGCTCGCTTTGCGGTCGGCAAGGGCAGCAGGACAGGTCCCAGACCAGCGGTAAGCGGGGCAGGACGCGTGGAAGCCAAGCCAAGGCCAAGGCCATGAAAGGCATTCTTGCATGACGTCCATGCCACTTATCTTCCACCAAAGACAGGCTAGATGCGGGAGCCAAGCCACAGACATACTGAACGCAGCTCACATGGACACTGGTGTGTTTGGTTTGGATGGGTGTCTGCTGTACATGATTCCATTGTGTTTATGTGTGCGTGTGTGCATGTGTGTGTGTGCGTATGCGTGTGTGTGCCATGGAGAGAAAGAGTTTTTTGAAAATGGATTTAAAGAATTAGCAGAGCGTATAGTCTGAGGTCTCCATTATTGATGTTTACATTTCTTCATTCCTTTCATTGACTAAAAGTAATGCAAAATGACCATAAACCAATGGTGACAAATTTGAATGCAGATAGTATGCCAACATACTTTCTATGTGTGTGACTGTGTGAGTCTTGCTTATGAATGTTATACTATCATCTTAAATAATAATGTCACCTCTTCTCCTTTTGCTAACTCTCCACAACATTCTGCTTTCTCTTTCTCAGGGTAGGCTACACACCTCATGCAGAACCTGTTTTACAATGTTTTGATTCTAGTATTGATACAAATTGCATCCCGACTGAATGTGATCAACATTTAGTGAGCTTATTGCCTTCTCACCATCAGGTTGGTGTGCTCAGGTAGCATGCCACGAGAGACAGGTTCAGACTATCATAAATCATCACAAAAGATGATGGTGGCCCCATAATGCATAGACCCTCCCTGAATGCTCTGTCTATCAGTTCAGCTACAGCTATGATATAACAGGGTGACCAACTCTCATGCTGACAGAAAGTGTTCAGGTAGTAGGTGCTTTTGGTGCTTTTACCAACAAGAGAAATAAAGCGTATCCTCACTAAACATGCCTCAAAATAAAGATGATCTAGAAAATGTGTTTGTTTATTTATTTGCTGTTATATAACAGGGACAATACTAGTCCTCATACATTTTCTCCCATAATGACTTAGTTGAGTAATGATGTATAACGATTTGAGAGCCTGGATATTGGAGATTGGCTGAGATTAAACATGATCAGGTGTAAGCCCATGACCAGGTGAAACAAATCTGATACTTTGGCCTACTTTGGACTGGACTGAACATGGGTGGAGAAAATTCCAGAGGAAAATTGTAAAGTACACAAAATTATATTACTTGTGTTTATTGCAAGTTGAATTTTTTGGCAACACTTTATTTGAAGGTGTCTACATAAAAGTGACATGAGCCTGTCATTAACATGACGTGACACTTCATTGATGTTTATGACTTGTTATTAAAAGTCATTTGGTTTTTGTAATGTCTGCACCCCAAACAGTGTCAACTTTACATTACAAAAACCGAATGAGACTAATCACAACACTCATAAACACTGCTAAAGTGTCATTAATGTTCATTATATTTGTCATGTCATGCTCATGACAGGCTCATGTCACTCTTATGTAGACACTTTCAAATAAAGTGTTACTATTCTTTTTTTGTATGAATTTCCCTCAGGAATCAAGATGGGGTCTACAGTACTTATTTGTGATCATAAAGCACTTGCAGTCATACTAATGATCAATTTCAATTACATGACATTAAAAGATATTGACATATTTACATATTTACTATACTAATATCTGTGTCAGGGTTTTTTTTTTTTAAATATCCAGTTGAACCAGGAGAATCATTGTGAACTCTTAAAAATGACTTAGACTAACTGGTCAAACCGAAAACAGACTGTCAACATGCAGCTGTAATGTTAAAAATTAAGGGGTTGGATTTGATGCTAAATTAATAGTTTTCACAATCCAGTTGAGTGAGTAACTAGAGACTGATGAATGCCGAGAGCTTGCAAACTAGCCTAAAATTTTCAGTGTTAATCAAAAGATTGATAGAACATATTTTAAAGAGTGCCCTTTTTCTGTCTCTTAAACAAACACAGACACACTGCAGACACACCTGGTAGTGTTACATTCACTCTCTTTAATTAAATTATATGGATTACATGAGATTTTCAAAATTTGAAGAACTGAACAAGTGATTTAAAATTTGTCTGAACTTCATTGACTTTTGTGTTTAGAATAGACTCTGTGTATTTCACTCAGACTCCAAATGAGTGTTTCTCATTTATTCTTCTCTTTGGGAATCCTCAAGGCTCAAGGTTTTCTCTCTCTCTCTCTCTCTCCCTGTCTCTCTTTCTTTCCAGTAGTGGTTAAACCGGGAGGACCATGCCTTGTAAAACTTGCACTGGAACTGAATATGGCTATTTGCACAAATGTTTGTGGTAGGCTGACTGGTTCAGTTAAAAGGGACAGCTTGTGAAGGAAAAGGACTAGCGTATTGTGAAGAATAAACAATCGCACAATGAATTTCTCTGAGGAATAACTAGCATTTGCCTTAGAACTGTGTCCTTTGTGGGTCAAAGTATCAACTAACTCTTGTCATTCTTAGTAGAATAATAGGATTCGTAGGAAGTATTGCAAATACTACAGTACTGTCAGCTTTGTCATACAATATCACGTGAGGCACCTGTGATCTGTGGCAGAGTGAATTCCAAATAATCTACACCGGTGATAAACACTCAGGCTCCCTGGGGATGAGTCATTTCGGTTCAGTTTCAAACAATGCCACTGTGGCTAATTGGGAGGTTGAGGAGCATTCCAGGTGGTCCGTTAACGTCTTGGGGGCTACACACTGAATACTGTTAGCTTGAAGACGGTGTTTTTGAACTTCCAATGATGTGATAAGCAGTGGACAGAGAGTAGGAGCTGCTGGTTTTCACACAGACACTTTAAAACACTGGCATGCATGTGAGTGCATGGACAGCTTCATAGCACAACAATACAGACACAGACACAAGTGTTTGCACGTGCACGAACACACACACACACACACACACTCACTCACACATATACACACACACATACACACACACACACATACACACACACGCAAAAGCGAAACAATCTGTGGTCTGTGAGAGTAAAGTGTAGTTAAGTTGCAGTAGTGGCTGAGGGTGGGGGTGATGGGGATGAGGACAGAGTATGTGAGAGAGCAATGGAAAGAGAGGAGGAGACAGAGGCAGAGTCAGAGAGAACAAGAGCAACATAGGGAGGGTGTGATGTGGGAAGAAGAGTTGTAGTGTGTGTGTGTGTGTGTGCGTGCGTGTGTGTGTGTGTGTGTGTGTGTGTGTGTGTGTGTGTGTGTGAGAGTGCGTGTGTGTTGTTTGAGTCGTTGGAGTGTGTGGGGGTGGTAAGTGTGTGTAGACAACATTCCAGTCATTCCAGCAGCTCTAAGTTGACTGGACTGGGCAGCAACACCATTTACAGAAACGCTGTCCTCATTCCTAACACACATACACTCTTGCATACTTCTTCACACTTTCACTCTTTTACACACAAAAAAAAATGTCAAAAAAGAATAGGAACTATGCACACTGAATGTTCAGCATACTCCATCTTGTGTGCTAGATTGAATCTTCTGGCACTTCCTTTGTGACCTTTCTGATTTACACTCTTAACTGTATTATATAATTTCTATCGTGTATGTTTAGAGGGCTGTGTACGAGTCACTTCTTGGTAGTGTGGACTCTGAAGTGAGTTTATGTCTTTATATGACGACACAGATTTTTTGTGTCTCAGTAGAGCGTGTGCTCCAAGGCCTCCCACACCACCAAATAGTAACCTTTTCACATGCCAGCGTCATTCAGCACAGTGTCATCAAGAAGGCCATGTTTAGTACAATAGCCAAAGAATGCATATACTTAAGGGAGAGAGAGAGGGAGGGAGAGAGAGTAAGGGGTAGTATTAGATGAATGGAATAAAATCTCTAATATACTGTGATATGGTCACAAAGTTGTCCTCATGCCAAACATCAGAGACTGTGGCTGGCTAAAGTTGGTATGGATGGCCCACGGCTCAGCATCCCCAGGGAAAAAGACACCACCACCATCTCAACTCACAGAGCTGCACAGACAATTTTCTGTCATTTTCTATCATTCTTACAGGATGCCAAAAGCATGTGATGAAATCGACAGAAATATCACTCAGACAGGCAACACTTATGTTCTCTGTGAGGAATAAGAATACCTGTCTCATTGACAGTTGCCTCTCTGGTTACTTACTGGGTGTCAATAGATTTGATCAATTTAAGCAGTTCAGACAGCATGTAACAGAATGCGGTGAAACAGATGGACGTCTAGACCGACCTAAGTCTGTTATGTTTACATAGCTGAGTGCTGTCAAGGTAACGCTTTTGTAGAATTCTATGATTATTTATCACAAACTGACCACAACAAAAAGCTGTAATAACACATAATTAATACAAACCTTTTCCAAAGACAAAAAGTATCGGTAAAATAATTCCTGTTCATGTGGCAGTAGGCTAACATTATTGTTACGATGTTAAGTTTGTGTGCGATTGAAATTCATCCTACTGTTTACATTTGATTGTGTCGGCATGGACTATTTTTAAAGCCTTAAATGTTCACAAATTGCCTCAGCTCTTAAATTTCTTGAAATATCCGGGGAAATACCGAAATAAACATGTGATTTGTGTTTTAATTTTGTTTTCAATTTCAATTCTGGCCACTATTATTCTGATTTACTTCAAATTTAGCCTACCTGTCATCTACAGTATTTATCCTACAGACCCTGATTCAACTTTGAAATTCCATGCCGTATTTTTGGTGGCGCTGTCGGGTTGCTCAGAGCTCCGTGACTGGTCTCAGCTCTTGTCCTGATATCACTCCGCTAGCATGGAGGAGGAGAGTACTTGATTATTGTGATGGTGGTGGCAGCAGCTGCGAGCGACTAGCAGATCGGTGTCCCTAGGATTTCCTTTAGCGCGTCTCTCCAACGGGCAGGCTATTTGAACGCACAGCGTACAGTCTTTACTGAAGGTTGGATTTTGTTGACCAAGCTAATGAAATGCAAGTTCACGCAACAACTCTGGAGCCTGTTCGCTGCAGACTGCAAAACTTTTTCTTAGAGGACAACACAATAAAACGGCAAGCTTGCTGTTCGGTGTGATGGTCGCTCGTAACATCCGGATGTTGTATTGGGTTGTTTTAGAGTAGTGTAGCCGTTCAGGCGAGGGAAGAGAGCCGGGGAGACCCGGCAGCTTCGCTGGCTCGGTCTTGCAGGCTCCGACATTGTTGTCTCCTTTCTCGCACAACGGGTATGGTGATACTGAAACATTATTGAATGGTTGCGACAGTGCTTCTCCCGGAGGAGGGAAGCAACCAGCACCGCTTGTTTACAGTTATTTGAAAGTACCCGTCTTCAGAAATTCATCCCTGAAAAGACTTGGGGCAGGACAGAGAGGGGTTTGGGAGGACGGGGGTCTTGGGCTTGACAAAGTTCTTCCAAAATACTGTTTCACAGCACAGATGATGGGGGATTTTGCAACCCCCGCTGCCGCGAATGGCAGTAGTATTTGCATCAACAACAATGCCATCGGCAGCGGGCTGAGTGCGAACAACAACACTTCCACCAACAGCCTGGGCATTCCGAAGCACAGCACCGTGGTGGAGCGACTCAGGCAGCGGATCGAGGGCTGTCGGCGCCACCATGTGAACTGCGAGAACCGGTATCAGCAAGCGCACGCAGAGCAGCTGGAGATCGAACGCCGGGAGACGGTCACTCTGTATCAGCGCAGCCTAGAACAGAGGGCGAAGAAGTCCGCAAACAGCAAGCAGCAGAGCAAGCAACAAGACCCAGATTCTGCTTCATCTACAGAACAGAGGAACAACACACTGATAGCGGTAAGAGGTCACTTCTTAACCCCATCTTGTGGGTCTTGATGGGGAAGACACCAGTACATAAGCTTGTTCACCTGTCTGTGAGTGAAAGCGTGTCTGTAGAGTAAGCTAGACTACAGTGTGCCCCTTGTTCATCCTACACTCAGTTTCAAACTTTCGACACAGTGTTGTGGTTTTCAGTTTTGGAAATGACAACCAACTTTATATTGTTATAAGGCAGTAGCCTAACGCATTGCTTGTTGACAGCAACATACTTTTGGAGTTAAGCCTGCTTGTATTAGACTGTATAGTTAGGCGGTTTAAATGGACAAAACTTTAATTGCCAGCAGAATAAAATGTTTCTTGTCTCAGTTGCCCCTTCTACGTGAGGCAGGACAGTGGCGTATGAAATACTGGGACAGTTTGTTTTGCTTGCCAGTGCTACTTGCGCTTCGGAGTTTGTGGTGTGATGTCATACGTTTGATCCCCACCTACTACTACTTACGTTGTCGTCAAACTTGTTGAATTGTAATGGCAAATATTTCATTTTAACTGTCTGGAGATCAATCCAACCAATCACAGGGTGAGCTATAAGGTACCAAGCTTTAAGCATTAAGACTAAAGCTAGACTATTCTACGTTGTCGCAACTTCACTAGACAAATTGTCACTTCTGTGTTTCAATGAAACGTTGGGGCAGGCACATTGACATATTGCATCGACATTTTTAGGCGTAACAGCAAGTCTGTTTGCACCGTCTTTAACTTTTAAAGGAAGCGGGAGAGAGGGTTGTAGGTGGTGAAATGATCAGCATAAATGATCGACTGTCTATTTCAAGCGGCCCTAAATAGCCTATTGGGCAATCTGCAATCTTCACGCATGTGATCCAAATGATCCACACTGTGGCGGATCGCATGTTGACCTCTATCATATTTTTTTTTTATTTGGAAAAATGTTTCGGCTTTACACCTCCAGAATTCAGATTTGTCAGAATTGTAGACACATGTTTCACGACTAGCCTGTAGACTATTTAGTCACATTTTGGTCCAGTGATGCAGAATCAGTCGATTAGTCAGAGCTACCTGAATATATTTCTCGATTCGACTTTTGTCGTGGATTTGCGAGGGAGCCTTTAGATGTGGCCTTTAGTATTGCTGTGGTCAGTTCCTCTTTGAAATGCCAAGTGAATCTCGTAGAGTTGCTCTAATTTTTGAGAGCGACAGAGGCAGGGGTTTGTTGAAAGGCTGTTAGCGAGTCGGTGGCGACGCAAGAGAACAGGACCTCCCACTGGGTACTGTGGACATTACACCGAGCCGCCCATTAACTGGTAGGCAACAAATGCTCCAAATTGAGGGATTACGGTTTAAAGGAACAGTAGCACCCTAACACAGCTCTCCTTTCCCTGAGAACGGAAGAAAAAGCAGCGCTGCAGCTAGGTGGCTGTATGAAGTCGTTTTTTGACTACCAAACCGCGTTCTTGAAGAAATGTCCTCTCACACGGATTCACACCGCGGTTATACATTTTTGGTGATTTTGCAGACATTTTGTTATGGCCATGGATTAATAAACAGAAAATTAATTACAGATATACTGCATATCTACGCGGCCAGAATGATAAATTAGAGTTACATTTTTATTGATCTCTTTCAAACATAACCAAGCATACACTCTCCGAGATGGGTCTGACAAAGTTGTGTTCAAGTGTCTTTGACAAGTATCCCGGTCAGGTCTATCACACGGACGGTATGTAATTTTGGTCAGTGCCAGTTAAATCTGCAGAATGCTACTTAAGTAATTTTCCTTATTAGCAATTTAACATTTGATCAAAGGGAGATTCAGTGTGGCCTTGAACAACTTATGACATTAAAGAGATAGAATTTCCCTCCTAATTTACGCAGCAGCAAGGCTGTAACCAGTCTGACGCGCAGTGCGGCTCATTGATCAGACCCTGAGGATATCACTCAAACATGCAATGAAGAGGTGGGGTGAGGGACTGACTGTTTTTTTTTTTTGCCAGGTTTCACATGGCCTGTTACAGCTTTGATTGTCAACCGTGTATTTTTAATCTCCTCTGGCCTGGCCTGTGTGCTCTGTTTATGCATTTCAGTCTATCCCACATTGTCTTGATACTCACACTTGTAATGCATCAGTCAATCAGTAATTGTCTGAGAAGGGTTTACGGCTGTACACTTAATGTTTTCAGGCTCATCTCTCTTCTCTTGAGCAACATGGAAACTGGGTTTTCTTTATCTGTAAGTCCTGTGCAAGTCTGGCCCCTAACTCCTGTTGGAAGTTGAAATTCTTTAAACATCAATCCCAAGACACACACGAATGCACATCATTTTTCAGTATTAGTTCAGCCGCTGTGCAACTTGTGGTATCACATTGTTCCATGTCGTCTGGGAGACGGGCCCAAGTTGCTAAATTTAACTGTGGAGTTGGCATCGGAGCGTGCGGCCTAGGTGACGTCAGAGACACAGAGAGAGTGCAATTCAAGAGCACTTCCTTGTGCACTTTGTTTTGTTTTGCTTTGCTTTGTTTTGATTGTCCCTTGATTTCATTTGTAGTGTGTCTTTTTGTTTGTCTAGTGTTACATTTTGAGAACAGCAGTGTTTTGATCACACATCAGCCTGTGACCAAATCCATACGTAGGACTGTCCTAGTTGTCGTGGAGTTCACTCCCAGGAGGATAGCTTTCATTTTTCACACATGAAAAATGTCACCCTCAAATTGTTAGAGAACTAGCAGAGGGAAGGCAGCAGTTTACACATATTTTCTTTTCAATCATTTACGAGGGCACCTTTAGGAGATGTGGCCTTTTGTATCACTGTGGTCAATCCCTCTTTGAAATCATCAGCAAAGAGTTTGGGTTAAAATCAGTGAGGAAAATGTGGGAATGTGAACAGTTGGCCTAATTTGGTACAACCTCTAATCTGCTAATCGGTGTTTTTGCAGTATAGTTGGTACAGTAACTGCCTGCCCTGCCTAGTGCATATCTGTGATGACTGTGGTAATGATGCCTTCATCCTTCACATGGCCATGAACTCTCAAAATGGATTACAGGACGATCTCAGAACTAGTTACATCTAGAAACATGTCTCTAATCAGCAGACAGCAGACCACCATTTATAGATATTATTGATATTGATATTATTGATATTATTGACAAGATGTTATTGCTAACATGTCAATTATGTTTCCGAAGCCTTGGGTCTATCAAATAATAATAGATTGATTAGGTCTAGAAAGGAATGCAGTAGAATGAGGCTCAGAGTGAGGATTAGACATACATGCATTTGCTTGTGTCCTTGTTTATTGGTGACTTGAACTGATGACTGAGATGCACGTGCTCCAGGAATCATGGCTAATGATTTTAGATTAAGACTCACTTATATGTCTGCCTGATGTTTTTTCCTTTGTGGGGAGAATGCAAAGGTCTACGCCTATATGCTCTCTCATTACAGTGTGTATGTCATCGTGGATGTTGGAGGTTGGGGGTTGACCGTAAGACGCCTTTTTACTGTTTGGCCTAGTTTTCTCCTGTCCTTTCCACTCTGTGCCTGTTTGTGGATGTCCGTTTTCAGTGTAGGTAAACTCCGACAGGATATTTATGGGTAAGTGTATGCTGGGGGCTTTGCAGTGATAGAGGAGCTGGTCAATATTAGAATACTGCAATAAAACTGCATGTAGTACTGTGTAGGCAAACATAATCGCACATATGCACAGGGGGAGCTGGTCTCTCAAGCTTGTTTCTTCTTTCTTTTGGTCTCTTTTTCTCTGCCCGACACACACACACACACACACACACACACACACCACACACACACACACACACACACACACACACACACACACACACAGACTTCCTCATTTGTGGATCAGAGCTGTGCAGGCTTGTGCTCACCCACCTCTTTCTCAGAAGCTGCACAGAGTACAGACACACTAGACTGGAATGTTGGACAGACGGACTTGTTAAGGGTTGGTTACTGAGGTGCACAAATCTGTAGTTCTTTTTGTTTGTGGAGGGTTAGTCACTACACTTTGTGTTGTGTTGTCTTCTTCTTTTGTCTTTCTTTCTCTGTCTTTCCGTTCAGTTGCTTTCTTCTCTTCTGTCTCAGCTTTGCACTGTTTTCAAGGAGAGGTCCCGTACCCCCGCCTGTGGATGTTTTTAATTTAGAGAGTCGACAAGACCACATTCCCTTCCACCCACCCATATGCATGCACGCACGCACGCACGCACACACACACACACACACACACACACATGCGAGCATGCCTGCATACTCAAAGCTTTGTGTGTGTGTCAGGAAATCTCTGGCTTTGACTGGGAATGTAGAGAAATTCAGATGGAATGCCTCATAAATCTGGCAGTTTTAAGTGCTGGAAACCTAGAGTGCAAAGTGATGCACACAAACATTTTTTTAAATGTTTTTTAAATTCTTCCTCATTTTAACCACAAAAAAGACAGAGACCCTATAGAGAGACTCTATCATGAGTGACCATGAAGACATGATGCAGAGCTGAAGTTAATGTCATCTTGACATCTTGATCTCACAGACAAGCACAGATAAACTCTTGGGATAAACTCTTTTCTTGGGACCATATAAAATATAAAATATTGTGCACCAGTACATTATTTTCATGTATTGCTCTGTGCCCAGAGGTTGGTTTTGTGCTAGACAGAGAGACAACTTGGACCCGCAGTGTCCCCCTCAGATTCATGCAGTATTCTCTCCATTTTCCATTGTAGAGTACTCTCCATAGTGGGTATGCCATGTGTGCCCTTTTTCCCTCTTAAATCAGCCTAGCTTTGTGTGTGTGTGTGTGTGTTTATTTGTCTGACTGAAGGAAAAGGAGGACTGGGTTTGCTTAGTAGGGCAGCAGTGTTGTGTGACGCGGCTGTCTTGGCAGGATTTTGCTAGCCTGTGCTTTCTCTAACCACCAGTCAATTGAGCTGAGCCTGTTAGGGCAGTGTCACTTTGTTAGGCATGAACAGATGGCATCTAGTCCTGCCTTTAGCGAGTCCTTTAAGGTGGCTCTGTCAAGCTCAGGAGCAGTGCTGTCCATCCAGCCTTCCTATGAGACGAGAAACTGAGAGCTTCTGCTTTAGCATCAAATGAAGCAAAAATGTGGCATGTTTTGGCAGAGACAGCTTACGGTGACTGTAGCACATCAGCACTCAGTCTATCATTTTGGCTCTGTCTGTCTTTCTGTCTATCTCCTAGCCTCTTTTGCATACTCTTGCCATGGCACTGTGGGCCTTTTTTGTATTAAAAGTCAGACCAAAGTTTCAAGGTCCTTTTTCAGGCCTGCAGGGGTAAAGACCGCTGGCAAAGCCTGTATGTAAGTTGGTTTCCGCCAGTCACAGGGGAAGACTTTGTGTGTGTCTGTGTGCCTGTGTGTCTGTGTCTGTCTGTGTCTGTCTGTGTGTGTTTGTGTGTGACAGAGGTGAGGGTGAGAGAGAGGTGTCTTTGTGTGGGTCCGTCATCATGACAAATGTGTGTGTGGAGCGACAGTCATTAACCTTGAGGAGAGGGGATAGAGTGAGCCCCTGTTGCCATAGAACATGCAGTCAGAATCCTGCTAAAAGCCACCCAGGGATGGAGAACGCTAAGATCAAACATGCAGAACGAGAGAGAGAGAGAGAGAGATATGCATTTCTCTGTCTGGATTTTTGTATTCATTTATTAATTCATTTTACACACACTCATTATTTATTTGTTTTTGGTTGATTCAGGACTTGCGTCTCTTGGGGACATGGGGAGATCATCTGAGGAGTGATGTGTGCTAATGATTTTAGCAGTGGGTGACACCTGCACTCATGGTTTTGTATCGAAAGTACAGTACATGGGAACAGTAAAGGGCTTAATGGTCCTGGCCAAGTGCTTAGAGCTTTGCCAGAGAATTACTTCACACACACACACATACACACACACACACACATTATAATAGGCCCTCTGCCTAATGCGCCAGAGACAGAGGGAACATCAGATAATATGCCTGCAATGTCACTTCCTATCTGGGGCCTGAGGCCTGGATGGGTGGAGGTTGTGGGCCATGCAGCAGCAGCAGCTACACCAAGACTCTAGTGAAGTACTTCCTGTGTCTCCACCCTGGTGGTGATTGGCAGTTAAAGGTCCTTTCAGTGCCTGGGTTGGCCAGGGACCTGTGTGACAAGGCAAACAGTAAATAATGGCCGTCCTCCTTGGTGAGATACTGCACTCGAGTGCCTGGAGTCAGGAGACGTTCCAAAGGAACAGAAAGAAAAACAGCAGCGACTGAAATGAGTGGACGAAAGTGAAAGAGTGAATGAGAAGTGTGTATGGGGAGAAAGCATGTAGTGTGGTGTTTGTGTGTGTCAGGGGCAATCCAGAACAATGCCGTAGCAGATGTTACTGGCTCATACACATTACATGAAGATAATATTCGGTCTTTGATTCCACGCTGGCAGTGTTGGGTGTGAGGAGCTTGTCTGCAGTCTTCTTTGGAGGTCTTGTGGAAGGTGGTGCCTTGTTCAGCCGTAAGGTATCTTGTGATCTTGGGTTGCTAAACTATTTTGGGTGTTTCTCCAGCTCTGTCACCACCACAGCAACTTAGCCTAATGAGATATCGATCAGACTCAGAGTGCTAATCGTGAAATTCAAGTGTTTGGGAGGACAATAACTGCAAACTGGGCTGTGTTTATGCGATGCTCAGAAAAAAAAACAATAGTACAGGTTAGAGATGCTGAAGTAAACTAAAGTAAGTAATCTATACTCTTTTGATCCCTTGAGGGAAACTTGGTCTCTGTATTTAACCCAGTCGTGAATTAGTGAAACACACACAGCGCACGGTGAAGTGAAGTACACACTAACTCGGAGCAGCTGGCTGCCTGCTATAGCGGCGCCCGGGGAGGAGTGAGGGGTTAGGTGCCTTTTGCTCCAAGGCATTTCAGCCGTGGTCCACTGGTCGGGGATCGAACCAGCAACCCTTTGGTTACAAGCCCGAAGCCCCTATCCTTTAGGCCATGGCTGCCCGAGACTGCAGCACAAAGGAAAGGAGATTACAGAATGAAATAGCAGGAGTCATTGAGAACCTGAGCATATAGCAGTGTCTTCCCCCATGCTATGGAAATTCACTGTCATTTTGACTGACACCTCGTTTTGGGGTGGATTGAGGACATAATGCAGTTTGTCTGAACACAAGCATTTTCCAGAGTGTATGGCCGTCAGATGTTACTAATGTCTTCTACTTTTGCGGGTTGCTGGCACCTCATGCCCATCTGTCTGATGAAATGAGAGGCACACTCATGCCTGCCTGTTGCCGTAAGTGATGCGTGGTGCTTAGTCATGCCATATATAGGCCAGGCATGCAGTTGGGCCTGTGGTGTTAGAACTGATGGGATGCTAACCGCTGATTGTGAATGGATATGCGTCATCATGCTGTGTTACATACCTAAACGACTAGCCCCTGATGTGATCTGCATAGCTTCCGCTATCAGACAGATGACACAGCACAGACACACAACATTAAGAGCCCGTCTGGGTGTGGATAAGAGCAGTTCAGTAGCAGAAGTCAAAAGACTTATGGCCAATCTATCTGGATTCACCTCAAGATTACAGTACAACACAGCCAACAACACCAGTGCACAGAAAAGGGAGATATGCTGGTGTTTTCACATCATTAGGCTAAATAGAACCTTACTGACCACACTAAGTCCTGTGAGCGTTCTGACACTTGCTCTCTGCCAACACACACACACACACACACACACACCACACACACACACACACACACACACACACACACACACACACAGGCTGAGGCTTATGAGAGGTGCATCATTAAGTCCCTCCCTGAAGATCTCTCTTTCCACTCGTGCCTGCAAAGCCAGGGGAGTTTCTTCTTAAACCCGGAGACAAAAAGGTGTGTTACACCGTAGACACCACCTACTTTACCCTCCACTCTGTTCTGGGTCCAAGTCTGTTGCTGCAGCGATGCTGTGGGCCGCGCAGGGCCAGAATGGAGGCAAGCAGATTCCAGATCAGCCCTGAGCCACAGCGTTGACGTGCGACGGCTTAAAGACAAATGAGTGCATTATTAATGGCTAGGGAGCTGGGAAGAGTCACTCTTTCTCGGCCAGCTTCAATGAAAACCAAATGAGAGAGACACAGTGAAAAATAGATGAGAGGGGCAGGCTGTTCCATTGTTGCTGCAGTGCTACACGCATGCACACACGCGCGCACACACACACACACACACACACACACACACACACATGCACGCTCCATCTTATCTAGACATATGGAGGCAATACAGTAAAGCTTATCTGTGTACATCTGACCACGCAAGCAGTGCTTCCTTCATTCCAGCAGTCTTTCTGTTTCTTTTCTCTCTGTCTCGTGTATGTACACCTATTTCCACTGTTGACTGATGGAATGCCATGTCTTTGGATTCAGAGACATACACATACACACACACACACACGCTATTTGACACAAATTGCTGAGGCACTATGCACCAATGTCCGAGTGAAGGAATGTCATTGGTTACTCTGTGGAAACAGACCCTAACGGACATGCCCTCATGTGTGATGGATGTGTGATGTGTCTACATTTGTGCCAACAAGGTGACAGTTCTATTTGTGCTATAGGTTGGTGGCTCACTCATGCATCCCTATACACCAGTGTACATGTTTATGGTTACCTTCTCCTTTTGTCACTCATTCACTCACTCACTCACTCACTCACTCACTCTCTCTCTCTCTCTCTCTCTCACTCACTCACTCACTCACTCACTCACACACTCACACACTCACTCACTCACTCACTCACTCACTCACTCCTCACTCACTCACTCACTCACTCACTCACTCACTCACTCACCCCACTCACACCTCACTCACTCACTCACTCACTTACTCACTCCTCACTCACTCACTCACTCTCTCACTCACTCACTCACTCAACACACATATGTGCATGCAGTGTGCTTTAGGCAGATGGTGCACATCAGATATAAGCCTGCTCACATTGCCAGGCTGGGGAAATGTGGACACTAAACACAAGCCATATGAATGGCCTGGACCCACGACTTCAAAGGGCCAAGGAGGGAGGTGATAAAAGAGAGAGATGGAGATTGAGAGGGGGAAAAAGAGATAGAGAAAGGGAGGGAGGGGAAGAAGAGATTTCCATTGGGTTCTGCTGCTTGTGCACTGAAGCCATCTGACTTGACATCCTGTGGTACCTTCCTCTGTTTGTGTGTTTGCAGAATTGCACAACAGCATATGTGTGTGTGTGTGTGTGTCTGTGTATGTATGTATGTGTGTGTCTGTGTATGTATGTGTGTGTGTTTGGCCGTGGGTTTGTGCATGTGCAGACTCAAAATTACTCAACAAGGCATGCCACTGTATGTGTGTGGTATGTGCATCTGTGCACTCTTCACCTGTGTGTGTGTGTGTGTGTGTGTGTGTGGTGTGTGTGTGTGTGTGGTGTGTGTGTGAGAGAGAGAGAGAGACCAAGTACCCAGATTACTGCTCAACAGAGTTCCCCTGCAGTTTGAAGCAGCTCTCTGCTCCTGAAGTCAGTTACACCATTGAACACAAGCATGAGTCCAACTAAACAAGTGAACATTCACCCCCCCCCCCCCCCCCCCCCCCCTTTTGTGTAATCCCATGGTGCCGTCAGCT
This sequence comes from Tenualosa ilisha, assembly GCA_015244755.2. Lineage (NCBI taxonomy): Eukaryota > Metazoa > Chordata > Actinopteri > Clupeiformes > Clupeidae > Tenualosa > Tenualosa ilisha. The sequence goes on along the minus strand of PYXC01000541.1, from coordinate 7,502,326 downwards.
CAGAGTAGGAATCCTCAGGCTTCATCCCACTGGGCTTAGGAGCCTAAACCTGTCTCTGCCAGCCTCCAGCGTCGGCCCTCAAATCCAGCGCGCTAAGAGGGAATTACCTACTGGAGCTGTGTATGCTTGCGTGCTTGCCTGCGTGCCTGCGTGCGCGTCTAGGCCGCACAGCCCCCTGGGTAAACAGCCATGGATGTGTACACCCACCAAGCCTGTTGTGAACCGACATGGCCCACACACCCATTTACATTACATTTATGCATTAGCAGACCTTATCCGACTACACTCTCCTACATTTCAGCTCCCCAGACATTAAGTGCTGCCCACACACTCCAGGCTGAAATGTGTGTGTCCGCAGGGCTGGTGCTGCTGCATTCTCTGTTTACTTGCCTGTCATTCACTCTTTCTCTTTCTCTGCCTCTTTTTCAGTTCAGTTCAGATGAGTTCAGATCAGTGTTAGCATTGCAGCAGTTTAGCTCTTTACTTTAGATGTGGTGCTAGAGACGTAGCGTGTGTGCGTGCGTGTGCGTGTGTGTGTGTGTGTGCGTGTTCTGCCTGTGCCAGAGGATCTCTCAGCATCAAAATTTACCATTGAGAAAAAAAGACACAGAGATGATATGTATATTTTGTGTGTGTCTGTGTCTGTTTCTCTGTCTGTGTCTGTCTGTGTGTGCATGTTTGTAATGGAGTCTCTTTGTATTTTTTTTTGTGTGTGTGTGTGTGTCTGTGTGTATTTGTATTTTCCAGTGAGCGTGCTCTTGTGTCTTGATCCGCTTCCTTCCTCATCAGTTAGCGCCACCTCTTCCCCATTCTGCACCCAGCTGCGGTTCCCCTGGCCTGATTCACAGATAGCAGTCAGTCTGCTGCATCCACTGACTCAGTGCCTTAGTCCAGCCGGCCTCTTGCCATCTGGGCTCACCTGAAGCCTTTTAAAGGGAATCACTCCAAAGCTCTGTTGTTTGAGGTCACCGAGTGCTGTCATACAACATAGACAGAATAACGAACAGGAAGCCAAAGTTAGCTGAAAGGGGCAAAGAAAAATGAAACTGAAAGTGAGTTTCTGTGTAATCTGCCAGTTTGCTATCCAGTCGATGTTCTATCAAATTTGCTGGTTCTTTTTCCCACAGACAGCCTTTTGTAGACTTGTACAACAGGACTATGAATTTACTCTCGCTGAATTTCCCCTTTAACTAACCACCCCAGCTCCTGCCGTCACTCCCTCTGTCCCGATGTGCACAGGCATGAGGATCAGTGTGTGTGTCCTCCACTGGTGATAGGTCTCTCGTGAGAGAACAGAGCTGGCACACAGGATGGTAATCATGCCTTTTCAAGGGGTACTCATTTTTAAAACCAGAGCAAATAAATGTTAATAAAAAGCACTTGAGAGGGAGGATCCTCCATTTTAATGTTTCTGGTTATTTTTTCCCTTTTCCAGTCATTATAAACAGTGAATCATTGGTGGGGGCTTTTTTTCCTTCAAATTGTGTGTCCTGATAATATTATTTTTGAGCATCAGTGCAGTATTGTCATTTTATTTTCACAGTACTGCAGCACAAAAACTGTGCGAGCCTCCGGATGTTGTATTTGCGTCTCTCGTCCTTTACCCCACCCCACCCTGTCACTCCCCTCCCCACGCCTCGCCACATCCACACCTTCTCATTGAGTTTACGCCATTAAATTTTTATGAATGTTCCTCTGCAACACAGCGCGCGGCTCCATCGATAGCCATTAGCTCGCTGGCCTGAGTAATTGCGTTCCAGGAAAAAAGCTCGGTGCTGAGCCCTCCATAGTCAGGAGAGGAAAGGAAAGGTTGGGGTGGGCTGGGGTGTGAGGGGTGGGGGGGTTTAGAGAGGGGTTTAGAGGGGCTCATTATATGATAGCACAGCAGGTAATCGGACTGCAGGGTGGCAGGGAAGAACAGAGAGGGACAGGGAGGTTATGTCCATGGTCGCTGGGGTTTGAGGATTTGTTTAGGTCATCTTAAACCCCTGTGGGCTTTGCAGTCCACCTCTAAGCTAGCCAGAGACTGACTAACTTGCCATTGAGCTAACCTGTCCAAACCTACCATTGCAGTTAACAGGTCACTGTTGCACTGATGTCCTAAGCCATGCAGAAGATGCAGGCTGGGCTGTGATCTAGTGCGGTTATGCTTTTGATCAGTTTGTGTTTGCGGTCAGAGGAGGTCAAACTGGTGTCCTTGGTGTGTGGTGTCTTGGAGAGTGGGCTGACACTAAAGCCACTGGGCTTTTCAAGCCATTGCACTCTCTGGCGGTGATGAGGAGGGGAAGTCATGAAGAGGATTCCACAGGAGCAGCTTGTTTTCCACGGCGGCAATGACTTCGAGTCTGCCGTGGAGTGACGGCCGGTCTTGAGCGGATGTGTGGTATGTGATATGGCACTTCCTGTTCCACACTCCCACGTGCAGACTCTGGAGTGGTCCCACAGCAGCGGCAGTGGTGTGTGTGTGTGCGTACGTGTGTGTGTGTGTGTGTGTGAGAGTGTGTGTTAACGCTGATGTCCTAATCCTGGCTGTTGGGTGGATTAACTAGCACACAATGGCATGAGTGGAGTTCCCTTATTCTTGCTTGTCTACAAGTGACTTCAGTAAACATGCTGACCAGAAATCTCTTTTGTGCCCCCTGCTGCACAGTCTGCAGGCTATTTTCTTGTGTTTCAGGACAACTTAGATTACAGTTGGCCTCTCTCTCTCCGTCTCCTTCCCTTTTCTCTTTCTCTTTCTCTCTCTCTCTCCCCCTCTCTCTCTCTCTGACAAACACACACACACACACACACACACACACACACACACACACACACACACACACACACACATACAAGCTACAGCTCATCTGCTTTTACTTTCACTCATTACACCTCCTGTTCAGGCAAACCCCTTTAACCTTAGCTGACCAGTTGGAGTCACACAGGAGAGGCTGGTGTCAGGTGGGGAGGGAAAGGTTCAGCTCTGTTGCGTCGTTCGTGTCCTGATGGTGCCTGAAATTTACCCTTGCAAACCACAAACAGAAGACACCCTCTCTGGCACAACAAGTGTTAGCAAAGTGGAGTTGAATCTCTCTCTCTCTCTCTCTGTCTCTCTCTGTCCCTCTCTCTCTCCATCTAGAGGGCAGGCAGACCTTTGTTTTTTCTTTTTTTTTTTCACTACTTCCTAGTTGGAACAGACGACTCCAAAAATAGGCTGATAAGAATCACAAACAAGGAAGAAACTGCCGTCGCTAAAAACAGAACTGTCTCTCATGTTCCAACAAACCTACAGCCGAACAAAAACACTTTAAGCGCTGCACAGTCAGAGTTGGAGTTGCAACACCGCAACATGTCCATACATCTATGCTTGTTTGTGTCCACTGATAGTATTGCTACTTTGTCCCAAGGACCATGTCATTGGGATTATTCTATGAGGCTGAAGGTGTCAATGCTGTGTGTGTGTGTGTGTGTGTGTGTGTGTGTGTGTGTGTGTCACAGAAAGAGCATAGTAGCTGGTTGGGTGGCAGACCTGGGTGGGTTGGGTTGGAGGTGGTGATGAACCTGGTAATAGAAGAGCCTGGAATTCTCATTCTTTTGAGTAAAAGGCTAATGACCAGGCTACCACCAGGCTACCAATGACCTTTGCCACTTTCTCTGGCCTGACTTAACCTGGAATACCCCCCATGATCCTTCTTGTCATATTTTGACTAACTAGGTACTGTTCGTGTGGTAAATGGTGTTTAATATCAATGCCAATTGTTTGTACAGTGAGTATTGCTTTGAAATATGCTGTGGCCATAATAAGCAAGTGCAGTGCCAGACGAGTGTAAACACCAAGAGGTCAAAATTCTATCCACTAATATTGTTTTGTTAATCATCTAATTAGTTCCCCCTACAGAAGTCATGGTTTGTGTGTTTATGATCTGTGGCCAAAATGGCCCCAGGAGAAGCTCTCACCAGAGGCGCGTGGAAGCCGAGCAAAGTGCACGGGTCGCCACGGAGGCCAATGAGAAAGCTGGAGGAGAAATGAGGGAGAGTGGGAATGACAGAAGAGAGAGAGAGAGAGAGGCGGAGTCTGAGGCCAAGACCTTGCTGAAGCTAAAGAAGGAGGAGAGAAAGGCCAACATCCTGGCCATCTGATGCCAGACCCTGACCAGGAGACTCAAGACTGAGCAGGCATGGAAGGAGCTGGCAGCTGTGTTGGTGTCAGAGTTCCCTGTACAAATGGGGACCCCCCCCGCTGAAGAAGCTGAAGAGCGAGGTGAAGAGCGATCCATGATTCTTTGCCATGTTCACACAGCTCATGATGGAAAAGTATTAAGAGAATGCATGCAAATGGATTTTAGCCCCGGCTCAAACAACATAATCCGGATTGGTTACTGTGCTATGATGACAACCCACATGTGAGGATCCAACCAATTAGGGCACTGGTTGAAGTGGTTTACCAGGTCCTCCCTGACCACACATCTGTGTGCCTAAAGACGCCTGCCATGCCCCTGTCAGGGATGTGATATCAGCGCCGGCCAAGGTCCACCCTGGACGAGATAACAAAAGTGGAGGAGGCCGTGTGTAAGAGGCCTCATGCTTGTCAAGGTGGACTCCTCAAGAGAAAGGGCACAGCCGTTGACTGAGGCCACCCCGTTGAAGCTGAATAAGATGCTCTTCCTCTGTCCGTCTGAGCTTATGGGTTAGCTTACACCTGTGAAAGACCAGCTGTGCCCTGTGATGGGCTTCATGGTCACCTTGAAGACGGAGAGCTCTGAGGAGACAGCCAGACACATGACTGCCTATGACTGTGAACTCATCACTGCCCAATGCCAGTCTGAACTGATCCTCTTCGTTATGGGACAGGTCCCGTCCAACTGCTTCCTGCGGCCCTGATGTCTTCATTTGCATGAGTGTGTGTTTATGGATTTGTGTGTGTTTGTGCATCTAAAGAGAAGAATGGGGTGAGAGGAAAGCTACAGAAAAGCTTTTACCCTGTATGTGTGTTATTCTATTATTTATTGACCAAAAGTGCATATTGTTGGCATGGGTACACCCAGATTTGAACTCGCTCTGCAAGTCCATCTAGAGGTGAGTCTATTCAGAATCTCCAACCTAGGAACCAGTTGAAACAGCGTATTTTGCATGGGGTGGGCTTCAGAGCCTGAAACAATATGGTGATGTATTTTCCTTTAAACTGAGTAAACGGCTACATTTAAAGCTGTCACTTATATGAAAGACGTGTTTGCTGCGCTTAAGAAGAGACTTGGTAAAAGTTTAATATGAAAGAGCGCTCAGCAACGTTGGAAATTTGGATGACAGTATTCCTTTTCAGTGTTTGGTGTCATTCTTACATACAGCCTCTTTAAATTTTGATTACGTCCCTGGAAATGGAGCGGGAATGATTTAACTCGCTCTCAAACTCGACTGAAGTGCGATCTAAGTTTGCCCAGGCTAAAATATCGTCTAATTTCCTTTGGGAGCTGGAATTGCATTTTTTTTCTTCCACAGACTAATAATCACAAATGTCTCTGATATCTGTCTGTAGATGTCTGTATGTATGTCATTGATTTTTTTTTTTATTATTACTATTTTGGGTCTGTGCTCCTGGTCTGTCTTGACTGCTGTGTGTCCCAGACAGTTCCACACCTGAGTTGGAGACTGCTTTTCCTAGAAGGTGATTTCCAAGACAGTTAGCTGTGCATCCTCCTGACACCGCCCTCTGAGAGTGAGCGAGCGAGAGTGAGAGTGAGAGTGAGAGTGAGAGAGAGAGAGGGAGAGAGAGAGAGGGCAAGAGAGAGATATGGGTTGTTGAGTGAGTCGACAAGACCCTCTGTGGGCCCATGCTGTTGTGGATCAGCACACATTCCTGTGTGAGGCCTGTCTGTGTTGCTTGTAATTGGTGCATGTTGGCATTAAATTTGCAGGAGACAGCCTTGCTCCCAGTGCAGTCATGTGCCTGAGCCTCTGTTCCTCTGACTGCAACTGGCAAAGAAGGGTTGGGTTGGGAAAACCAACGCACAGGTCAGAGTAAAGGGAGTTGTCCATGGGAGTCCATTTCAGCCCATACCATTCTCTCTCTCTCTCCTTCCCTCTCTATCTCTCTTTCTCTTTTTCTCTCTCTTTCTCTGTGAAGAGGTGTTAAGAACATACCCATTTGATCCTCGGGAAATTGTGCGTCTTCTTTTTGCCTTCACCACAGGGCTACCTTGACCCCCCCCCCTCTCTCTCTCTCTCCCTCTCTCTCTCTCTCTCTCTCTCTTTTTCCCTGTACATGAACTGGCTTTACCACGGATCATCTCTGGCCGTTGTCATGGTGATGGTGATGCAGACGGCTGGGAACAGCCTGGCTGTCGGCTCTGATCCATCAGGTTGGAGTGTGAGGGGAGGGGGGGGGATGGGTGCTTCTGATTTCAGCTAGGAACTGTTAGGAATATTATGCAATGTCCTCTTTGAAAAAGAGATAGAGTGAGTGAGTGAGCGAGAGAGAGAGGAAGAAAGAAGGAAAGGGTGAGGGAGTCATCGTCAGGAAAAACTTGCCTGCATGTGTCTGCAGGCTTGTCTGCAGGCTTATTTGAACTGTGTGGGAATGAGATGGGTGCTCCTATTATGCGCACACACACACACACACACACACACACACACACACACACACACACACAGAGAGGCACACTCTCTCCCTTTCTCTCTCTCTCTCTGTTTCTGTTTCTTTTTCTTTCTCTTTCTCTTTCTCTTTCTCGCTGTCTCTTTCACCCTCTCTCTTACTGAATGCATAAGAAGTGTATGGAAAGAAGCCTATATTGAGAGCTGAACTCATTGTGAGTGAATGAAGGAAGCCATTTTTCCCTGTGACCGCACACTCTACTGTGTACCCCCCTGCTTGTCACAGGAGTGCGGTGCAGTGTTCAGCCCTCTCATCCATGGCCCTCTGACACACATCATACCAGCTCTTCAGTCCCTCTCCCACACACACAGGGCCTAGCTGCAGGTCTTAAGAGATGTGTGTGTGTGTGTGTGTGTGCGCGCGTGTGTGTTTTGTTTGAGAGGCGGGATTTGGTCTTTCACGTTATCTATGTCTCTCTCTCTCTTTCTCTTTTTCTCTCTCTCTCTCTCTCTCTCTCTCTTTCTCTCTGCTGTTCTTGGCTGTCTCAACTCTTTCTCACTTCTTCTCTTTCAGTTTCAGATCTTATCTCATATTGTGTCCTATGCACTTCCCTCCTTTTTTTTACTCACAGTGCTCTCCCTAGTGGACTGATCGTGTGTGCTCACCCCCCCCCCCCCTCTTACTCACACTCACACTCACACACACACACACTCAGACTCACACTCTCTCTGTGCATGTGTGTGTTGTGTGGAACCCAGCTGCTCACAGTGGGCGTGGGGGTAGGCTGTGTGAGTGTGTGTGTGTGTGTGTGTGTGTGTGTGTGTGAGTGACGTAGAGCTCCAGAGGGTGGGGGTAGAACCTGTGATTGGGTAACGCCGGCTAAAAATACCCCAGTAATCTGCAAACAGGAAGCTAAAAATACTCCCTGCATCCTTGCCCGGCCAGCACTCACATTTACACCCCCTTGTGACGCGGGTGCTCGGCAGACCAATGTGGAGGAGGAGAGCCAGGCGACGAGAGAGGGTCCAACTCCAGCACGGAAAATAACTCTGTCTAGTTCCTTTTCCCTGTCAGCAGAGCAGAGCAGAGCAGAGCAGAGCAGAGCAGACAGGCCTACGCTGAGCCAGGCCCTCTCCACCCGTCCACCAGCAACTTGGATTGTCATTTGGATCGTCTTATTTGTGGGCTGTTTGTCCCTCTGTTTTTTTTCCCTCTCTACCTGTTATTATAAATTGGTGATTCAGAGTGGAAAACGGTAGCTATGGAAGGGGTGTGAGTGTGTGAGTGAGTGAGTGTGTGTGTGTGTGTGTGTGTGTGTGTGTGTGTGTGTGTACGTGTGTGTGTTTGTTTGTTTGTATGTGTTTGTAGCAGCGAGTCTTTCTCACGGTCTCAGTGTCTGCTGATGCATTCCTTCACGCTCCTTTATCTATTAATACACCGCTGCTCCAGTGGCACGAGTCTGATTCAACGCCAGCTCTGTCTCCATCTCTGTCATGTGACCAAAGACGAAGGCCATGGTGCCTCATCAGACATTTTTTCCCCTCAATATTATTAACTTTTTTTTTTTTCTATCGTCACATCCTTGTTTTTTCTCCTTTTGTCTTTCCCACACACGCTCAGTAGTTCCCAGGAGCCCAAGACTGCAAAGAGCCCAGACATTGCATTCATTTCATCTCAGTACATTTGTCACCCCTGCCCATGGCATTGTGTTCAGACTGCCTTGGAAGTCTCAAGTTATTAATTCCTATAGGTGTCAAGGCTCAGGTTTTCCAGCATCCTACTTTGTAAATGTTTTTTTCCTGACAATACTGGATTGTCTACTATGAACCACCAGTGTATAGCAGTGCATTGGCACAGACAATTCATAGACTTGTTGTGTCGAGTATAGTATAGTTCGCAGATGGTTGATGTTATCAGTCCACAGGCTGCCTGTATGTCCTGTCATATCCTCCTCTAGAGAGTCATCTTGATTTGGCTGAGACAGTCCTGAATGCATGTTTCTCACAGTCAGACACACACACACACACACACACACACACACACACACACACACACACACACACACACACACACACACACAGAAGCACAGTCAAAGGAGCATAACGGCTACAGTCATGACTCAGGAGGTCTGACGCAGCAGTAACGTCGTATAGATGTGACAGTCCTGACCGTTCATGTAGCCCTGTTTCCTAAAGTCTATTTAAAACACAGAGCCAGTCAAAGCTCAGCGTCATAACCAGACTGCCTGGTGAACACGTTTGCAGCATCTTATGTCCATAAACAATGCACTTCAAAGAGAGAGAAAGGAATGTTCCCTAGAGCTGATGGAGAAAAAATGACCCAAACTGTCTGTCATTGTCCGTAATCAGATATTGTCAGTCACATTTTATATGTGCAGGCCTTGTGGAGAATATGATGCTTGAATGAAATGTTGATATTATCCTGATGTGATATACATCAGAAATGAGCAATATGGAAGAGTGGCGAAAAGGCTAACTTTTCACTAGACGTATTTTGAAGGATGAGCATGCTAGCACACGCTTGTTTGCGTCTTTGTGTTTGTGTATATGTGTGTGTGTGTGTGTGTGTGTGTGTATTTGCTTACTGAAATTGAACAAGCACTCTCTCTCCCTCCCTCCCTCCCTCTCTCTCTCTCGCACGCACGCACACACGCACACACAAACACGCACGCTCACACACAGATAAACACAAGCAGATGTTGCAATTGGCAAGAATGCCACCAAGCAACACATGCCTGATTCTAGCCACAAATTCCCAAGAGGAAAGCTCATATTTATTCAGCAAACTTGTGTCGAATGTGTGTGTCTGTTACTGTGCGTGTGTGTGGGTGTCTGTGTGTATGTCTGTGTTTGTGGATTAAGGTCTGAGCGTGTGTGTGTGAGTGTGCATGTGCATGCCCAACTTTGATGTGTACTGCTCTGAGGTGTATGTGCATTGTGCATGTATGTGCATGTGTGTGTGTGTGCGTGCGTGCTTGAGTTTTTGTGTGTATGTATACTGTCTGCAGATCTTCTCTATGTTGAGTTACTTATAACTCACTCACTCACACACACTATCCACTCTAACAAACTATAATGTTGACATTTCACTTTCACTGACTGTCATTTCCATTTAGTGAAACTGAATTCTGGAAAAAGAAAAAAAAACATTTAGGTGATGCTAGAAAGACAGTCAGATCTGTTTCTCTATTATTAAGAAGCCTGTATGTTCGTGCCTGTATGTCTGTAAATATATATGTGTGTGTGTGTGTGTGAGATGCCTCTCTACCTTGATTGAAGGGGCAGATCTTCTCTGGTCTCTCAGCTTCATCTCCACTTGCTGTTGCCCACTGCTCTGCCTGTGTGTGTGTGTGTGTTTGTGTGTGTTTGTGTGTGTGTTTGTGCGTATATCTGTGCCTGGTGTTCTCTTGTTGTGTGTCTGCCCTTCTCTGTCTCCAGCCATGTTGTGTGCCACCTGTGCAGGTAGATGGCATCCAGGTGCTCTGAGGAAAGAGCAGGTAGACGAGATGGCGACTGGGAGACGGAGAGACGGGAAGGAGGGAGGGTAGGGAGGGAGTGGGTGAAAAGGAAGAAAGTCACTCTTGTGTTTGTGCAACAACGTAGACATCGATATCTCCCCGCGCCCTGCCCGTGTCATTGGCAAGAAATAAATATTATCACTTGATGATGAGCGCTCTCTCTCACACACACGCGCATGCACACACACACACACACACACACACACACCACACGCACACACACACACACGCGCACACACAGGCACACAACACCCTCGTGCTCACACAAAATCACACTTTGAGAAACGCCCCCGTCACTCCTGTAATGAGTAGTCTGCAGCCTGAATGACACTGTAAAAAAGGGCCTCCACTAATAAGTGAGTTGCCTCTCTTGCCATAACTGTAATGATACAGATTTTTGGCCCCCTGTCCACACAGCACACTTGGAAGACATGTGTCTTTGTATGTATGCGTGTGTGTGTGTGAGTGTGTGTGTTTTTATCAGTGCACAGTGAACAACTGAGTGCTAGTATTTACCATGTAGTGGGCCTCATTCAAGCAGTACTGATTAGATGAGGTTTTGTGTCTCCCCCTCATCCGTGAGCTTTGTAACTGTGTAATAAGCAAACTAAAGGGTGTGTGTGTGTGTGTGTGTGCATTTGTCTCTTCACAGATGCATCATGTATGTGTTCTTTTATAGTGATGTGTAGTGATGAATCAAATAACAATCACATTCATTTTAAACATATGCTTTCGGAGGATGGGTGGGGGGTGGACACGAACGAAATTGTTGCGGAAAAATTCCCAGGACGGTCTTTTTCCTCATTACCAATGGCATGCTATGGGCTAGTCTCTCTGCTCCAGACGCCGTTATCTTCAGCAGGGGAGGGACTAGGCACATTATGGATGTTTCACATCCTTGGCAATGGTGTGCTGTGGCCAAGTTAAAATGGCAGCGGTTGCCCCAGCAACAACTAGGAGTGAGCACAGGAAGTAGAGAGTGTAATATTTATGATGGATGTTGCAGTGTAGAATTTGACAGCTCAAGTTGCTAGAGTCTGAATGAGGGGAGGAGGGCTGGCGTTGGGGTGATGGCGGGGGTGGGTGTTTTGGGGGTGCACAAGGAGGTACCAGAAGTCAAAAAGCATTCTGGGAAGGTTTGTGTTGTTCTGTTCTCCCCCAGTGGAACAAAGTTGCATATTCCATTTTGATTTTCGGAGTTTGAGTTTGCTAGAGTTCCTACTTTCAGGCGTGTGAGTGTGTGTGTGTGTGTGTGTGTGTGTGTGTGTGTGTGTGTGTGTGTGTGTGTGTGTGTGTGTGTGTGTGTGTGTGATTGCAGACAAGTATCCAACTAAAGAGACAGGAGAGGGAGGGAAATAAATTGTGTGTTTTTGACAGTCTCTGTGCTTTTGCACCTGTGTGCCTCAGAGCATGTTGGGAATGATGAGAGAGAGAGAATCAGAGAGAGACGGAAATCTGGTACCTGTGTGTGTTAGATGTGTGTGTGCTTGTGCAAGTAGCTGGCTTCTGTGTATGGTGTGTGTGTGTTTGTGTCTGTGTGTGTGTGTGTGTGTGTGTGTGTGTGTGTGTGTGTGTGTGTGTTTCGTTTGTGTGTTGGTGCGTGCGCCCGTGCGTGTGTGCATGTGTGTGCATGTGTGCATTGGGGTCTGTGTCAGGGGTCAGCGCTGGCCTCTGGTTGCTGTTGCAGTGGATTATCGCTCTTACATAATTCCTCACAGCAGACGGTAAGAGGATTGCTCCACACACACACACAAACACACACACACACACACACACACATATATGTACAGAACACACACACACACACAACAGTACCCAAGAGACACTTGACACACTTGTGACGTTACAGTCATGGTGAAGACCACACACACACACACACACACACACACACGGGTGCGATTGATCTTACATAAGACACATGCAGAAGGAGTGTGGTCATCTGTCCCTGTCCTTTCTCCTCACTCTAAGACTCTTTATCCTCTCTTCACCCCCCAACACACACACACACACACACACACACACACACACACACACACACACGTCCACTCCCTCTCTCTGCAGCCTCTTCTCTTCCCTTCAGATCTATGAGGAAATTAAAAGACATAATAGTAGCATAATAGTATCATCCTTACATGGTTGTGTGCAGGGGTGTAGTGGGCGGTGGACGCAGGGGTACGGAGTCCCCCCACTTTTTGGAACAGAGGCTGTTTCTCACTTATTAATTTTAGGTATTCATTTATTACATTATACTGTGCAGCCCCGCTAGAAGAATCCCCACTACACCTCTGGTGACAGACACACACACACACACACACACACAGACCCTGCTTAAGGGGCTTAGGATGGAGGCTGTGGGTGTCTGCCCTCTCTCCCTCATCTCTTCTCATGTGTCCTATACAGATAGTCGGGGAGGGGCTTCACCCAGGGAGGTCGTCATCACCGTGGCACCCATCACCATAGCAACAAGGTGTCTGATGATATGCCATTTGGTTTTTGGGGGGAGGGTTTCTAGGAAAGAAGGGATATCTAGGAACTCATGGTGTGATGATGTCCTTAGCGCACTGGATACAGACATTCGCTGTCTTTGACACTGACTGGCTGCTCTGTCTGAAGGTCCCTTTGGAAAGGGAACGTGAGCTGGAATTCAGAATGCACTCAGAGCAAGGCTACAAATGATCTGTATTACTGTGGCAGTTAAGAGCATGGTCATCGGCAGATGTTTGAAAGAAAATGTAATTATTTGTGCGTGTGTGTGTGTGTGTGTGTGTGTGTTTTGCATGAGTGCATCCACTGCTGAGTGCTCTCGGTGAAATGCTACGGTGCTTGTTGATGGCAGCTGTACTGGGGGCTCTCTGGCTTTGAGTGGGAACAATCACTTGTGCTTCAAAGACAAGGCATCAAACAGAGACTGTCACTCAAGACTTCTAACAACCAAATGCTTCCACATTGGGCTTTTCATGTGACTTTCTTACAAGTGTGTGTGTGTTTGTGTGTGTAGGTGGCCAGTTCCGGCCTGCATGTAAATATTTGTAATTTGTGGGAATTCATCTTCTGCATTTTGTGTGTGTGTGTGTGTGTTTGTGTGTGCGTGTGTATGTGTGTGTAGACAGTATGTGTGTCATATTGTGTGTGTATGTTTAGATACATGGGACTGTTTCTGAGTGTATGTGCTGGTATGTGTCTATATGTGAGTGGGTTTGTGTGTATGCAAGTGTGTGTGTGTGTGTGTGTGTGTGTGTGTGTGTGTGTGTGTTCCCCAATGCTTGCTCCCTGCTTGCTGGAGAAATTGACCCATCTCCCCCCACCCCCCGCTTCCTTCATCCTCTCAATTAGGCCATCTTCTTTCACTGCCTTTGTCTAGTGCACACACACACACACACACACGTGTACACATGTACGCACAACCCCCCACACACGCGCTCACAATCAATGCACATCCATCAGAGCTGTCTGGGGGATATGGGGTTAAGAGAGACATAAAGGAGTGGGGGAAGGCAGAGAATACGGATGAGAGAGAGAGAGAGAGAGAGAGAAAAGATAAAGGTGACAGAAAGGAGGAGGGAGAGGATGGTCAGATGTGTGTGTAGAGAGAGAGGGGAAAGACTGGGAGAGGTCCCAGGGTAGATATGATAAGGCCAAGATGGATGGAGGAGGTGCACAGAGGGAAAATGAGAGAAGGAGGTGGAGGGGAGGTGGGGGTGTGGGGTTGGCTGAGACTCCCACATTATCAAATCATCCATTGTGTGGCTTATTTCCTGTGTGGTAAAATGTGCTTCACCAGCAGTTCAACACTTTGACGGCCTATCCTGTCTGCGTGTGTGTGTGTGTGTGTGTGTATGTGTGTTTAGATGTTTGTGTGTGTGTATGAGAGGCCATCTGATCTACAGATGGGAAAAGGCAGTGTAGGCCTCACACAAGATGAGACTGGGCTTTTTCTGGGCAGTATTACCTCAGGATTCTGAAGAGCCAGTCTGAGTCCCCAACTCACCGAGGGGACTGCCTGCCTGCCCGTCTCTCTCCCTCCCAAATACTAAACCCGGGTGTGTGCGCTCATAACGCACTGAACGTAAACAGTTTGAAGCGAAGTTTCTTCCAGCTGACTTTGGTTCTCAGCAGTTGGCACCAATTCCTAACAAGCCTCACATGCCTCTGGTGTAGACCAGCGGTGGGGTCACAAAGTTACACTGTGTCTTCTGAGTTTTTGAGAGGGTCACATTGCCACATGTCATTCAGTGATTTGTATTTGAAGGACAGGCCTACGGCAAGCTTGCATATATGAGAACACACTAACAGTGAGCGCATAACAGCCCTTCTGAAGAGACCGTCTGATGGCTGTCACTGCTGATGGCTCTGTTGAATCAGCCGCAAACAAGCCGGCAGAGGCCTGCCAGTAGAGCTGCGTATGGATCGTTTAGTCGACAAAAACAAAAGCAGTGCCCGAATGCTCTGTTTCGTTGCCAAACCGCTTCCGCAACGTTAAGATAACATATGGAATGTTGAAAAGGAAACCTTGTTCAAACAGCTATGCTGCTTGTAATCTGAATTTCTTGAAACTGACTATATCTCTCATTTGAGCCGCAGACACTTACTCAACAAACCCTGGTGTGCACTAGTCTCCATAAGACTTGTGTGTGTGTGTGTGTGTGTGTGTGTTACAGTTGAGTTTCTCCAGAGCTCGTCGCTCAGCTCGTCTCCCGTTGGCCCAGTAGATGGGCAG